>JAPKLY010000374.1:338922-371437 GCA_026898435.1 Prunella vulgaris | reverse complement strand
TTCTTCTTCTTCTTCTTCTTCTTCTTCTTCTTCTTCTTCTTCTTCTTCTCTAAGTTAAATTGTGTAGAGATCATCTGCTGTGAGTAAAATAACATAAAAACAATTTATTAATCAAATTTATTACATATTGTAGGAGTTTCTGATTTATTCTTTACTAATACCTCAATAATATTTGATAATACCCAAAGAGTCAAAAATAATACCCAAAGAATTCTAAATTAATACCTGAAGGTTTCTATATTAATACCCAAAGAGATCAATATTAGTACCTGAAGGTTTCTATATTAATACCCGAAGATTTCTATATTAATATCTAATGTGTTCTAAATTAATACATGAAGATTTCTATATTTATACCCGAAGAGTTTAATTTGAATACATAATATATTATTGAAATAATAACTGAAAAAATATTTATTATCGTACCTTCTTCGACATTAATTGTTTCTGTTTCTTCGACATTGATGATGAAATTTTCTATTTGCCCATGTTGTTCATCTGTTTGATGTTCTTCTATTTCTTCTTCATCATCATCTCTAACTTGAATTGTATAGAGATCTTCTGTGCGTAAAATATTTTTAGAAAATTATTATAATACGATTTTTAGTGTAAATTGTCGAAGGATTTCTATAAAAATACCTGTTGAATCGAAGTTTACAGTTGGATCGTCCATAATGTCGTGCTTGATTCTGTGTCTTCTTTTTTATTGAAAAAACCCAGCAATGTTCTTCAAGTTTTTTCGTTCGCGCGAACTTTTAATTAGGTTAAAAACGGGTCTGACTCATTTTATTATAAGATCCGCGAAATTTTAATTATTTGGGCTTGGTCAAAATTGAATTCCGAAATTAAGCCCAATTATGGGTGCATGGCATGGAACCGATTCCACAGCAGAACTACTCAATAAAGTAAATTATGAAATTTGAAATTATATCACAAATGTATTAAAAGAAAATATGATAAAGCGGCATATAAAAAGTGTGACGGTAATAGATTTACAAATATTTATTAATTTTATTATTTAATAATATGACATGATAAATATTCATTAATATTGTATCAATCATCTTTTAAGAAATATAACAATATTATATAACAATTGATAAAGGAGATAATGTAAATAATAAAAATTCAATAAATTATGATAATTATTTTATTAATCAATTTTTGGAAATTAAGAGAACAAAGAATCTCAGTAAACTGGTGAATTGTTATAGAACAAAAAAATAAATCAGAATAAAATAAATAGTTGAATTTAGGCGGAAAACCTACCCATAATCTTAGTGATATACACATAAAAATAGACGTACATGAAGTACACATAGGGCTCATTTGGTTCGTAAGATAAAAGTATCTATCCATCGAAAACATGCATGTTTTTTACGGATAAATACTTTTATCTTACAAACTAAATGAGCCAATAATAGATAGAGTCAATATATATAGTACTCTAGCAAGGGCAGTGTTCTAATGCATTACTCTAGCAAGTACCCACTAATGCATTACTCTAGCAAGGGCAGTGTTCTAAAAATCGGCCAAGTCGGCCGACCCGTTTTCCCTATAATCGGTTGAAAACAACGTTTGGCCCAATAGTCGGCGTCTAGGCGCCAAGTCGGCCGACTACCTTAGATTCCCGATTAGGCGCTTCATTTTTTATATTTGTTACTATAAGCTGCACAAAAGCGTCAAGCCCGAACAGGCGGTAGACGGCTGTGGCAATGGCAACCGTTAGAGAAAATGATTTTGCAGTTGTTGGTGGTTGTCGATTGTGGGTGAGAAATGTTGGTTGTATTGGTGGAGATGCTGGTCTTTGTGAGCAGGTGCTGCGTGGAAGGTTTCCGGCGACGGAGCTTGTGGTGAAACAGAGCGTGGCTGCTGGTGGGTAGCGCTGGAATGACGGTTGTGCGAATGCATCGTCTTCCTCTATTTGCAGCATCAACGGCGGGAGGTATGGTGGTTGTGACGTTGGTGCATCTTTCCGGCGTGATGGTTGTGTTGCAGTTGGAAAATGGCTTTTGTGACATGAATTCCGGCGATGAGAATTGTGGAGTTATGTAGTGGAGGAGATGTGGTTGTAATTGAGGCCACGTATCATACCTATAGTCCTATACTGCCTTACAAACCAAAACTGATAGTGCTATACAAACCAAAACCTCAAATCCAAGTCCAAGCAAAAGAAATGTGACCCAACAAATTTAATGCTCCAATTTAATTAGTTCCGGCTCAAATTTTCAATTGAATTCAAATTAATTTTTTTCACACTCAAACTTATTTAATCAATTTAATGTAAATAATTATTCGAAATTCATAAAAATAAACACTTTAATAAGAAGAATTTCGAACAATTTTTACACTAATAAACCGTCTAAGTGCCAACTATACCGTTCTAATTTAAATATTTTAAATACTGTATCATCATTTTTAAGAATCTCTTTAATTATTGTATTGTCATTTTTAATATGTAGAACTTAAAATTTTAAAATATGAACTTATTAAATTTTGAGTTTCATGGTTGTTATCACTTTTAACTTTAATGTTGAAAGGTGGTGATGTTAACATTTTTATTATTTTATATATTATGCTTATTAATTTATTAAATAATTAATTATACTTATCGTTTAGATGATTCCGACTAATCTCCAATTAGTCGCTAGACCCTAGTGGTCCGACCGACTAGCAATTTTTAGAACATTGAGAAAGGGTTATGAAGGTTGAAGGAAATTGGTCTTGATCTTGGCCTTGATCCCGCAGAACTCAAGGATAAACGCATAATAGACACACGCCACCTCCTGTGTTGCATGTTTCGAGCTAAACAATTTTTATTGTTGGGTGTGGATTTCGATAGTAACATCCCAACGACCTTTTCTGACTCTCCCTATAATGTACCCCTTTGAAATATATAAAAATAAAATAAAATATTCATATAAAAAATACATCTTCAAATATCATGTAGTATTCACTGATTCAAACTAAAACATATACAAATATGCAAACATATACAAAAAATCTCTTGTTCAATACTAAAGATTTTTCAATGGATGATAAAGATAACAAATTCTTTGAAAAGAGTGTGTATAAATAGATAACAAAATATTTAGGGGCCGCTTGGTTGGGGGCAATGAGGGTGGAGAATGAGAATGAATGAAGATTAAAGAGTATTCATTCTCATTAATAGTGTTTGGTATTATTTATTATACATGAATAAAATCATTAAATTATGTTAAAAAAAGAGTAATCACTAACTCCATAGTGATTACCCCCTTTAATGATATTCATTACCATTTTAAAAAAATACCAAGCTCCCCCTAGTGTATTCAAAATTGTAGCCACAATTGAAGGTTCAATTCATTTATCAATAATTAAAATAAAGATTAATACAAAGTGTAAGAATAATTTAATTAATTGAATCTTAAATAGAATGTAGAATATGTAACGTATGCAAAATTGTACCCTCAATTAAATATGAGATTCATTAGTCAGTTAATCAAAACATAACATCTCCCTAAATGACACTGACCGTTAATGCTATAAAAATTATTTCAAAATAAATTAATCAAAACCATCTAACGGATACAAATTGCAAGAGAAAAAATTTACGAAAAAATTACTATTATTATATATTTATAGATTAGTTAATTGTTCTAAGGAAGAATAATTACGAACAACTAATACTTATGGGCCCAAAAGAAAACTGGGCCGATGGAAACGGCTGATGGGCCATAATGAAAAAAAAAAACCCATTGAAAATTGATAAATTTCAGTTTCCCATTGTCATATGCCATATCATACTTGCACGGTACTGTAAAACGTAATCCTGAACGAGTAAATCGGTTGTTGATCGGCGGTTAATTTTGATAACTATGAACAAGGAAGACACTGTGAAGTTGATAAGCGCCGAGGGATTCGAATTCGTCATCGACAGAAAAGCTGCTATGGTTTCTCAGACTATCCGCAACATGCTCACTTCTCCAGGTCTACTATTTACGAAATTCTGAATCGAATTTTTGTGAAATTACTGAAATTTGGGGATTTTAGAGTAGGAATTAGCTTTACTAATAGAGTCTTAAAATTTTCATGTCGTTCGATTTTTGATCGTTGGTATATCAGTGGTTACATGCTGTTTTTGGAGGAATGTTCTGGAAGGGAATTCAAGGCGATTTTAAGAATTTTGCGTCGTCTGACTATGATTTTTAGAAATATCAGGATAGTTAAATTAGTATTGAGGAAATTGAAAATTCTTCCTAGTTATTTTGAGATTTGGGATGAAGATGTATTATCTACCAAATTGTGATTTGTTAGAAAATCGTGAATGTGTAGAATACCTGAGATTGAGTCAAAACTACTTTACTTTTAATTTCTTTATATGATTTATGCGTGTGGAGAAATTTATATATTCACACTTGTAGGAGGTTTTGCTGAAACTGAGCACAGAGAGGTGACTTTCCCCGAGATAAGTACCACCATTCTGGAGAAGATCTGCCAGTACTTTTACTGGTCTCTCCAATATGCCAGGTAACACGTTCTCCTTATTATATTTTTCTGAGTATCGAGTTTCAAGAGTCCGCGCATCTGTAATGTTGAATTGTTCCGTTAGCTGATCGTTAGCATTGACAATAATTTTGCCTGCTCTGATGAGATCATCTTATGCCTGAGAAAGTGTTTCATTCTCCACTACATATTTATGTTGTAATTGCTTTTAATGCTTCACTATGACCTGTGTATTAGGAGGTTAGATGCATAGTTATTAAGGCTCCGAGGTGCACCTAGGCGCGCCTAAGGTGCGCACCTTTTATACATTGCAGCAAAAAATAATACTACATTACATAACTTAAGTTAAACATACTAGCATGTAAATAACTATAAAATTGAAGTTCAAAACCAAATAAATAACTCAAATTAAAGACGTAAACTTCGCTAACAAGTAGCAAACTTCAAAACAATGTAGTAGACCAAATTAAAGTATCTCCATCATGGATCATTGTATGGGTAGTTTGTAGCACTACTACCACTTTCCTCAATCTCAAGTTTGTATAATCTGGAAAAGAAGAATATATTGCTTAGTATAACAGTGTTTAATTTCTTACCAAAAAAATAAAAATAAAAACGGCACAAAAAAGCGAACCCAAGTATAAGTGCCTACTCTGATTTTGAAAAAAACATAACAAATAATTAAAACTTACATGTTAGTAATAGTATGTTACTTCTACTAAGTAATACTAATAACTACTAACTGGTAAGTAGTACTCCCTCCGTCCCGTAGGAATTTGCACCCTACGGGACTGCACATTTTTTAAGAAAAAATAGTTTTATATATAAAGTAGTGGTATATGGGTAAATATGTGTAAAGGTTTGTGAGTGTGCACGTAAATCAATGCTTCCTTTTTTAGTAGTGTGCAAATTTGTGTGGGACGTCCAAATAAGGAAAGTGTGCAAATTCCTGCGGGACAGAGGGAGTAATTGTAATTTATATTAAAAAAAAAACAGAAGCATAAAAGAACTAAAATAAAAAATAAAAAACTGCATATATCATAATAATATTAAAAAAAGCAACATAAACTGAATATAAAAAATGCAATGATTCACTAAATCATCATATTGAATATGAAATTCAATAAAAAAACATATTATTTAAATCATTAAGTTAAAATGAAAAAAATACCCACAACTATATACCTGAGCGAGGCTTGCTGGCGGCTGGGTAGTGACGTCTGGCTGGCAGGAACAAGTAGGAGCGCGAAAGAGTCGAAGAGTGTAGGGAAATTTTATGTTCAGTTTATTTTATCTAAACCCTAGTTATTCAATTTTTTTGAAAGGAGTTATTCAGTTTTTATTAGTTCAAAAAGTGTGTTTCTTAAAAAAATGTCTTTTAACCCTTTAAAAAAAGAAGTTATATTGCGCCCGCCTCTCCAAGCAGAGGTGTCATTCTCAGCACGTGGTGAACCTTGCGCCTTAGGCGCGCCTCAAATAACTATGGTTAGATGGTCTCGGGAATTTGTTTCTTGTAGAGGTAAGGGAAGGAGGTTGGTAGGATCAGTGGTGACTGTTCGAATGAGTAGAGGCAACCAGCTGGATTCGTAGAAAGAGCGAAGAAAGTGACAAGGGTTGGAGCTTCTCAAGGGATTTGGATATGCCATTATTAGAAATTGTTTTGCTTGTAATGCTTCACTATGACCTGTGTATTATGTGGTTGGATGGTCTCTGGGAGTTTGTTTCTTGTAGAGGCAAGGGAAGGATGTTGGTAGGATCAGTGATGACTGTTCGAATGAGTAGAGGCAACCAGCTGGGTTCGTAGAAAGAGCGAAGAAAGTGACAAGGGTTGGATCTTCTCAAGCGATTTGGATATTCTATTATTAGAAATTGTTAAATCGTTGCTTGAAATGTACGTGCACACATATATATTTGGGTGAATACTAGAGTGGAATAACGTGACAATGTCTTAGAACAAGGGATTCCTTTTTCTGTAAGAAATTAATGAAAAGATGAAGAAAACCTAATTGAAACGGTAATAATTGATGAGGGCCTAGGTTTGGGGAATGTCACAAAAACTTCAATCTGTTTTTGTGACATATCTTATTGTTTCAGCTTATTAGACCCAAATAGAGATCTGTAAAATGTGTATTCTCTTGTACTTAAGTTGGCTAGTTTTGAAATCAGACCTGTAGAAAGTCTTTAGGCTTGAAATAATGCGCAGAGTTGATGTTAATACCTTGGTTATCACATATTGAAGTTACTAAGAGACCAGTGGAATAATATAAACAGAGTTTTCTCGTTGTTTGCTTGTAAAGAGGCTTATTGGAAGGTACTCTACTGATGTTTACGGTCAAGTGCATCATTATCATTGATAATCTGATATGCACAATGAGTTGTGTCAACAGAGAGAATTTTCCAGGAAAGTCTTCGTACTCTTCAATTACTGTGGGCCAAAATTAGACGAACTGTTGGTTCATCTGAGTTTTTTTTTGTTTTCTTTTCCCTTACCATCGTATTATTATAAGTATTAAGTTGCTTAAACTACTTTCTTAAGGCTTGAATACAATTCTAATGAAAGAGGCGAGTTCCTGGCCAGATTTGTCCAATATTTTCATTACTATTCTTGCACCATTATTGTTCAATATAGTGATATACCAACAGTGTTGCTCTTTTTTTTTTCATGTTAGTACTTAATTTTTAATCTTCCTTTCATTCAACATCTTTTGAGAAAAAGGGGGGGATAAAAAAGGATAAGGTCAATTCAAACTATAAAGTACAACTTCCAAGCATCAAGGAGAGATTAGTTTAGAAGTTTCATAAGAAAAGATCACATATGTTTGAAATCGCTTTGCCTGAATTAATGTGGTTATAAGTTTCATTGAATACTGATATGATATATTATGGTTAACTAGACATGTTTTGGTATTTTAATTGGACTAACCTAGCATTATTAGCCCTTATTTTTCTAAGTTTCTGAATATGAAACCAAATTATATTAGCTCCTTTTAAATGGGGTGATGTGCCACTGCAATTGAAAGAAATACAATTACTCGCCATCTCTAGATTTTTATATAACTATTTGTGATGAATTTTCGTGCACCTTTTACTCTGCAGTGGCAAGGAAACTGAGTTCCACATTGAACCTGAGCTGACTTTGGATCTTATGATGGCGGCTAATTACCTACACACCTAAAGAGGTTCCAAATGCTTTCTTGCAACATCACTCGATTTATTTGTAAGTGCTCTGCAAATCATGTTTTTCTTAAGCACATTTTTCTAATATCCTCTCTTTATTTGCGCTTGTCCACACTAAAGAAAAATTGCATTCTAACATATCTTCTTGTTAATAGTCTTATTTTATTATTTAATATCAGGGAAGATTGTTTTGATGTTGCCATTGTTAGCAGAAGCTTCGTGTTCTGACACTTAATGGTTGGTATAGTTATAAGTTCACATATTAGACCTGGACGCATTAAGGATTTGGCCAATCGCATTTAGTGTTAATACTTTGAGAATATGTTATATGTTAAATAAATCTGATTGTAGATTACATAAACCTATGGATTGACGTGACGTTCTGAGACAAAGTTACTGCATATATATTTTTTGATTGCATGTCTACCTTCATGCTCTGAGATATTAAACTTGGTCCAATGTGCTAGTGTTTTCTGTACCAAAGGCGTGTTTGGACTCGATGCTATTTCTAGGTCACTATTCATCTTCTTCTCCTTCACTTCTCTTTCCGGTCGACTTCAATGATAGGATCAAGCATGACAGATGAGAGATGCTTGGACTAAAATGAATGAGCTATTAGATTGGACTTTTACTAATTTTATCACTCGAAGTAAAAGGTGTCCAGAGCTTCGTGAAGATGTTACTACATATGATAATGAGTAAGAATTGTGCATGGTTTTAGTTGGTTATTATATTTTACTTAGTTGTAAGCAAAGTGTTACCCAATAATTATATATTAATATTATGACTATAAATTACAAGATGTTAATTTAGGTCCAGTTTAGTTGGGGTTAATGAACATGAGGAATGAGAATGAACGAGAATTCATTCTTATTAAACACTTGTTAACATAATCTTAAAATTTGCAAAATGATCGATTGATATGTGGAAAGACATCACCAAACATGGTGGTAAAGCTATCAGACATCGAAGGCAAAGGAGTATGGAGCAAATTCAAATAACCTATTTCCATTTAATTTCTTTCTCATGCTGTTGTGGATTTTGGACATATATTATTTCATCTTGTTTTGAACTTAGTCCTTTTTAAGTAAAATGATCCAAATCGATGATGAGTTTTGGATGACGGAATTTGGGTAATATGTTTTAAATTTACTATTTAAATTTATTGTATTTCTTGCGGTTGAGAAAAACATGGTGGAAGGGAAACCAGCGAGCATTATTTCAATAGTAGAATCCAAAATACAAGAAAAGGATCAAGGTAACAAAATCAAATCAAATCAAAGTTAATATACACCAAGATATAAAAAATATAATCTGGGAGAATATCACATATAATACGTAATAAATACCCCAATTGCAAAAAGAGTGGGTTTTATACTATAATGCACGGATTCTTAAAAAAAAAATAAGTATGCAGTATCGGATACGCGAAGGGTGCGAGTGCGTGTGGGATTCGCACTGGATACGCCACGTGGCGTATCCCTGAGAATTAAAAAAAAAAATTTACAATACGCGTATCGGATACGTTTTATAGAAGAATCCGATACACGAAGGGTGCGGCGGGGTTTATTTTTCAAATAAAATTAAGTATATTTTTTTTTTGAATTTTTGAAAGTAAAATTAAATATAAATAAAATCAATATATTAAATAATATTAAAATCACAAAAAAAAAGAATAAAAAATGTGATACAACAAAAGAATATTAAATAATATTAATATTCATTAATAAAATTAAAATATACTTTTTAATATGTGATTTTATTGTGGAGTTGTGAACTATTTTTCAAATTTTTTGAATTTTTACTTGTGCGTACAATATATTAATATGAACTATTAAGTATGAATTTTGAAATTTTTTATATTTAAGTTTTACTTAAATTGAAGTAGTGTTATTTATTAAACATGACTATTTTATTTGGTGATAAACCAAATAATGATGAACGATAATTCGAATTAGGTCAATTATGTTATATATTATTTGAATTTTATTTGAACTTTCTAAACTTAGTTAAGTAGTGACTTAAATTGCAATATTTATTTTAGTTTTAGATTGATTGAATTTTTATTTAAGACTTTTATGATAAATTGTTGATGATATTTGAATAATTTCTTGATATATATATATATATATTTATTTATTTATTATATATAATAAAATATTAATAAATAAACGTATCCTTGCCGTATCGCACCCTAAAATTTTTCAAAAAATAGAATCCCCGCACCAGTACTCCCGCACCTATGCAACCCTGGTTTTATATGAAAGATTGTTTATATAAGTTTATTATGAAACTATTTTAAAGTATCAAATATTTCATCAAAAATATTAAAAATCTCATCTGGAATATATAAAATTTAAATCAAAATAAACAACAATTAACATATTATACCATTGATCCAATTTTTTATATTTCTGATAAGATTTTTAATATTCATGATACAAATATTTAATATTTTAACAGTTTCATGATAAGCTTATCATGAGTAATTCCTAATATAAAATTTTGTCTAGTAGAAACACTAACACAATTCTGACATATATTGTGTGTTTTAGAAAAATTAAAATTGAGTTTAAAGATTCAAGTGCATGTTATGTATATGGTGCATAATTTAATTTATGATCAATTTTTTTATATACTCAAAAATGATACAAATTGTTTTAATTATAGAGTATTGATGAGATCCGTGTGCTACATGAGTTGTAAAATATTTTATTAAAATTTGAATATTAAACTACACCCTCCATCCACAAAATTATGTACTTTGTTGTCAATAACTTCTTTCTCATCACCTGACTATCCCTTAATTATTTCACATATTCAGCTGTCTTGGTTTTCTGTCTTCATGGATCGGCTAAGTCTCCTTAAAGAGCTCAGCTAACCTTCTTCTGCACAAGCATCCTTGGATCTTCTATGGTGTAAGGTTCTTTCTTACATAATACATATCTAATCCTAGACTACTCATCTTCTGACTAACAGGTTCAGCTGGTCCTATTACAAACCAAGTAAGTTTTCATATCACCAAAACACTAACATCAGATCCTACCAGTTAGTTTCCAAATATGCAATCCTATATTTTTCTTTCATCGAAATCTATATAAAGTAAAGTTTTAACAATCAGTGTATTCTCTCCATACACTGATTAGACTCGTGTGGAACCAACACATGATATGAAAATGAAATTGGAGGCTATTAGGTAGACAATAAACTAATTTTCCATGAAGGATATTTTTAATTTGGATGAAATAGGTCTGTTTTACAGGTTTCAAAGTCTCTTGCAACCAAGCAAATTGAGGAAAGAAAGCAAAACAAAAAGAGATTTACAATTGTCATATTTTGCAACGAGGATGGTTCAAAAAATATTCTTTTGTGGATTATTGGAAATTATGCAAAGCCCCGTTGCTTCTATGATATCAACATGAGCAGCATCAATTGTCATTATCGTGCCAATAAGAGGGCATGGATGACTAGTGTGCTTTTTGATGAATATGTTCGTAGGTTTGATCACAAAATGAATTACAGAAGAATCTTTTGTTGGTTGACGTACAATTGTCTAGCCCATCCACAATATATAGAAATGTTACGCAATGTTGAGTATATTTTTTTGCCACCTACCATGACATCAAAGATTCAACCATGTGATGCAAGAATAATTAGAGTTTTTACAAATATCGACTGGAAGGTCATGAGTTGGGGCTATTTAATCATGAAAAAATTAATGTTTTAGATGCCATAAAATAAGTAATCTCTGCTCAGACAATAAATATTTCTCAAGTGTCAATTGAAAGTTACTTTTGGCACTGCAAAATCTGTTCGAAGAGATCTCAAATGACTCAAGTGAGATAAATTTTGAAAAAAACCTACATGAGCTTGAGAATATGGTCAAGGATGTTGGTTATCGCAATGAAATTGACGTCAATAAATTTGTGGACTATCCGAGTGAAAATAATGAATGTTCAATAGTTCAATGTTTGGAGGAAATTGTTGTTGATAATATTGAAGATCCTACTAATGATGAGGCTGAAATGATTTAATATCGTTGGAATTAATCACGAGAAAGAAGGCTTTGAGCGTGACCACAATTCTTCACAATTTTTTTTTGCTGCTAGAGAACTCGACGCTGGAATTCTTGGCTGCAATCAGAAATAATAGGGATGAAATTCAATTAGATTTAAATTCGGAAAAAAAAATTCAAGTAACAATAAAATTTTATTTTAGCAAATTACGATAGTATTATAATTGTAATATTTATGAATTATTGATTTAAAGATTTAATGGGACCTAATATCTATAAAGGATGTTTTAGAAAAATTATTATATTATTTTCTTAATGAATTGGATGATTTCTTACAAAGGCCTAAGTTGGGACAAGAAGATTTTACGGTTTTAACTTAAGTACTAACATATTCCATTATTGTATATTAGATAATATATATATATATATATATATATAAAGATACTATGAATATTATTCATGCAGGCAATTTCTTCTGACATGTCGCCAATTAATTGTTTTGTACATTAAATTTGTAAAATAATTAGAAAATCTATATATTATTTTTTACAATTTATCAGTTATATAGAATGCCGGTTTGTATAGTGTATTTACAAAAAGGATCAAGTTTGTATGCTCGTTTTAATTTTTATTTTAAGTATATATTTTTTATAAATTTTACACACTTAGCTCCTTCATATTTTTAGGATAAAGTTTGCCATTTTTATACTTTTTCCTTCTCAGAATTGCTCTTAATAAATATTTAATGATTACTAATCAAATGATTCAAATTAATGGTAATTGTTCAATCAACACAAATATATTACTTCATCTGTCCATGTGAATTTGCATAATTTTTTTATTTGGAAGTAACACACAAATTTGCACACTACTAAAAAGAGAAATATTGATTTACGTATGTGCATACTCACAAATCTATACACATATTTACTCCTATACCATTATTTTATATATAAAACATATTTTTCTTAAAAAATGTGTCGTCCCATAGGGTGCAAATTCCTACGGGATAGAGGGAGTATTAATTATGTATAATGAAGTTGTATAGATATTGTTATTGCGTGTTAATGTTTATTATTTCTTTTGAATTATTATTTCAATTCACATATAAAATTTATTAGTTAACTAATTTTTTATATTGCACATATAAATCTTTTAATTTAAAACTAATACTATAAAAAAATATTTAATCCTACATATAACGCGACTTTAAACACTAATTATTTTTTATTTACAAAAGAAACTATACCCACTCCATTTTACTATATATAAATTTCATTTTACTCTAAGTTTTGTTCTAAATTCTTTGTCGTCTAAGAATTATTTAATTAAGATCTTTTTATCATCCATACTATCACATCTTTCGTATTTTGTCATAAATTGGTTTTTCCTAAGATCTGCAATACTCACTCATATTTTTTTTAAGTAAGTAGCAAAATTACTTTTAGTATGTAGTAGTCTCTCATTATATTTTTCAATATTCCATTATGCAATGAACTAAACTCTCTTCAATAAAATGAAAAAAGTTAATTCATACTCAATTTAATATCCTTTAATATTAATAAATTTCTCATTTGACCGTGTATGCACCATTTTATTTGAGCAATTTAAAATGGGATGGAGTGAGTACAAGATGATGCTTGGTCTGAAAGTTTCTCAATCAAATGAAAATTAGAATAAACATATGATAATTATAATAAGGATTGAGAACAAAAGGTGCACATTACACTTTTGTTTTTTTAATTAAAGTAACCATTATCTCATTTGATTACTCTCCTTTTACCTTGTAATCACTCTCAATTTATTATTCAATTCATGTGCCATAACTAATAACCTTCTTCTTATATCAAATTTTTTTAAATTAGAGCACAACACAAATTATATAATCAACATTGAGACACATTCATTTAGACATAGCATATCTAATTAAGGATATAAAAAATGAAAATGTATTTTCATTCATATTCCATTTAAAGAACTTGAAGCAAACACTCACTTGGGGTGTATTGGATTAGGATTTTAAAAGATTTTTTAAGTTGAAAAAAGTCATGCATATTTTAAAGATTTTGTAGGATTTTGATGACTTTTAAGATTTTGCAGAATTTTGTAAGACTTTTAAAATCAGGATTTTAATGAATTATGTAGGATTTTGTAGACTTTGCAGAATTTCGTGGATTTGTGACATACAATAAGAATTCAAGATTTTTTCTTACCTTCAAATTTTAAAAATGTCAAAGACAAACAAAAAAGAATCATAATATCATATCCTCCTAAATAACATTCTTCCTCATATCTATAGTTATATTAGTCTTCTAAACATTAGCGTCATGTCGTTCTTGCTCTTGTTATAGCATCATTTAGTAGTTTGGAATCATAAGCTGAATCTTCCCACCCACTTAGAACGTACATGAACTCCAAATCAAAATTTAAAGATTAAGGTTTGCATGTATAAAAATTACTTTTTTTATTTTTTCCTTTTTTTTTCTATTATATTTTTCTTTTACTAATGATAGCATGAACCCTTTTGTTTTATTACATGGCCTTTTCGCATAGCATATAGGCAAAATTAATTTGACCCAAACCATTGTAATAAAAAAAATCCTTACTTAATTAATGCATAATTTTATTAGAATTATATTATCATATATTAATTAATACTTATCATATACATATTTTATGATATACACGTATATATATATATATATATATGTGTGTGTGTGTGTGTGTGTATTAAAAAGTATCGAAATTGAATAAATAAAGCCACCAAAGTAAAAGATAACAAAACTCAAATTCCGCAAAAAATACTGTCAATGGAAAAATATTATCTAATGACATATGCAATATATAATACTAGTATTATAATTATACTAATATAAAAATAAATTTTTATCTTGTGTATAAGTTAGGATGAACAATATCGTTTTGTTTATAATAAATTTTTTAAATGAACCAATATGTATATATACATATATATTTAATGAATGAATTATAATAATTATTTTTATTTATTCTAATATATATGTATATATATAATATTATATTAACCATCATCACTGTAATTACTTTATCATTGATGTTAGTATTATGACTAATAAAAGTAGAGCAACACTTGTGTACAAATTTATACTGTAGAAATATCCATTTTTGAAAAATTCGCGGATCTAAACCGGGTAGGGTCAGATTTGGATTTTTTTTCCAAAATTCGCGCAACTTGTAGTTTCAGGTTTTTTCACTCCTAGATATGTTACAATTTGGGCAAAGACGTGTTACAATTAGGCAAAATCTGTGTTACTAATTCTTAAAAAATCAATTTTTTGTACTTTTCAAGTAACTATGAAGAAAATATGTATTTCTGCAAGTATAAATATGTGTTACTTAATTTATTTTTTATTCTCTTTGTTGATTTATGTTAATAATATGTTTTTTCGCTCCCAGGTATGTTACAATTTGGGCAAAGGCGTGTTACAATTAGGCAAAATATGTGTTACTAATTATTAAAAAATTAATTTTTTGTACTTTTCAAGTAACTATAAAGAAAATGTGTATTTCTGCAAGTATAAATATATGTTACTTAATTTATTTTTTATTCTCTTTGTTGATTTATGTTAATAACATGTTATTCATGTACTTAATACATCATTTAATACCTTATATATGTTATATAAAATATAATATATATTTTTATAAGGATAAATAAATGTTTGTGCATACAGTAACACACATTTGATCTTGCAGTAACACACATTTACTCTAATTGTAACACACATTTGCAGTAACACACATTTACTCTAATTGTAACATACATTTGCAGTAACACACATTTACTCTAATTGTAACACACATTTACTCTAGATGTAACACACATTTGCAGTAACACAAATTTACTCCAATTGTAACATAAATTTGCAGTAATACATATTTACTATAATTGTAACACATATTTGTTCCTCAATTTGTATTATTATATGAGCATATATGTGTTACTATAGGATAAAATATATTTTTATTAAGAATAAATATGTGTTACACATACAATGTAACATATACATGTGTTACATTGCATGAAAAATATTTACTTCTACAAAAATAAATGTATATGTGTAGAAAACAACATTTAATCTGGTTGTAACACACGTTTTGCCTTAAAATAACATGTATTTGCCCCAATTGTAACATACCTGAGAGTGAAAATCACAAGCTGCGTGAATTTTGAAAAAAATACTCAAATTCGACCCGACCCGATTTAGATCTGCGAATTTTAAAAAATGAATATTTCTACGGATCTTAGATCCGTAGAAATTTGTATATAAGTGTTTGTCATAAAAGTAACCATCAAATTAAATATAAATGTTGGGAAAAAATTATAAGGTTAAAAATATTTTAAGTGTTAAAAATAAAAAATCATATATAAATCAATACGGGGATAAATAAAGTCACTAATTCAAAAAGTCTTCTGATATCCCAGGGGTTTTGATGGATTGTTGGTATTTATAAAATACACTAAAAAGTCCATCAAACCCAACAATCCTTTAAAATCCTTATATTTCTGAATACCAGTGGATCGTTTTTAAGTCTTTTAAAAACATGATTGAATATCAGTGAATTGTTTTTAAATCTTTTAAAATCCAGATTGAATACCCGTGGATTGTTTTTAAATCTTTTAAAATCCTAATTGAATATCAACAAATTTTCTTTTATTAGAAAAAAATTCTTTAAAATCCTACGAAATCCCAAACGAATACATAATCTACAAGAAAAAAAGAAGGTAAGGAGAAATAAATGTGGTGGGGGAGAGAAGATTGGAGAATAAATTTGAGTTTGGATAATCCTATCTTAAATATAAGTTTCTTATTCTTTAAAAACGGTGATGAGCATTTAATATGTAATGCTTGCTTGTTAACCCTATAAATATGCACGAAAACAATATAAATTAGCAATACCAAATTAAATACGAATCAATCAAATCAAAAGCAAATTAAGCATTAGAAAATATATTTGCAGAAGATGATGGCTTCCAACCCCTTGTTGCTAATAACCATCATGGTTATAGTAGCTGCTGCGGCTCCTTGTTTGGCAACTGATTATGTGGTCGGAGGTGAATCGGGATGGAGATTGGGCGTTAATTACACCCAATGGGCTACCGGAAAACGCTTCTTTGTTGGAGACACCATCCGTACGTATATATATATGTATTAAATAATTGACTCTTTATTCTATTTCAATTTTCAAATTTCGATTTTTTACATATAGGAATAAAATTTCGATTTTGTTAAATGTCAGTTACTACTTCTAATAATGACATATACATGAGTAAGTCTCTTGTGCACCAAGTGTATCGTGCAACTCAGGTTTTTTTTTTAAATTACACTATTTATTATTGAAAAGTTACACAAATTATTACTAAAAATTTATATCATTAGAAATACACTTTTTAGTAATAATATGTGTAACTTTTAGTAGTAATTTATAATTAAAAAAAAAATTGAATTGCACGGTGCACTTAGTATATACAGGACTAAATCCATATATATATATATATGGATGAAATTTAAGATTTTTGCTAATTAACATTTTAAATTTGATGATGATGTAGTTTTCAACTATAAAGAGGGATTTCATAATGTGTACAAAGTGAATGAATCGGCATTCCAAAACTGCTTGGTACCACCACCGTCAGAGGCTCTAACCAGCGGAAAAGACAACATTACCCTTGCAGGGCTCGGGAAGAAGTGGTTCTTATGTGGTGTTGGTAAGCATTGTACGGAAGGGATGAAGCTTGAAATTACAGTCATGCCCTCCAGCGGAAATCAATGATGTAGAGAATTATGATTTACGTACTCTTGAAGCTGATATCATATATTTCAGAATCTAATGATTTTAATAATGTGATACTGCTTTTAATGGAGTATTTTAATTGCTAGAATCTTAATGGACTTCACATTCATATACAATATTACTCTTTCTTTGAATATCTTGCTCACACACTTTCTCTTTTTCTATGTATCTTTATGGGGTAAATTGTACAAATGGTTGGTTCCAAGAGAATTTTTGCTCATGAATAATTTGGTTTTTTTTAACATGATCGGTTGTAAAATGTTTTCTCATTAAAATTAATGGATTAATGTGGAATCAAATCTGTTTAATACAAGTTTTTATGGGACCATATGTACAAAAAATTTTAACAAATGGGACTAAATGTGCTAAAAAGAAGACAAAAAAAGAAAATCTATTAGTAAAAATTTTCATAGAACAAAACGTGTTATTTCCATATTTTGTATGTTATGCATATATATGTTTAATTCTAGTTATCCTGCTGCCGGGACTATGCATGGATTTGACTCTCTTAATTATTCAAATTACATATTTTGCTCTCAAATTTTTAAATAATCATTATATATCGCTTTTATTAGCAAGATATAACTATAAATATATAATAGCAAGAGTTTACTTAATATAGTTTTGGCGGTTAGGGCCATTAATTTATTTTGTTGAGTTCATCATAACTGTACGTTGTTTTACATATTATTTAATTTGTTAATTCCTTGATGCTAAATTTAGGGAGCCGTTACAATTTAACTCCTATATACACTATCATGTCTATCATCTTCCAATTCTTATTTACATAATTTTTTTTCCTGATTTCTGTAGTCTTTTGTTTTTAGTTGTTTTTATGTAGAATTTTTTAATTGTTCGTATATAGAATTTTTTAGTTGTTCTTATGTAGAATTTTTACGGTTGATGCATTTTTATTTTAATTATTTAGTGTATGTGCAAATATTAGATTTTTCAAATCTCTATTTATTTGATATGTTTTGCGGATATAATACATATATTTTATGTTAGAGAATTATCATTGGAGCTTTTTCAATGTACTCTCCATATTTGTTGAAGGCGTTCATGGTTTAGAAGATTATTCAAGATATTCGTCGAAGATGTAACCACTTTTTTAAAGTTTATTCAAGATGGTCATGTTTTAGAATTGTAGGTTTGCAAAAAATTTTTTTTTGTTCGTGTTTATGTAAATTTTCTTTTGTATATTTTTTTCATCTACTTATCCAGGTGTTTGGTGTATTTTTAGAGGTTTGTAGATTTTTTTTATGATTTGTTTTTTTTTTCAGACTTTAATTATTCTATAAATATATAATAACAATAGTTTTTTCGTAAATAGTTTTGGCACAATTTAATTCGGTCCGTTGATCATTTTTTCTCTTTCGATTTATAATTTTATTAACCAATTTTATTAGTTTCTCACAACTATTACGACAACTTTTAGGCACAAAGTTTAAGAAAAATGTTTAAATTTTTTTTTTAAAAAAAAAACATTATATAAAAAGTAGGAGAATTGTAATTTAAGTGTGTTTTATATTATATGTAAATATATAATTACTGTGAAAGTAGAATTAAATGAGTAATTTATTTTTTGGGTGTGTAAAGTATTATATAATGATATCTCAATAAAAAAAATTATATGTTAGTGAAATGGAACGAGTAATAAATAAAATTAAGTAAAAATGTCAAATAAAAAAATTAAACTTATTCATGTGTTCCTCATTTTTTTAGGGCATGCTTAATTTAGGGGTTTAAACATGGGAGCATCGTGTAAATGAGAGTATAATTTAAATAATATGTTTGACTGGATAATCAACACAATCTTCCTCATTTTTTGGAAGGTGTGATTTTGATTTCTTAACATTTAAAAAAAATTTCTCACATCACAATTTAAAAATTCAAAATAATTGTTTAACAAAATCTTCACCTAATTAATAAAGTCAATACGGTTATATTTAAGGAAAATTTTATTAATTCCATCCGTAAATTAATAACATAATCTTAAGATATTATGGCTAATTCCATGCAATATTTTATTGAATATAAAATTCAATAAATCCTTAAACAATTTATCTTATAAACAAACATGTCTTATGTTTTTAAAAGCTCAATCTTACGATGATGATCATAAACAAATATATTTTTTACGAACAAACATATTCTTATGTTGAAATTATCTTCCCTATTTTCTCACCAACTTTCGGCCTTCTCACCAACTTTCGGCCAAAAGTGTTAACGAAATCTCCGTAAAAAAATCTTTTATGTGGCTAACTAGTACGATTTCATTAACAACCGATCAAATTCAGTTTATTGGAACTGCAAAGTACTCAATTCGGGAAAGATTTCGGTAGAACTTCGTTATAGCAGCGAAAACTTGTCTTTATTTCTGAAAAATGGCCTATTTATAGGCAAAAATACAAGTAGGAGGTGGCATTTGCTTTGCCACGCTTCATATGAGGCTTACAAGTGTCCTTAACCGCTTAAATAAGATAATTACAACAGAAAATTGGCTAAAAATGGTGAAAACAGAACTTTAGTGGTCAATCTTCACAACAGGCAAGCAGCTCGTTGGGCGAGCAGGTTAGCTGCTCGCCCATTACAACATTTGTAAGACCTGCTCGCCCATTATGTGCAAATAGGCGAGCAGGTGAGCTGCTCGCCCATTTCCTCTCTGGCACTGCTGCTCGGCCGTTTCTTGTTTGTTCATCGATTCTTCGTGGTTTTGCCCATGTTTATCATGCTTGATTAGCCGTTTCGGGACACGTCATCCGTTAATTCCTTGGCTACTCTCTTAAGCACTCAGATTTGTTTATTTCATCAACAGTTGCCCCTTAGCTCGATATTTGTTTGAACCTTCAGGAGAACAACAATTATCGGGCTCTGGATCATCTGGGAAATTTCTTCGCAGTATTGAAGTAATCAAGGGCTCCTCATAATCTGCAATCATTTGGAATGTGCATAGAGCGAAGGACCCCCGTGGCCTCATTAAAAATCTAGCCGTAAACCACCCTTGCGGATAAACCGGTCGTAGGAAAAAAGAGATTCCTGGGTGTACCCTCACATATCCATGCCCAAATGATGTAAAACACTAAAAATAGGGTTAGTGTGCACTCGGATTTGCTGAAATTGGTGATCAGCAGCTTGGATCGATGTTGGCGAGCAAGTGGCGAGTAGCTCACTAGGCGAACAGGTGAGCTGCTCGCCTATTTTGAATTTTAGGTAGGCGAGCTGCTCATGCGGCGAGCAGGTGAGCTGCTCGCCTATTTTGCGAGTCTTCGGGCGCGGAAGACGAAACGTCTCCTCCTTAATTTGTGCGCCACTTTCTTTATTTTTAAATATTTGCACATCGGTCCTCGGGTATTTGCAAATAAGGGCTCGCCTCTTTCTTATAAATACCTAAACCCAAACCCTTTTCCAATCTCTTCGTTTCTCTCAAGCTTCGAATGAATTCTGGTGATTTCCATCTTCAAGCATTCGTTGCCGTTGTATGAAGAAAGGTGGGTTATTGATTTTTACTCTTCTGTTTATTTTCTTTCCTTCCATTCGTCGATTGCTTCCGATTGAAAACTGATTCGGAAGTGATCTGTTGCCGGAAATCGCAACGGTTTCAGCCGTTCCTCGTTGTTCTTCATCGGAGATTGGATTTCGGGTTTGGTTAGGGGCAAGTTTAGGATTTGGTTTCGTCGATTTCTACGTTTGATTTGGTGCCTGAATTTTCTAATTTTTGGGAGCTTCCTCCACCGGAAAAAAATGGTATCCTCCCCGTCGTCCGGCGGTTCGCCGCTGCGTAACCCAGAAAAATGGCCAATGGTGGAATCTCCATTACACGACCTCTGGGATTATTCAAATTTGACGAGAAACAGGGGTACGGGGAGTTTGGTGATTGGAATGGAGTCTCGGGAAAGAGATTGGGCGGTGCAAGAACGAAGGCGAGCAGCTGAGCATGAAGCTGAACGAGCTGCTCGCCAGGATGTTGAAGCTCAAGGAGCTGCTCGCCAACCCAGGCGAGCAGGTGGAGCTGTTCGCCAGCAAATTGAACCAGCTGCTCGCTTGGAATCTACAATAGCTGCTCGCCTTTCCCGGTGAGCAGGTACAGCTGGTCGCCTGGATGCTCAAGGAGCTGCTCGCCAGGAGTCTGAACCAGCTGTTCGCCTGGCGTCTGAAGGAGCTGCTCACCGGGTTAAACAAAGAGTTGTTCGCCCATCTGGTAGAGGTGCTACTCGCTCCGAGCGAACATGTGGAGTTGGTCGCCCCCAGCCTTCTGATAGAGATTTGCGAGCCGCTCGTCTCGCGCAGACTGCTCGACATAGACAATCAACTCCTCCTCCGCCTGCTAGGAGAAGATTATTGCTTGTTGACGAAGAAACTGAAGAGGACACCGAGTCTGATACTCGCGCGACCGTTCGTGATGTTTTTGGGACCAGTTCAGAATCCCCAGGACCTCATACTGAAGATGTCGAGACTGTCCGCAAGACTTCTGAAGTCCAAGATCAGACTGGTGAAGCTCCAGAGGAGGGTGATCTTCGTGAGGGCGATAGCGGCTCCGATTTTGGAGAGGATTTCGAGCGAGATCCCGGGCCGAGTCAACAGGAGATCTGGGATTATCTGACCAGAATTTATCGACCTTCTGAGCAATTACTTGAGCAAACGATTCTAGAGGGAGTTGCACAAGAGATGAACTGGGTGGTATATCTGGATCGGTATCGGGATTAGTTCATTCGACCTCAACTTCCTTCCGTTCCATATGTCAAGATGAGGTATACCGCCACCAAGAACCGGAGCTTGTTGACGGAGGATGATCTGACAGCTCTTCAGGATGAGTATAAGATCCCGCTCGACATTCATTTGTATGTTCCTCGTGATCACGAGCGTTCTTATCGGCCACCACCGGGGTGTACCGCACTAAACATTGATATTCTTGAAGTCGGGCTCCCGTTTCCTTTGCATCCGGTGATAGGCCAGTTTCTGATGGACACTAATTTAGCAATCACCCAAATCACGCCGAACGAGTGGAACAATTTGCTATGTTATCTAACAGTGATGGGATTGGAGGGATATCCCAACCGATTGACGGCACCCAAAATTCATTACGCCATGATGATTTCGGTGTGCAAAGAAGAGGGATATGACTATTATTACGTGAAGGCCCGAGCAGGGATGAAGATTGTGGAGTTGCTTCTGAATAGAGTGAAGCGATGGAAGGATCAGTTTTTCTTCATCGGTGGAGATTGGCGCGCCTCCACTTCTTATACGGGTGCCCCGGAGAGAATTAGGACTCCAGAAGGATACGATGAATTGATATGTAGGTATCGTTCTTTGTGTGTCTTTCATTCCAAAATTCACTAATGTAAACTTTGTCTCTCTGCAGGTCCGAGGCTTCCGAGGTGGGGACAGAAAGGCATTCTCGATTTGTTCCTCTACGCGCTCTCCAATGCTGCTTATCGCCGTGAGCAATTCAGGACGGTGAAACATTTATCGAGCGAACATTGCAGACTTGCAGCTGGTTTAATCACTAGTCCGCATCACCTTGCAGCTCAAGCTCCGCTTCCAGAAGGTTAATATCGTTTACTTGCTATTACTTCTTTGAATTGTCCACTTTTTAATAGTGAGTTCTTGTGACATATCAAGGAGTTACAGTTGTGATTCCTCCGGAGTTCCACGCTTTCTGCCGACGGGTTCGAGACCTTGACTCTGGTCTAAACAGGTGCACGATGGATCCTCCAGCAGCATTGCTTAAATTGCGGAGGAAGAGAGGAATCAAGCATCCGGCGCCTCAAACGGCGGTGCCACCCCCTGCTGCTCCTGCTGCCGATCCGCCAGCTCAGAAAAGCCCGCCTCAGAAATCGAAGCAACCGAGAAAAGGCGGCCGTACTTCTGCAGGTGATGAAGAGGATGCCGGTCGGCAGAAGAAGAAAAGTAAGACTACCGCAACCACTGAATTCAGCCATCCACCCTCCGATCCTCAATCCGGGGATTGTCGCAACTCATCTCCACCTTCTCCTCGCGAACCAGGCTTTCGCCGAGACGACTCCTATCTTGGATGGGAACAGGAGATTCGGGAGTCGTGAGTTCTAATTCTTTTTCATTACTTTGCATTTGGACTATCATTTTTCTTACACAATTGCTATTCTTTTCAGTTATCATCCAGGCGATCATCATTTCCGTTGTGATGCACTTCATCAGGCCGCTTGCTCTAGGGTGCCAAGGCATATGGGTGATATTCCCGATAGGGAAGTTCAAAGGGCCACTGAGTTCATTGCTCAGTCCTGGAGCAAAACAAACGACCGCACGATTCACCAACAAGACCTGAGCGATAACTTGCTCATGGGCGGGATGTTTGCCAGCTCCGTTGTCATCACAATCCAACGGGCCCTGGATCAGGCACTCGAGCTTAAAAGAACGGGTCGCAAAGTTCAAGAGGAGAGTGAAGAGAAAGAGAAGGCTCTGAAGGCGAAAGAGGACGAGTTGGCCCAGGCACATCTCAAGATTCAAAGCACTTTGGAGGCAGAGAATAACGCTCTTAACACAGTCAAGAAACTCCAATATGACAACCGAAACCTCAATGAGCAGGTAGTACAGGCAGTTGAGGGCATTGCCCGGATCAGAGCTGAAAACGCTGACATGCATCAGAAGTACAACGACTCCCTGGACCGGGTTCTGGAATTGGAGAAGGAGAAAACTTCAATTCAGAACACGGTGGAGTGTATGTATCCTGAAGAGGAATTTGTGGAGCAGATGGGTGAGGTAGCTAACTTTGGATATGTCTGTGCATAATCTGAAAGTATTCGAGTGATCCGTGCCATTGAGAAAGAGGGGTCGGAGATATCTGAGATGATGGTGAAGAAGCTATCCGACTTCCTCCGAGCTAATCCGCCGGCCAAGTCGCAGGACCTTCCGCTAGTTGATTTAGTGGAGTCGGGACTCGATTTGGGATTTCTTGGAGAGGGATATACCATCACCCAGCCTCGACTGCAATCACAATTTGCTCCTGATGCTTTGCAAACTGCTGCGGTTAGCGAGACCTCTCCCCTTGCCTCGGGAACTGCTGATGCCACCGAGGCCTCTCCTGAAGAAGGTCGTCAGGAGAGGGAGGATGCAATTGCTATGTCTTATCTCTCGACTCCTCCTGGTAATGATACGACAGTTCCTGAGGTTCCGCCTACCGAAGCTGCTGGCACTGCTGCTCCCGTCACTGATTAGGAGTTTTTATCTTGTTAGCTTGATGTCTTCTCTGTTTTAGACATCAACTTTGCTTTTTACTTTACTGCTTTGCGTTGCACTTTCATTTTCTGTCTTTTCAATTCAGAACGTTGTTGGAACTTTTCACTTTCTGCTGTACTTCTTTTTCTTCAATGAAGGAAGTTTTTCCAATGCACTTGTTTTGTTTTTAATGAACTCTGATTAAAATACCATTTATGTCTAATCGTTATATATCGTCTTTTGCGGCTGTTGGGTCTTTAAGTCGCTTTGTTCTACCTCCTTTTGGGCACGAAACGAATAAGACACTCGCGAGGAATTGGGCCATCAGGAAGCATTCACTTCATCCTCGGGAGCGTATCCGCGTCCCTTTGGTGGACATGAAGTGCTATCCCAGTATTATCGGGTACATCCACTCTGCTATTCTCCGGATCGTACGTAACGTCCTTCGGAGGGGGCCTCGGATACACACTCAAGTCCCTCTAAGTGTGGTCTTTCGGGGCATCACGCTCTATTCTTATTCGGGTGATGTTAGACGTTTAACGCCGTAACATTTCCACCTAAGAAAGCGTACAGCATGCTTGCGCTCCTACAGGTGCAGGATGTACAGGCATTGTACAATGCCATTTTGTCTCTACAAGAGGAGCGTGCTCGACCAAGTAGAGCCGTGGCTCTACCTGGAGCGCATTTCGGCCCTCTGTAGCCACTCGTGTTAGGCGATTTCAATTAGACTGCGACCTTCTAAAAAAAGACCGTCTATAACATTCATAATCTGTTCTGAAACAAAATGTACATTTACATCCTTTATTGATAAAACTTATTCAGATGAGCAGGATTCCATGTGTATGACGATGGTACTCCGTCTAGGTCTTCCAATTCGCAAGTCCCATTTGACCAACTTCGCGAGACACGAAACGGCCCTTCCCATCCTGGTCCAAAAGTTCCGGATGGAGTGGATAGGATCTTTCGTAGTACTAAATCTCCTTCTTGGAAACTTTTGGTCTTGACTCGCGAGTTGTAATACCGAGTGGCGTACTGCTTGTATGCCGCATTACGTACTTCCGCTGTCGCCCGTTTCTCTTCCAGGAAATCTTTCTCGATCGCGACAACTTCGTCATTTTCTTTCTCATCGTACATACAAACTCGCCATGTTGGATTCTGTAGTTTAACTGGTACCATCGCTTCAACAACGTACGCCATTGCGAATGGAGTTTCGCCTGTGCTTGTTCTGAACGAATTGCGGTATGACCACAAAACCTCCGAGAGTTTTTCTGACCAGCTTCCTTTCTTCTCCGTCAGGTGAAGTTTCAACGTCAGCTTGATAATTTTGTTGATAGCTTCGACCTATCCGTTAGACTGTGGATGATACGGGGTCAAGTA
Organism: Prunella vulgaris; assembly: GCA_026898435.1. Lineage (NCBI taxonomy): Eukaryota > Viridiplantae > Streptophyta > Magnoliopsida > Lamiales > Lamiaceae > Prunella > Prunella vulgaris. Next base: position 345,354 of record JAPKLY010000374.1, on the reverse strand, counting down.
ATACTTCTTAATCCCCAAGTACTACAGAACTCTCGGATTTTCTTTCCGTCAAATTGTGGCCCATTGTCAGTTACGATCGATCGAGGTAATCCGAATCTACAGATCAAATTCTTCCAGATGAAATTGATCATTTTTACCTGAGTGACAGTCACCAGTGATTCGGCTTCGGCCCATTTGGTGAAATAATCCACGACAACCACTGCGAACCTCACACTTCCTTTCCCCGGCGGGAAAGGTCATATTATGTCGATACCCCATTTAGCGAATGGCCATGGGCTATATATCGCTTTCATCTCTTGTGGAGGAACGTGAATGTTAGGAGCGAACATCTGGCATTTGCTACATTTTTCGCAAATGAGATAACATGTTCTCTCAATGTAGGCCAATAGTATCCTTGCCTCATGGTTTTATGTGCCAATGCTCGTCCTGCTGCATGACTTCCGCATATGCCTTCGTGGATTTCATCGAGAATTTCCCCTCCCTGCTTTCGTGAGACGCATTTGAGTAGGGGTGATGAAAATCCTCTTTTGTACAATTGGCCATTGATCATTACGTAACGAGCTGCTTGCTTGACCAATCGAACCGCCGCCCATGGATCCTTGGGCCGTTCCCCATCGATAAGATACTTCCTTAGATCTATCCTCCAGTCGTCATCTCCCTCGTCCATTTCCTGCCCCCATTCAACATTTGATTTATTTGATAATCAAAGGTTGAAGGATTATCGAGTCGAGTGATGACGACTTCTGTGATCTCTGTTGCCCCCTGGCTGGATGCTAATCGGGCTAAGGCATCGGCTTGTGTGTTCTCAAGTCGAGGTATCTGCTCGATATACGCTTGTTGAAATATTGATATCAGATGAGCCACTATCTTCTGGTACAGAATCATGTGTTCATCTTTGGCCTCGAATTCTACTCGAACTTGAGAAACTATAAGTTGTGAGTCACCAAAAATCTGTACTCTCTTAACCCCAATTGCCAATGCAAGTCTGAGTCCAGCAATCAACGCCTCGTACTTAGCTTCATTGTTGGTTGCCAGGAAAGGAAATCTTATTGCCGATGTGAACACCTGTCGGTCGGGGCTTATTAATACCACTCTTGCCCCCGACGCCAAGTTGGTAGACGAACCGTCTACATACAGGTGCCACGGATGTTCAAGATCCCTTGTCAGTTCAGACGTATAAGTTATCTCTACAATGAAGTCGGCCAGAGCTTGTCCTTTAATCTTCGTTCTTGTCGCGTACGTGATACTAAATTGGCTGATTTCCAGTGACCATTTTAGTAATCTTCCCGCGGTATCAAGGCGATGCGGAATCTGCCGTAATGGGAACGTCGTAAGTACCTCTACTTGATGATCGTAAAAATACGACCGTTACTTTCACGTGCTCATGAGCAATGCGTATGCCAGTTTCTCCGTTGGAGAATATCGGACTTTGGCTTCAAGATGGTCTTCCTTGTGCAAGCTTTTCACAACAATATCGTCCACGTAGACTTCGATTGAGTGGCCAATATGTTCGTCAAACATCTTGTTCACCAATCTTTGGTAGGTGGATCCAGCGTTGATCAAACCAAATGGCATCATATCCCAACAATAGAGATTTTTGTTGGTATAAAATGCAGTATGCTCCTGATTGTCAGGATGTAGTGCAATCTGGTGATACCCTGCGAAGGCATCTATGAAGGTCATGAGCTCATGCCCTGCAGTGTTATTAACCAGATGATCAATGTGGGGGAGTGGAAAGTTGTCCTTCGGACAGACATCATTCAGATCTGTGAAGTCGATACAGAGTCTCCATGTGCCGTTGGGTTTACGAATAAGGACAGGGTTCGCAACCCATTGGGGGCACAAGGCTTCGTGTATCAACTTATTGTCCAGCAACTTCTTGACCTCGGTTGTTAGTACTTCGTACATCTCGGGTCCAAACTTTCGTCTCTTTTGGCGAATCGGTCGGAGTGCTGGATCTATATTGAGTCGATGACAGGCATATTCGGTCGGAATGCCTGTCATATCTGAATGAGACCATGCGAAAGGGTCTAGATTGTTCCTCAAGAAAGTGATCATTCTTGATCTGAATGGTTCAGGCAGTTCAGATCCGATGAAGAGTTCTAGATCTTCTTTGTCTGGATAAGCCTGGATAGATGTCAACTCTTCCATCAGTATGGCACGTTTCCGCTTTTCTTTCCATCTTGGATCTAGAATAGATCCATCCGTATTTAGTTCGTCTTCTATCTCCATCGGTTCACCGTCGAGCCTAGGTTCGAAATCTTGGCTGAGTAGGCATTCATCTGGGCGTTCGCCCTCGAGATGCCTTTCAGGCTCTGATTCCCCTAGGACTTGTACAATTGGATTCAGTACACTCTCTGGTACGTGAACTGGGTTATCAATCTCCACTGGTTCCGCTTCCGCTTGGGAAGCACTCAATGTCTCAGGTTCCAGTTCAGCGTCTGGGGGAGGACTTTCGATCATGTGTATATAGGTGACCGATGGCGTGTTCTGAAGTAAACATTCACAGGCTTTCTTCTGATCGCCCTTTATTGTGCCAGCTCCATTTGGTGTCGGGAATTTTATACAGTAGTAGTAAGTCGAATAGGCAGCTTTGAATTCATGTAAAAAGGTCGGCCGAGGAACCCGTTATAGGAGGATGGCTGGTCTACAACGAGAAAGTCTACTTGCCTCATCATCCTCCTAATGGGATCGTCGACCGATACAAGCTCAACAGACAGACGTATAGTTCATAGGGGAATAGTGACAGCATCTCCGAATCCTATAATCCTGTGATTACAATTTTCAATGTAGGATTCGTAGTCCCCTATCTGGTCTAGAGTACTCTTGAACAGGATATTCGTGTACGCTCCAGTGTCGACCAGCAGTCTATGAACTCGTGCATTCATGATGTTCGCGCTTATGACCAAGGAATCATTGTGTGGGGTTATGATTCCTTCCAAGTCTTTCTCTGAAAATGTCAACTCTGCAGTGGGCTTGGTAGAGGGTCCCACATCAGTTTCTTTAATCTGGTCAATGGCGCGTAACTCTACTTTCGTTTGCCTCTTCGACGGAGGTGGTCTTCCATCTGTACATCCACGGGCTTGGCCAACCTCTGGTTCCAAAATATAAACATCCCGCGCTGGGCCTGGCGGTGAAGTAGGGCTTGCTGTTCTCGCCGGGGTCTCGGACCGGCACCTTCTTCATTCTCGTTCTCGCTACTCTCTTCATTTGCCCTTCGATCGGGCAGACGTGGTCTCTTTCCAGGTGGTCTCTTGACAAATTCTGACAATTTCCCTTCGTCGTAAAACCTCCACAGCTTTCTTAGTAGATCCTGGCATTCGCTTGTGAAATGCCCCGTCGCTTGATGATAGGCGTAGAATTTATTCTTGTTCGTCCTCTTTGGATCTACTTTGAGCTTCCTAGTTGGTTGCAATTCTCCAGACCTCTTGACCGCGTTGAAAAGCTGGTCGATGGACACAGTCAAAATTTGGTTCAGTCTCTCCACCAATCCGGCTCCCTCGAATGATTTCAAATTTCTGGGGGTTCGATATTTTTCCCCACCTCTCTTGTCTGGGGTTGCTGCCTTCGGTGCTTCCTTACCTTCACCCAAGGATTTCCGCAATGCTTCTTGCATAGCCACATAAACTCCGGCCTTGTTCTGAAATTCAGCATAAGTCTTCGGACATGCAAGTTGCATCTCTTTCCATAGATCTGTACCCTTTCTCAGTCCTGCCATCGCGGTGATTACCTTGGTGTCCTCGCTGACTGGCTCTCCCTCCAACAAAATCTTGTCGAACAGTTCGAGGAATTGCTGATCAGATTCCTCTGGTTCTTGGGCGAGATTCGCCAGTCGATGCTTCTGGGTGAAGCAGGATGCTGCTCCAGAAAAATGTAGTAAAAATTCTCGGCTTAACTGCATGAAGGAAGTAATCGATGCAGGGGGCATCGCAGTAAACCATCGGTGTGCATGATCCCCAAGTGTAAGAGGAAAGTTTCTGCATTGGGTCGCATCAGATGCTCCCATGGAAATCATGTAATCCACAAACTTGGATATATGTACCTTCGGATCGGAAGTTCCTTCATACAGGTTAGAAGTCGGGAACTGAATCTTCGGCTGTACGGGTGCCGAAAGTATTGCTGCTGATAGGGGTGAAACTGGGATCTGAATGGCTGAGCTACTCTCTGGGCGTGATGAGACTTTGGCCTGAAGGTCTTTGATAGCCTTCCTCATTGACCGTAGGATTTCCTCTGAAGCTTCCACACCTGGACGGGGCAGCCGTTCCTCTCGCTCTGGGCGAGGGGAGCCGGATACCCGGTCACTGGGGTGTGACCTCACCGGAATTCTACTGGCCTTGTGTATGCCTTCAGGGCAAGCCTCTCCGTCACTGGCCATTGTAATCTGTCTCGGACTGTATGTTGCCTTCTCTGATCTACCTCTGGTACTCTACTTGGTCTCCCTTGGTCTATCTCTGGCTCTCTGTTCAGTCTCCTTTGGTCCACTTCTGGTGCTCTACTTGGGGGTCGATAGGCCGACATAGGCTGGCCATGCGACCTGTACTCCCTTCGCTCCATTGGTCTGCTCTGCAGAGTTTCGTGACTTGACTCATCCATCATGCTCCGCGCTCTTCCACCTTGTGGGCCTAGTCGGTTTGCCATTTTTTGCCCCAAACGGTCCGTCACCTTCTGCTTCCCGCGTTCTTTGCGTCTCCATCTCTGTTCACTGTCAGCCTCGGTCTCTGGTGGACCCTGATCGACTCATTGAAGAACGAGCCTCTGATCAGGTTGAGTGCCAGAAGGACCGGCTGCACCCTGCTGTTGTTCTTTCAGCACTCTACAGAGTGCTGTTACGCGGGAGATATCCTCGGGGTTCTGCAGGAATGGGAGCAGTTCAGATAATCCCTGCATATAATTTTGTCCCACTTGAGCTGCTGGGACCCCAGTTGGTTCGGCTTGTTGTCGATTTCTTGCAACACCCTGGATTGCCGTTGATTGTTCGGGTGCTGGGGCTCTTTGATTCGGCTGACCGTTGTTCCTTCCATAAGATGTCATCCTTGGTTGAGAAACTTCTCTTGACATTTCACGTAATGTTAGCTGCTTTCCACAAAGCAGGTTAAACTGTTATGCTGCTAGACAAACAAACAGGTGAACGAGTGAAAATGGACGACCAGCAGTTCAAACGAACAGCTGAGTTGAGCAACTGGAAAACAGGCTACCATGTGAGCTGTTGGTCAAATAGGCGACTAGGTGTACAAACAGGCGACTAGGTGTACAAACAGGCGACCAGATGCAATAACAGACGACCAGGTGATGTTATCTCTTGATCAAAGGACGAACATGTATGTTTCCTTCAAACCTTCAAGCGAACAGCTTGTGTTCCTTCAAATCTTCAAGCGAGCAGGTGGCAAATCTTTATCCAGAATGCCAATTTTGCAGTTTCCACTCCAGAATTCGACAAAATCCAGCAAACGAAGGTTCGGGGCCCTCCTTCTAGCGCCAAATTGTTAACGAAATCTCCGTAAAAGAAGCTTTTATGTGGCTAACTAGTACGATTTCATTAACAACCGATCAAATTCGGTTTATTGGAACAGCAAAGTACTCAATTCAGGAAAGATTTCGGCAGAACTTCGTTATAGCAGCGAAAACTTGTCTTTATTTCTGAAAAATTGCCTATTTATAGGTAAAAATACAAGTAGGAGGTGGCATTTGCTTTGCCACGCTTCATATGAGGCTTACAAGTGCCCTTAACCGCTTAAATAAGATAATTACAATTAAAAATTGGCTAAAAATGGTGAAAACATGACTTTAGTGGTCAATCTTCACAACAGGAGAGCAGCTCTTGATGTCTGGCGACCAGCTGCTCGCCCATTACAACATTTGTAAGACCTGCTCGCCCATTATGTGCAAATAGGCGAGCAGGTGAGCTGGTCAACTGGTTGGGCGAGCAGGTGAGCTGTTCGCCCATTTTCTCTCTGGCACTGCTGCTCGGCCGTTTCTTGTTTGTTCATCGATTTTTCGTGGTTTTGCCCATATTTATCATGCTTGATTAGCCGTTTCGGGACACGTCATCCGTTAATTCCTTGGTTACTTTCTTAAGCACTCGGATTTGTTTATTTCATCAACAAAAAGGAATTGAATAAAAAAAAATCCGTTGGACCTTGGTAGTGGCAAATTTTGGGCTCCAATTTTGATATTTAATAAATTGATGATTAATTTATAGCATTATCCTACGATACAAAATACCTCCAATAAGTTAAGGAATGATAATAAATTGTGTCATATTATGCTAATGATAATATATTGATAATTAATTGGTCACCAACTTCTTAACTGTAGTAGAGAATTGTTAGGGATGAATATGATTTTGATGCTTCCTCCAAATATTATTACCTTTTCCTTTATTCCTCATTTGATTTGATTTTCAATTTCTGACCAGTCATTTAAGATTGCAAA
>JAPKLY010000374.1:253547-338822 GCA_026898435.1 Prunella vulgaris | reverse complement strand
CAGCAAAACACACTACTAGATTGTACCCTGTAGTTAGTGACCCTTTTTTTTTTAGTACTTGTTCAGAATTGAGATTAAGAAAGTGTGTATATTAACAAATATACATTTATAATTTATAGAGGATTTTATAACAATTCTTAAATTATAGTTCCTAATATGAATTTATAAAAAGTAAGCTGAAATATGAGTTGATTTCTGGGGAATTGAGATATGAATATAATAAAGGATAATGTAAAAATATGAAAAACCATCAAGTATTTTGAATCAAACAAATCTACTCTAAAACATAACTTTAAATAGGAAGGAGAGTTGTAGTAGTTTTATTAAAAATGAATAGCTTGTAACTATGAACTGAAAAATATTCCCTCTATTTTTTAGTAAATGTCCTTCTAAATAAAATCTAAATTATTTTCCAAATTATTTCTCAATTTAGATATTTCACCATTTTTATTTTTAATATACCCACTCAAAGATCTCTTAGATCTTTTTAATTAAAAAAACTATGTACAATTCATTTCTCGCATTGTTTCTACTGTGCAATAATTAATCTTTCCCTAATATTCTTTAAATTAAACACACCTTATTTAATAGAATACGTCTCCTATGCACCAGTTACACGGTGTAACTCTTGTTCATTTTTAAAAAGTTAAACAGTTTATAACTTAAAAGTTAAACAGTTTATTACTGAAAAGTGTATCTTTTATAGTTTAACTTTTCAGTAATAAATTGTTTAACTTTTCAATTATAAACTGTTTAACTTTTTAAAAATGAACTTGAGTTGCACCGTATAACTGGTGCATACAAGACTAATCCTATTTAATAACACGCTTAATTACAATTATTTTAAGATTGAGTGAATATTTAATGGATATGACCTTTTATATTCAAATTAAATTAGCTTAATTTTCTCAATTAATGGCGCAATGTGATTAAAGATTGGAGAATCATCAATACATGTGTTCCTCATTTTTTAGGGAATGCTTAATTCAGGGTTTTAAAGATGGAAGAATCATGGGAATGAGATTATAATTTAAATAATATGTTTGACTGGATAATAAATACGATCATCCTCATTTTTGGAAGGTATGATTTTGATTTCTTAACATTGAAAAAAAATTCTCATATTTGACAATTCAAAATAATTGTTAAACAAAATCTTCACCTAATTAATAAAGTCAAAATTATAATATTTAATATAAAATTTATTAATTCTATCCTTGAACTGATAACATAATCTTAAGTATAGATATATATTTTTGTGTAAAATTATTAGTGAAATGAAGTGTAATTTAAAGATAAAAAAGAAATTAAAAAATAAAAAATAAAAAGAACAGAGGAAATACGTATTACTATTATTATCTCAGCTTAAAAATATAATTTTTTATTTATGTTTAAACCTTAATAACAAATATATATATATATATATATATATAACATCTATGGTATGAAATACTACACCAATAATTATTTCTATCCTTGAATGATAACATAATCTTAAGTATAGATATAGATTTTTGTGTAAAATTATTAGTGAAATGAAGTGTAATTTAAAGATAAAAAAGAAATTAAAAAATAAAAAATAAAAAAGAACAGATGGAATACATATTAATATTATTATCTCCATTTAAAAATATAATTTATATATATATATATATATATATATATATATATTTGTTATTAAGGTTTTAACATAAATAAAAAATTATATTTTTAAACTGAGACAATAATATTAATATGTATTTCTTTTTTATTTTTTATTTTTTAATTTCTTTTTTGTCTTTAAATTACACTTCATTTTACTAATAATGTTACACAAAAATTTATATCTATTACAGTGATACTGAACATACATAACAGTGATACTGAACATACATAACAGTGATAGTGTACACACATGACAATAATAATTGATAAACTCAAGTTCACCATGAACTCGGGTTCATACAAGTTTTTGTCTATAAATAATTAATCACAATTCTGATAACAATTCTTCAAACATATCAAGAGCACAGAAAATCTTGAACCGAGAGCCCCAAAAGATGTGTTTCATACGATCTACACAAATTCTAATATACAATATTGCACCAAATTCGATCCGTACAATATACCCAGTTAAAAATTCGCGAATCCTTATCGTGTCAAACTGGGTCAAATGAGATTTTGAAGAAGAAATTTCGGCAGTCCCAGAATGTATACTATATGAACATATGTGTGATACTGTAAGACAAAATATGTGTTACTACATCTTAAAAAAATAATTTGTGTACTTTTAAAGTAATTATAAGGATAATATGTATTTTTACAAGAACAAATATGTGTTTCTTAATTTATTTTTTAATTATTTTTATGTTGAGAATATGTTGTTAATGTAATAATACCTTACATGTGTTACTATCTCGGCAGTCCCAAAATGTATACTACATGAACATATGTGTGTTACTGTAAGACAAAATGTGTGTTACTACATCTTTAAAAATTAACTTTTTTACTTTTAAAGTAACTATAGGGATAATATGTATTATATTTTTTACAAGAACAAATATATGTTTCTTAGTTTTTTTTCATTTTTTTTATTGATTTTATGTTGATAATATATTGTTAATGTAATAATAACTTACCTGCGTCTTTATATCTCGGTAGTCCCAGAATGTATACTATATGAACATATGTGTGTTACTGTAAGACAAAATGTATTACCACATCTTAAAAAATTAAAATTTTGTACTTTTAAGGTAACTAATAAGGATAATATGTATTTTTACAAGATTAAATATATGTTTCTTAATTTATTTTTCATTTTTTTATTAATTTTTATGTTGATAATATGTTATTAATATAATAATACATTACATGAGTTATTATATCTCGTCAGTCCCAGAATGTATACTACATGAGCATATGCGTGTTACTGTAAGACAAAATGTGTGTTATTATATCTTAAAAAATAATAATTTCTATAAAAATTAATAAATATTTATGAAAAACTAATAGTAACACACATATTGCTCCTACATTGTATTAAAATGTTTGTTTTTATAAAAACAAATAAATATGTGTAAAAAAAACATTTATTCTTACAGTAGCACACATTTGATCTTATAATAACATAAATATATTCATACAATATCACCAACTGAGAGCGAAAATCCAAAAATTTGAAAATTTCTCAAATTCGATCCGACCCTATCAAAATCCGTGAATTTTGTTACTTTGATCCTGTTAACCCGTGAGTTTTTTGTAAATTTCCATTTTAATAGTATATTCTACGGTGTAATATTGCATAGGAGACCCACGCTACGGGCTAATGACTCAATTCAGTTTCCATTTATCATTTTTGTATAATTCGAATTTGGCAACATTAATCAAAGGGAGAATATATCTACAAACCAATTTCCAAAAATCAGATAAAATCAAGAATAGTTGAACTTCTCTTGGAGCCATCTTGCTTGAACTTGAAGGCCTGCATCTCTCAAGGCATTCATGGCCGATCTATAAAACCTTGCATCCAATTTGGCCCCCTGCTTACTCATATCCTGCAACAGCTCAACAAGCTCATCCACTCTATTCATCTTCGACAAAACCGAAACCATTATACCAGCCATCGCCTTATCAATCTCCCCACCCGTCAACTTAAACTCTTGGTAATATTTGCTGCACATTTCCAGCTCTCCGGCTCTATGATACGCGCTGATCACCGTCGTGTAGCTCACCCGATCAGGCTCGATTTTCCTCCGTTTCATCTCTTTCCACGTCTTCTCGACCAGCCTCAAGTTCGAGGCCTTGCCGTTCATATCAAGAAGTGAATTGTAAGTCCACAAGTTTGGCTCACACCCTCTCTCTTTCATCTTTCCCACAAGCCGCATTGCGTCCTTTGTCCTTCCCATTTTGCCGTACGCCACGATGATGCTGGAGTACGCCACCACGCATTTGTGGAACCCCCTTTTCTCCATCTCCCCGAACACCGTTTCCGCCTTGGAATACAGCCCGAGCCGTGCGTACATGTTTATGACCGAGGCGTATGTCACTTGCCCGGGCTCACACCCTTTGTTTATAAGATCCTCGTACACTTGTGTGGCAGCTTTAACTCCTCGTTTCTTCGAGTACCCGTTGATAATCGCGCAGAATATGCAGTCGGAGACGCGTATGCCCACGCGCGTCATAGTTTGAACAACATCGAGAGTCTTCTCCATCATCCCCTCTTCCACATACCTGTTTGAACAACACCAAAGATCGATCAGCGTACAAAAATGAGTTGGGATAAAACTACGATCAGGATAGCAGCAACAACCTCAAGACGAGCTTCAAGAACAGAGCAGGATCTCTCAACATTTTCTTGTTTTCAGCCTCTTGCATAACCTCTTCCGCCATTTTTACTTCACCCGAGCTAGCAAGAGCACTGATCAACGAAGAGTAGTGTGATTGGTCTTCCTTTATCCCTTTCCCCTGCATTTCTCTGAAGTACTCAAGCGCTTCAAATACTCTCCCTAATTTCCCCAACGATTCACACAAAACCCAATAAATCCGAGAAGAAGTTTCATCTTCAATCATTTTCTTTCTCTCACAATCTTGAAACACTGCAACGGATTTCTCATGGTGTCCCAATTTCAGATACGCTTCCATTATTCTAAAATAACAAGCGGGGTCTAAATCCAAGCCGTGCGATTTCATCTTTTGGTACAGAGAAACAGAGGTGGTATACATATGCAGCTGATTATACCCTTTCATCGCGCAATCAAAAGCTACAACAGCAGTATCAGCATCATTATCTATGAAAAGATGGAGAAAATTATTGACAATTTTCAATTTCCTAGCTTTAATACAAGTGGTAATCAATCTACAACACGTGGGCTTATCGGGCAAAACCCGGGAATGTTTCAGATCTTCGCACAACAGTGATAACAAGCTCCAATTCTTGGAACGGGTCAAGTACCTGGTCAGAAGCTTCATCGAGTATCTGTCGAGCTTAAAACCCGGTTTTTCTTTAGCCTTCTGGTAGTAATCGTGGGCAAGATGCTGCGTTTTGGGATCCTTTAATAAACTGCAGATTAGGCCATTCAATTCCCTGTCATTGGGTTCGAAATCTTGAAGCTTCAGAGCTAGCTCGATCACCGGAGCATCGTCTTCCAGGACCGGCGACGAACACGCAGTTACAGCTCGAGAATTGGAGTTGGAGGAGGGAAAAGGGATTTTTGGTTTACTTGTACAGTGGGAATGGTAGGGGTGTTGTGGGATTTTTCTGGTGATTCCGGCAGCCATTGACCAGTCAAGGGAACTGGCGACGGCCATCGGAGCTGGTGAAACGCCAGATTCTCCGGCGAAAATGTAAGTGTAGAGAGGTTGTCTTTTTTTTTTTGTTTTTTCTTCAACTTGATGGTTTATCACCATACCTTATCGGCATTGTTGTTTAGATTGCAGGTTGTGGTTTAGAGCCACTCATTTGCTGACACGCGGACGCGGGCGACCCTGAACTTAGAGTTCGATGTGGGGGTGGGATGGGGTTTTGACTGTGCTTGTATAAAGAGAACTTCTTAGTTCAAGAAGAGTGTTGGGTGCCATCGTATTTTTATTTGTTTTTATTTAATGACCAACATATTTCCTTGAGAAATTTGCTGAGGGCATTACTTACCAGTGTAAACTAGATATTATTCGTATCATAAATCACCTTTTATCAAAGAAAAAAAATAAATTTATAAATATAAATCTTATATCATAAAAATGTTGTATATAATATTTTACCTATTTACAGGTATAAAAAAGAATTTATCATTCATATACTACAGGAATATATGATGTAATCATATAATTATGATTCATACACATATTCGGCATACTACATGCAGATTATTGAAAGTTAATTATCTAAAGAATTTGTGGTTCAGTTTGGCTAATGTATGAATTTAAATAGTGAATATTTAATTTAAAAATATAATATTCTCGATATTCATTTAATTTTGAATTCATATCTTTTACTAATGTTGAGAAATCGTTTTCATTAAATATGCGCTTAATAAACTGTTGGTCCCGAAATGAGAATCAGTGTATCGGGTGGTTGGGGGGGCGAGAAATACACTGATGACAACTATTTCCTTTTTAAGGAAATTCCCATTAGGGTTTCAGTCAGTTAGAAACTGAAATGCTCACTGAGAATTAGTCATTCGGACTGAAATACTCAGTAACCAAATAAATCTGAATCCTGATCAGTGCTCAGAGTGAGCTCAATAAAGATAGCTCACCTGCTGACTGCTGAGAAGCTGGTCGTGAGTTGGATAACTATCTAAACAAGCTTTTAAGTGCGGAATAGTGAGCCCTAAGATTATACTCGTTTTAGTGTTTTCCTAAAATTGGTTTTAGCTTAGTTACTGAAAGGCGGTTAATGACAGTGCTCAGTTTTCAGGATCAGGAAGATTGGTTCTTCCTGAAATTTTAAAACAATGCTGAAATGAATCCTGACTATATGATATGACAGTTAAGAATGCAGAGCAAAAGTAAATCAACACACAAGGGTTTTACGTGGTTCAGAGACTCAAGCTCCTACATCCACGGCCTGATTTAACAAGAGTAATCCACTCGGATTGGATCTTGTATTTTAACGTGCCAAGGTGCACGAGCAGGTCTCCTTCCTCTCTTAGGAATTCAACCCCCGTGTGGTTTTACAAGTCTCAATCCTTCCCACTAACCAACTCACAACTTTAGAGTGGTTTAACTTTCAGTTTCCAACTAATTTGTGATAATCCTTACAATCAAAATAGATCTAAGGATGAATTATCACTCTAAGCTAAAATACATAAAGTTTCCTATCAATACTAGGGAAGTTTTTCTTGCAGAGTGTTGAGAGCTTGAATACTTTGAGCGCATGAAACTTTGGTTAATCTCGAAATCGAAATTTCTCGTAACCTTGTTTGGGTGCAAGGTCTTCTGTATTTATAGGGAGATTTGTAATAGATCCGTTGGAGAAGATCTAAACAAATCTTCCTATTTTAGGTAGGTGACAGCCTAAGACGTACGATTCATTTTTCACCATGCTTGATTTGGTGAAAGCCTTCTGGTCGCCGCCTGCATGACTGTGGACATTTAATGAGGTGTCAGCTCAGTACACACGTGTCACTATCTCACTGACCGTTCTTCAAACGGCTAGTTGTTGACATGATTTTATCCTTCATCGTACCATTTAATACTCTAAGTAAGGTGTACTTAAGCTCAGGTATTAATATTTGTCTTCACTTGGAGTTCTAACATTCTTCTTGTCCTTAGTCATTTAGCATAAATGCTAAGTCTCAATATGTCAGTAACCTTTTCTTTCAGGATTTATAAGTATCAGTATGATTGATACTCAGCCCCATTACTCAGGTTACGTCCGCCTTCACTTAATAAGTTTTGTCCTGAGTACGCTTAGTATAGTCAGTAGAATCACTATCAGTGGAATCCCTCAGGATTGTCTTCTTCTAAGGATCGATCTTCTCAGGAACATCTCTTCGGGATCTTCGAACAATTTTAGCTTCAGGACAATTTCTTCAGCTTAATCTTCAGTGAACACTCTGTTCTCAGGATTAACTTCTTCCTGACTTCAATCTTCAGGACGTCTCCCTTTGACTTCAGTCTTTAGTAAGTTCCCCCTGAACTCTGTGTTTTAAAAAGCGGATCGGACCGGCCGGTCGGACCGGTCCGACCGCTACTCGGACACCTCTCTGAACCGCTTTAGTACGTTGGACCGGGCATTTTAAAAGCGCCTGAAAAGCATTCAAAAGTGGTAAAAACCGGGTCGGACCGGTTGCTCGTTGGACCGGCCGAAACGGCGCTTTGACAAAAATTTTAATAAAATTGTATTTTCTTACACAGAATTAACTAAATTAATTATATATATAATACATATTAAATATAATATAATAATATAATGTCTAATTTTAATTCATAACCCTAGATAATAGATATAGTTTCACTTCCTGGAAACACAACTCTAAGTCTCCACCCTCCTCCAATATAATATCTAACTTTAATTTATTTTTCAATAAAAATTATTCATAAGATATATAATTTATTAGAAAAAATATATATTATATTTATAATTATATATTATGCATTTATGATGTCACAACAGTTCAACCGCTTTAAAAATGGTTAGACCCGGTTGAACCCGGTCCGATAAAAAATATTAAGGTGGCCGGGTCAACTTCCGCTTCCGCTTTTAAAACATAGCCTGAACTGAGTACCTGTGAATAAAATAAATCTAATCTATCCTGAATCTATACAATCGTAACAATACTGATCATTTGTGCTTAAGCAAATTCATCTTAGGGTTTTGAGATCTGAATCAAAACAACTCAGTTAATATCCCAACAATTTCTGCCTTTTTTATCAATGCCAAAACATTTAACCATCCATACTAAACTGATCTAATCAGAATTTAAAAGAACAACTCTAACACTTGAGGTTACTTAGTCTATAAGATGGAAACACACAAGGATTAGTACAATTCTTGATAAGGTGTAGAAGGTAAATCAGGAAACAACGAGATGTTGTCTCAGGAATGTAATAATTTCATTGATATAGAATTTAAGTACAATGGTATCCTGAAACTATTACATTGATTATTCCTCCCATTCTGTCCTGATCTATTCATCCTCCCACTTGTGTAGAGATATTTGGTACTTGTTTAGTACTCTGAGAGTTGCAGCATGAAATCTCTTGGCATCAGATAGAGAACCTGAACGCCTCGCAACTTCAGCCATCTCATCTAGAATCTTTGTTATGTCCATGTGACAGTTAATTCCAGTGGTTGGGTAGAAATAGTGCATGTTCTCAGGAGATCTGATCTAAACCTCCCTCTTATTAGCAAACATGTTGATCTCTGTCTAGATATCTCCGTGTTCAAGGGTCACCCAGTTTTAGAATATTGTCTCCTTGTCCTCCTGATTACCGACCCACTTTCTAATAACGTAGAAGAGTTCCATGAGAGTTCGTCTGATCGGAGAGGATCTTCACTTTTTGATCGATCAGCTCCATTCTCTCCCCTCGGATAACATTCTTAGACAGAATGTTTTGCACATCAGTACGTAGGGTAGCAAGGAAGACTTGGTGGTTGCAGACTCAAGACTGAGTGCAGTTACGCGCTGACCCCTGACTTCCTCAGCCTTTTTCTAATCATCACTAAGTTCAGTAACGAGCTTCCTTATCTCGGCAATCGAAACCTCAAGGGCAATTTCCCTTATCTTGGTTTCTTGAGCAACATGTGCCTCATCAATTAGCTGCTCAGTCTGGGCTCTCAGGGCTGTCAGCTCAATACTCCGCTGAGAGTCAATTTCCAGGAACTTCACAGTGACTTCGTTCTTGGAGCTTTCGAAATCTGTGGAGCTCAGCAGTCTATGTTCTCAATTTCTTGAGACACGAGCGTTGGTGTTTCAACTTCTTCAGGATTTTAGCTGCCAACAGATTCAGGTTCTTCTCCACCTTCGCCTTGGCTTTCCCAGCCTTCTTACCCTTGGACTTTTTAGGGATCTTTTGAATCTGTGGAGCCTCTCCGGAAGCCTCAGTAACCCCGGCTCTGGAAGTTACATCATCGGCCGGTGCACTTCCCCCTTGAGTCGCACCTTCCCTTGCTGATTCAGGAATGGGGTTGGGTTGTTCCAAAAGCTATTTTCTGGACTGGCCAACATCCGGCATCCATTCTTAGACCACGCAGATGAAATCCTCCGGCTTCAGGATATGAGAGAATCCAGAGATGGAGAAAGCATCACACATCTTCTGCTCCTCCACCTGAAGAACGGCTAGTCCCGTCCTTTCGATCAGAGTGGCCAACTTTGGATATGTGGCCTTCCTGACGTAAATATACGTGCTCAGCTGGATGATTTCTTCCTTGAATACCCCATTCAGGGCAGAAAGGTTCTTCTCCACAAAACGGATGACTTGAGAGCGGGAGTTCAGCTCAAAGGACGTCAATTCAGACAAGTCAGGAATAAGAATGTCATCATCTTCATCTTCATCTTCATCAGAGATACCTATCTTTGTGTTCTTAGTTTACACATCATCTGACTAACAGGTTCAGCTGGTCCTATTACAAGCTAAGTAAGTTTTCATGTCATCAAAATACTTGCAGAATATCCTAACAATTAGACTTTGTGATGAACATATTTTAATGTCACCTTATTAAGTGAAACAATGTGTAAGTTTTCAATAAAATATCGAGGATAAACTCCACCCTCATAATACCCACAAATTAACCTCGAATGTCATTACTTTCAAGCCACACATATATGCGATTCAACCAATTTATTTACTTTATACATAAAAATTTATAAGTTACTCCTCAAAATTCAATCGTTACTCTTTTTTCTTATTTTATTAGTTTTCTCTCTCTTACAAAAACTTTTGTGGGAGAAGAAAGAATTACTTTATATACAAGCGAGCTAAAAAAAATTAATACTTTAAACAAAATAATATGCATAGCATGAGACTTATTCTTGATATTGTTATTTTTTGTGAGAAAAATTTTTATGAGGCGGAAGAATATTATTATTCAATAAAAAATTCATTTTGAAGGGTAAAAAAGATATCATCAAATTAAAATAGTACAAAATAAATTTAGTGAGGAAAATGTAAGTATTTATTTTACCTCTATAATGATATGATTTCATTGAAAAATAATAAAATTTTGTGTATACAAAATATATTTCATAAGATGATTCCATGCAATTTTTTGTGTTATTCTTATGGTTGGTCTTTTGATAACTAAACATTCTGGGTAAATTATTATATAAATTATTTTTATGATATAAATTATTTTGTGATATAAGATTATTATTTATAATTTTTTTTTTTTTGTGATATAAACCAATTTTGTTCAATGCCTACTTAATATTTCGATGGCGGCTGACGCCTAGTGGATTGTTAGGGACCAATATTATCCAGTACGATACTGATGAGAGAGACCACCCATTAATATTGTCAACTTGTGCTTCTAGGCAATAGTCCACTACTCTTTTATTTATCATCAATTTAGTGGCCCAATTCTACCTGCTGATAATGAATAAGCTGTCCATGAATTCGAGTTTTATTGGATTTTTTTTAAGCATGATTGTTATGTGGAAATATTATTATTACTGTTATACATATTTTAAATTATTGTCAAAATAATTTTTTTTTACAAAAATAATACTGTTTGTATATATAATAAGGATAGTTAATATATATTAATAATAATATATTGGAGTAACTCCCTTGTACACCAAGTGCACCACGTAACTCAAGTGTATTTTTAAAAATTACACAATTTATTATTGAAAAGTCATATATGTTATTAATAAAAAGTGTATTTTAAAAAAATACAGTTTTCAGTAATAATATGTGTGACTTAATTTTCAATAGTATATTGTGTAACTTTTTTAAAATACATTTAAGTTGCATGGTGCAACCGGTGGACACAAGATTACAGCAATATGAGAAACACTCATATGAAATGTTTCACGGTGTAAAACATATCATTAAAAATTTGCGGGTCCTTAATCGAGTCGGATTTGGTCATTTTTTCTCAAAATTTTCGCAACTATAATTCTAGATTTTTTCACTCCCAGGTATGTTACAATTTTGGCAAATGCATGTTATTAATATGCAAAATGTATGTTACAATCGGATTAAATGTTATTTTCTTCACATATATTCATTTGTTTTTGTAGAAATAATATTTTTTCATACAACCTAATAAAAAAATATACTACCTCCGTCCCACAAAAGTTTGCATACTTTCCTTTATAGTTTGTCCCACAAAAGTTTGCACACTCCTAAAATGGAAATATTCCTTTAAATCTCAACCTTTAAAATCTTTAACTCACAATCTCCATCATACACATTTTACTCATTACACTTTTCCTTAAAAGCCGTGCCCCAAAAAGTACCGCAAACTTTTGAGGGACGGAGGTAGTATATTACTATAAAAAAAATTGTTTTTTATAAATATTTATAAGAAAATAATATATTTTCTTATAGTAACACACATTTTGCTCTGTACTATATGATAAATTATTTATTATATAAAAATAAATGAATATATAAAAAGAACAATATGAGCTAATACGTGTTACTCTAAGAGAAAATGTACTTTTATAAGAATAAATATGTGTTTTTTTAATCTAATCATCATTCCTTTAAATCTAGGTATATTCATTCATATATTAACACATTTTTTTTTACTATTTTATGTTTATGTTACGTATAAAAAAATAATTATTTCTATACAAACAAATAAATATTTATGAAAAATCAATATTTTTTCTTATAGTAACACGCATAATTTTTCTCATATAATATCTTAAAAACTATTTATTCTATAAAAAAAAATGAGTCTATGCAAAATAACAATATTTTATAAGATTGTAAAACACATTTGCTCTAATAGTAACACATATTTGTTCTCATAAAAATATGTTTTGTTCTTCCATTAGCACACATCTGCCCATATTGTAACTCAAATTGGGAGCAAATATGTTCTATTAGAGCAAATGTGTGTTATTATAAGAAGAAATATTATTACTATACCTACAAATATATATTTGTTCTTAGAAAAATATACATTGTCCTTATAATAACACATGTAGGGTATTAAAAGATATACTATTACATTAACATCATATTATCAACATAAATTAACAAAAGAATGAAAAATAAATAAACACATATTTTCTTTAGTAAAAATACATATTATCCGTATAATTATTTAAAAAAATATAAAATTTTTATTTGTTCGGATTAATAACACATATTTTAATTTTCAGTAACACAAATTGTTAATAATGTAACACTGTCTGAGAAATAATTTTCTGCAATAAAGCTGGCGTAATATTTTCTTAAAAAGAGTGATTCTTGGGTGCACCCAAAATTCAAAACTAAGTTTAACTTATTCCAATCTAATTTTTTAATTTCCAGGCAAGTAGGGATGTAAACGAGCCGAGCCGAGCCGAATACTATCAAGCTTGAGCTTGGCTCGTTTGCTCGATTATAGGCTCGAGCTCAGCTCGTGTATAAAATTTTAAGCTCGCGAATAGCTCGAACTCGGCTCGTGAAATATTCGTTAACTAAATAAACGAGTTAGCTCAACCTCGGCTCGATAAAAAGCTTGTTTGCTTAGTTTGAGCTCTGTTCAAAAAAAAGTTTGTTTGCATAGTTCGAGATCGGCTCGAAAAAACCTCGTTTTCATAGTTTGAGCTTGGCTCGAAAAAAACTCATTTACATAGTTCGAGCTCGGCTCGAAAATAGCTCGTCTGCATAGTTCGAGCCTATTCGTGAGCTTTCGAGCTGAATACCATAAAGCTCGAGTTTGGCTCGATAAAATAATGGAGCTCGAATTCGGGCTCGAGCCCGGCTCATAAAATTTAACAAACAAACTCGAACGAATATTTTTCGAACCGAGACTCGAATAATTTACGAACGGCTTGACTCATTTACATCCCTACATGCAAGGCAATTTCGAAGACCTCTTTTTCAAAGCTTGAAATTCTTTATCCAACTCAAGCATCTTCACGCACACTGTTTTAGTTTCACCTTTATCAAAATTAATATTAAATAATCGAGACAATTTATTTAAATTAATATTTAATATTTTAAATATATAAATTAATAAATAAATAATACCTTAAAATTAATTTATAATACCCACAGTAACAATTTATAGATAAATAATTCATAAATGAGTAATATTCAAAGAATAATTTATAATACCCAAAAAATAACTTATAATACCCAAAGAATAATTTATAATACCCAAAGAATAATTTATAATAATAAACCCAAAGAATAATTTATAATGCCTAAAAAATAATTTATAATACTAAAAAAACAATATATAATACTGTTGATAAGGCAAGCTAACCTACGATTAAGGCCCGGGAGGTCGCCAGCTCGCAGGAGAGCCAAGCCACCAGCCCTGACCGGAGCCAACACGAAGGAGCTCGGCGAGGTAGGCAAGGACCTCGCCCAAGCTCCCAGTAGGCCAAGGCCGAAGGATTGGGGCACCAAGAGGAGAGGAAGCCACAGGCGAGTTACCCCTCTCCAGAGGGAGCTCGCCTCAAGGGGACCGTGCCGAGGTCCTCCACTGCGTCACATTCCGAAAAATCACACAAGGCAGAGCAGCTCGCCCAGCTTAAGGGCCCGGTTAGTGGGTAAACAAATAGAACATGTATATGTAGTAGAATGAGGCATTGTAAAGGGAGCATTGTGAGGGATTAAGACGAAGGTTACGGACCTTTGTCAACACCGGAAGCCATATAGGCTCGCAAAGTGCTACCTCACACTTGCACACCTATAAATAAGACCTCTCTTGTACTATTACAAAGGGAATTCAATCATATTACACATTTACTTTCTCTCTCTAATTTCCCACTCTCTCTCTCTATATTGGTCTCAAGAACACAAAACCCCCACAAATTATCAAGATTATTGTTTGGTAGAATTAATACGATTATTATAGCCACATAAAACATTCGATTAGTAAATTCTATCAACAATTTGGCGCTAGAGGAAGGGCCCCTATTGAACCAAAAATCTGAGAGTAAAAATTAGGGTTTGTTGAAGGTTTGAAGATTTGAAGGTGTTCTTGACAAAACTCAAGAACACTTGAAGATACACACATATTCTCATCCCTTGAACGAAAACCCAGATTTTCGGGTAAAAATCCAAATTTCCGGATCCATAGTTTCTGCCCGGAAAAAGTTTTCAAACGCACACGTGTACACGAATAAATCGGATTTTGGATAATTCGTTGCACGTAACGCTAGACAAAAACCCGCCAAAAATTATCCTGGCCGGAGACCGCGACCTCGGCGACCTTCGGCGAGCTACCCCCTGCAAAACCCCAAAATGAATAAGGAACAGACCTCTGCAAACACTCGGAGGTGGAAGGAGGGCGCCCAGGACCAAGTCGAAGGAGAGACCTCGCGCCGAGCTCCCCCGAAGAGCAACGCTCCATGACCTCCGCGAGTCGTAGTGACTCAGGAGGATCTGAACCCCGCCCTGAGGGACCTCGCCAATGACCCTGACGATCTCCAGCGCACGATTGCAACCTTGCAAAGGTTGCAATAGAGGCAGCTCGACGAGATCGCCCTAGTACCTCGGCGAGCTCCGGCCACGGGAGCTAGGGAGGAGACCAGGCCAACCCAGGGCACCCAGACCCGGGGTCACTATACCGACCTCCATCCGAGCAGGAGGTGAGCTCCGCCCAAGCTCGCCAACATAGGGAGCGCGCAGGAAAGGCCAAGGTGGTGGAAGAGCCAACTATGCATGCTGGGCGAGCTTCGACCTACACCGAAGCATCCGCCACCCACCAATCACTAAGGAGGGAGGTCCTCCAGGGCAGACTAGGACCCAGGTGCGGGGAGGACGAACGGACAGCTGCCCCAGTCACGTCTCATGGGGGAGATTCGGACCTGCAACCGAGCAGGTCCGCCCACGATCGATTGAGAAGGCCCGTGACCGACAGGTTGGGCCCCCATGGCGGACGCCAATTCCAGCCCGTCACAGAGAGGTCACCCCAGAGTGAGGCACCTCAGGGACGTGCGTCCACGAGGCGCACGACCTTCGAGCAACCTCCGCCGGAGGTGACCCGCGATGACGAGCTGGTCTCACTAAGAAAGGCCGTCGAAATGTTACAAGCCCAAGTAGCAGCCAAGTCTGGCGGACCTGACGCCACCACTCTCCCCGCATCACCATTGGCACCTACCATCCTCCGGGCACCGGTCCAGAAGAAGATTCAGTTCCCGGTAATGTCCGTGTACGAGGGCGAATCTGACCCGAAGGTCCACCTGGCCAAGTACGCAGAGTTTATGATCTCGGTGGGTGCCACCGACTCTACTCAGTGCCGGAACTTCCCGCTGACCCTAGGAGACTGAGCTCACCGCTGGTTCTCGTCACTCGCCCCGGGGTTAATTACTCATTTGGCCAGCTCTCGCGGGAGTTCTTGGCCCATTTCTCTAGGTTTGGGTCCTACCTTACCCAGAAGCACCGCCTCGCCAACATCCACCAAGGCGAGAATGAGACCGACCAGCAGTACCTGGAGAGGTTCGATAAAATACTGCTGGAAGGTAAGCCGGTGAGCGAAGACACCAAGGTCATCGCGGTAATGGTCGGTCTCAGAAAGGGCACCGACCTCTGGAAAGAGATGCACCTCGCATGTCCTAACACTTACACCGAATTTCGCCACAAGGCGGGGGTGTTTGTGGCTATGCAGGAGGCACTACTGAAAGAAGTTGGTACCCCAGAAGAGAAGAACCCCTACGGGAAAAAGTCCGGGGGCACATACAAGGCTCCCCAGAACTTGAAAGCCTTCGGCGACGGGGACGAGTTCAAAGAAAAACTCAACCAAGTCCTCACCGTCTCCGTCTATCACATCTTCACGGCAGTCAAGGACAAGGCCCTGTTGGAGGAGCCAAGAAGAATTCGCCAAGACCGCGCGAAGCTCAACCCCAACAAGTACTGCGCCTACCACCAGTCCATTGGCTACTTCACGAGCGAGTGTCGAGACCTCCTCAAACAGCTATAGAAATTTTACGAGGACAGGAAGTTGGCCGAGTTCGTGAAGAAGGCCCCAGCTAAGAGGCCCAGGTTCGAGAGGAGGGAGGTCTTCGATGACGATGAGGAAGAAGCGGGCCAACGCGGACCTCAGAACAGGCGAAGAGCACCTCCCCAACTTCAACAGAACATGGAGCCCACCCGAGAACTCTTGGTTCTTGAGGAGGAAATCAGAGCCGCCGGAGGTCTCCAGGACGGGGGACCCTCCATGTCCAAGAGAAAGAGGAAGGCCGAAATCTGGGCTGTGAACCAGGTCCAGGAGGGCAGCTCCGGCCCCAAGACCGTCGCGCAGCTCACTGATGAGCTAACTTTCTCCTCAGCGGACCTGGAGGGGGTACTGACGCCCCACAATGACTCGTTGGTGATAACCGCCAACATCATGAACGTCCGAGTTCACAGGCTACTTGTGGACACCGGTGCATTCACCAACATTCTCTTCAAATCCACCTTAGATGCCTTAGGTGATTTTGAGTCGTATTTAGAACCTAGCAATGCTAGGATAGTGGGGTTCGGAGAGGCTGTAACCGTCCCCCTAGGTAGCATTAGGTTGAGCGTCCAGCTTGTATTTGCTGACGACCCCGAAAGGAGACTAACTAGGTTAGTAGATTTCCTAGTTGTCGACCAGCAGTCCTCCTACAACGGGTTCCTTGGCCGTCCTTTTATCAATGAATTCAAAGTGGCGTGTTCGACCTACTACTACTGTTTGAAATTCCCAACTCCAAAAGGTACCGAAAATATAAAAGGCGACCAGAAAAAGGCCAGAGAGTGTTTGCTCCAAATCAAAGAAGGCCGGGTCAAAAAGTCTGTAATGCAGGTTCACATCCTTGAAGAGGACGTACAGATTCCCACAGACGAGCCAAACATCCTAGACATCATCTCAACAGAAACCGAGATGATGGAGGTAGGCGACTTGCAGGAAATTGACCAAGTCCCAGGACCTGCGCAGGAGTCACAGCCGACACCAATGGAAAGGATAGAGGGGGCCCAAAATAACCAAGTGTTGGGACCAGTACAAGAACAACAACCTACGCCCATGGAGGTGGACCAAGAAGCCCAAGGTGGAGAACCTGCGGGAGGTCAAGAACCAATACGAATGGATGTTGACCCGGCTACCCAGGTCACAGAGCCACCCCAAGTTGGCGAACCACCGGAGGTGATGACGGTTGTGGAACCTGTCCGAGTCGAAGGGCAAGCTGATGACCTCAAACCGCGCCTAGGTTATGAATCTGCGCAGATGTCACGGGAGGAGTGGGACGAGTTCATCAGCAACCCAAGGTGGAAAAGTCAAAAGAGGAAAGCCACCCCCATGGAAGAACTGACAGCACTCCCGGTGGACCCGAAAAGGGACTTGGAGCTTTTCATAGGTTCTGAGTTACCTGAACCGTACCGGTCGAGGATGGAACTATTTTTGATGTCCAACTTGGACGTGTTTGCTTGCTCCCATGAAGACATGACGGGGATCCCGTTGGAACATGCATGTCACCGACTCAACATAGATCCAACGAGGAGGCCCGTACGTCAAATACGAAGGAAGTATGGACCAGACAAATACGCAGCTCAAACCGTCGAAGTTGGGAAGCTGTTGGACAACAAGTTGATCAAGGAAGCCTTGTGTCCACAGTGGGTCGCGAATCCCGTCCTGGTAAAGAAACACAACGGGACGTGGAGGCTCTGTATCGACTTCACGGACCTGAACAAAGCATGTCCAAAGGACAATTTCCCACTACCTCACATCGATCAGCTCGTAGATAGCACCGCAGGCCACGAGATGATGACATTCATGGATGCTTTTGCGGGCTATCACCAGATAGCATTGCACCAAGATGACCAGGAACACATGGCGTTCTACACCAATAAAAATATGTATTGCTGGGAAAGGATGCCGTTCAGACTTATCAACTCCGGAGCAACCTACCAAAGGTTGGTGAATAAGATGTTTGGCCAACACATTGGCGAATCTATGGAGGTGTACGTGGACGACATAGTAGTCAAGAGTCTGAGAAAGGAGGATCACCTTGACCACCTAAAACAGACCTTCGACATACTACGCCACTACAACATGAAGTTGAACCCCAAGAAAACCAGCTTCGGCGTACATTTAGGAAAGTTCCTGGGACACCTGGTGAGCCAGCGAGGAATCGAAGTCAACCCCACACAGGTCTAATGCATAATCGAGATGGGCGTACCCGATTCTGTACAGAAAATCCAGAGGTTAACCGGGTGTATGGCAGCCTTGAACAGATTCATCTCCAGGTCCTGTGATCGAAACCATCCATTTTTCGAGGCGATCAAGGCAAACACGCGAAGGTATAAAGAGGCGGCCAAAGCCAACAAGCTCCACCTCAAAAACCACTTCGTATGGACAAGCGAATGCCAACGAGCCTTTGAAGAAATTAAAGCATACCTGGCAGATACGCATGTCCTATCGAAGCCAATGCCTGGGGAGAAGTTATACCTCTACCTTGCTGCGTCGGAGGTTTCCATTAGCTCCGTCCTGGTCCGAGAAGAGGCAAAAACACACCTATCAGTGTACTACGTAAGCCAAGTCTTGCACGAAGCTGAGTTGCGGTATACCCCGACAGAGAAGCTAGCTTACGCACTGGTGATGAGTGTTAGAAAATTGAGGCCCTACTTCTTTGACCATCCAGTGGAGGTGTTGACAGCATTCCCACTAAGGTAAATACTACAACGGCCGGACACCGCCGGACGTCTGCTGAAATGGTCACTAGAAGTTAGCCAATACGGAATAACCTACGCACCCCGAACAATGATCAAGGGACAAGCACTCACCGACTTTATCGTCGAGCTAACTTTCCCACAAGATCCGACGAGGGGACGTATAACTCCGTGGCACCTCTACGTGCACAGGTCATCAACCAGCACAACAGCAGGCACCAGCGTGGTTCTGATCAGCCCGGATAGACAAGTCTTCACCTCCGCAATCCGGTTTGACTTCCGAGCAACCAACAACGAAGTGGAGTACGAAGCTTTGATAGCCGGACTTAGGTTATCATAAGCTGTGGGGGCAACCAATCTTCAAGTTTTCGGAGATTCCCAGCTAATAATATCCCAAGTTCGGGGAGAGTATGAAGCAAAGGACCAGCAGATGATGACCTACCAGAAGATAGCCGCGCATCTGATCTCGATGTTTACGCAGGTTTACATCAATCAGATACCGCGACTAGAAAACACACAAGTAGATGCCCTAGCCCGGCTAGTTACCAGTAACGGTGAAGCCGAGTTCACGGAGGTTGTGATCACCAAGCTGAAGAACCCCTCAATGTCCGATTACAAAGTAAATCAGACCTCGAGTGGGGGGCAGGAAGGTGATGAGGAAAGTGAAGATTGGCGCACTCCAATCCAAAAATACTTAAAAGACGGAACAACCCCCGAAGATGCCTGGGAAGCTAGTCGGATAGTAAAGTAAACTGCCAGATATATGCTGCTGGATGGCCAACTCTACAAACGTGGATTCTCTCTACCTCTACTCAAATGCTTATCTAAGAAGCAAGGGTTCGAGGTGTTAGAAGAAATTCATGAAGGAATCTGCGGAAGCCACACTGGGGGGCAAGCTTTGGCATACAAGACGATCAGACAAGGGTACTACTGGCCCACTCTTCGCAAGGACGCCATTAGCTTCGCGCGGAAGTGCCGAAAGTGTTAACTTTTCGCACCTAACATCCACTCCCTAGCCAACCAACTGAAGTCAGTCTTCAGCCCGTGGCCTTTCGCAAAATGGGGTATCGACCTGATCGGCCCATTTCCACCAGGCAGAGGCGGTGTAAAGTTTGTTGTCGTAGCAGTAGACTACTATACTAAATGGGCCGAAGCCGAAGCGCTCACAATGATAACACAAGAAAGGATGATCGGCTTCATCTGGAAGAACCTGATTTACCGATTCGGACTTCCGCAATCGATCATCACGGACAACATTACTCAAACCCTTACCATCCGCAGTCAAACGGCCAGGTCAAGGCGGTTAACAAAATCTTGAAGCACACACTGAAGCTCCACCTCGAAGATAAGAAAGGGAGCTGGGCAGACGAACTCCCGGAGGTCCTGTGGTCTTACAGGACATCATACCGAGCCAGTACTGGAGAAACCCAGTTTGTCTTGGCCTTCGGGACTGAAGCAACATTACTGGTCGAAATCCAGAACAAGACTTGGAAGGTGGTAGGATTCGACGAAGAAAAGAACGATGAAACCTTGGCAGTCGAAAAAGATCTGATCGAAGAGACCAGAGCTTCGTCAGAAATGAAAAATGCCACCTACAAGCGTAGAGCAGAAAAGTACTACAACTCCCAGGTCCGTGACCGAAGGTTTAAGGTTGGGGACCTAGTGCTGAAAAAGAAGTTGATGGCCCCACCGGGTGTATTCGGGTCGAACTGGGAAGGGCCGTTCCGAGTTACTGCAGCTTGGGCAAACGACACTTATGACCTCGAAGATGCAGAAGGCAAAGCCTCGTCATATACCTGGAGTGCGGCGCATCTAAAAATGTTCTACCAATAGGCTAGAATTCTGTAATAGACTAGTCGAAGGTTCGCATCAGAAATGTTGATGGCAGCCAATGTAAATTACGACGCTGTGAAAAGTTAGAAAAATTTGCCATGTCAGGAAAATTTGCCAAGTGTTCGGACCTCCGTAGCTCGTCAACTATGCGAGCTACCGGAGGTCGCCCACTGCCTAAAGAAGATCGCCAGCCATAGCTCGCCTAATGTTTAAAGCTTCGTAATGCCCAAGGACCAAGGTCCCAAACGTTGTAATCGAAATGCTCGTAGGCAAAGGCCAAAGTGCCCAAGGTAGCGAAGGTACCCTTCTTAAAGGGTTGCCAAGCACCAACTGCCATAAGTTAGAAAAATTTGCAATAAAGACAAAAAAACGTCTAAGGCAAGGTTCGTGAAACCCAACTGCCCAACGTGAATTGAACAAAGTACAACTCGCAACCCTAAGTGGTTTAAGACGAGCGATTCGCGGCCCTAAGTGGCATAAGACGAAGAACATGTACTATTAAAACGGATGTACGACTCGTAGTCTTAAGTGACGTAAAACGAACGATTCGCTTCTCAAAGTAGAGTAAGACGAACAAATAAGCACCCAAAATATGTGAACGAGATAATTAAAATCATGACGTAAAGCGCAAAAACATAAGTAAAGAGAGTTAGACAAAAAATGGCTCGATTTCTATTCAAAAGATACTTAAGAAATTTTCAAGTTAAAAATACTTAAAAAATTCCTAAGTATACGAAATGGCGCTGGCCACAAAGGCCGACCAGCTGGCCATCTTTGAAGTACAAAAGAAGCTCCTTCTGGGCGAGCTATACATAAGCCCGACGAGCTCTAACTACTTGAACGAAAACAAAAACTACAAAAAAGAACTCCTTCTAGGCGAGCTTGGCAGCCCGACGAGCTACTGTGACTAAGCTAAGAATCAAAAGGCAAGAAGCTAGTCTATGAAAGTAAAGATAAAGCCTAAGTGTCGGGAGCAACGGGGGCAGCAGACACATCGGCAGAGACCTCGGCAAGGGTAGGGGTGACCTGGTCAGCTGGGAGGGCGAGCTCAGAGAGCGAGGTCATATTGCCCGCGAGCCCGCTTGTGTCGAACTCACTGGTGTCCAGCGTCGCATCCCCACAAGCTTCCTGAAGTTGGGCGATAGTTGGGGGTGTTTGCTCCTCCTCGACGGCAACGTCATTCCCCCCGGCGAGCTCCAGTTCCAGCACAGAGACGGTTTTGATGATCTTAAAATGGGCCGGGACAAAGTCAAGGGGAATGCCGAGCTCCGGAAGATCACCGATGTCAAGCTCGGTCTCGTCAGGGAAGAGAACCCGACCCAGACAGTCCTTGAAATCTTCCACCACGGCGGCAACCTCGTCACACTTGTGGGCCCTGGCCCACCAAATGGTCCTAACGACCACGACATAAAATTGGACGAATCCTTTGTCAGAGGCCTCGGCCCTTATGGTTGTCAGATCCACCGAGGTGGAGGAGGCATTGTTGCGAAGCTCGGCGACCTCGTTTACCTTGGTCGAAAGCTCATCCCTCGATTTCGAGCACTTTTCATCGGCGGTCTTGAAAAGGCTCCTCTCTAAGTCAAGCTCCCTCCGGACCATGGCGAGCTCGCCATCCTTGTCGGCCAGTTTCTGGGCGAACTCCTCATCCTTTGCCTTTACGAGGGCATCAGTATTTCGCTGGACCGCGGCAAGTTTTCTTTGGAGCTCACCTAGCTGCTCGAGGGCGCTCTTCTCGGCAGCTATGGATGCGGCGACCTTCTCCTCGGCGAGCTTCGCCAGCTTTTTGGCCTTGTCCGCGGACTCCGCCATCTTGATCAGGCTCTCATTTTTTTCCTGCCGAGCTGCCTCTTGCTCAGTGGCGAGGTCGATTACCTTCTGATTAGCCAGGAGAAGCCCACTGGCATAATGCATCGAGAGCCTCGCATTCTCGATCAGAGTTTGCTCCTCGACGGTCACCAGTTGGGGGTTCGACCAGTAGCGAGGGACCTCGCTCACTGTGTTCCGAGGAAGGCCGGGTGGGAGGCTCCTCATAGACGTCAGGGAGTGAGATCGCTCGTACGAATGCAGGACCTCATGCCTGTGAGGATAGGCGATGGAGGCGTAGCTGCGAGGTCTTGAAACTTTGGGATCAGTAGAAAATTCAAAAAAGTGCTAAGGCACGAAATTAAGAAGGCGAGCTACTTACTGAACTCGCTCGGGGTCCCAACCAAGAAGGGTGTCATCCACCATTTGGACCCTAAAGGGCGACTGAGTGGGTGGCGATCTCCGAATGGGCTCAATAGCCAAAGGAGCGTCAGAGTGGGCCGAGCCACCTTGGGCCAACCTCGTGTCAGCTCGCTCAGTCGGCTCGGTTCCCTCGTCGTGAGAAGAGGAGCGGATCCTCTTTCGATCTTGGCCTTCGTCGCCACGGCCAGAAATTCTCTTGGTAGGATGGGGAGCTCGCTCTGGAGTGGAGGAACCTCGCCCACCGCCCCTGTGGGTCCGGGCGACCTGAGATACCTTGGTGGGCGGGGGATTTTTTGCCCAGACCTTCGTCGTCCCTTTCTGGGTTCCAGAGCCCCCAGCATCGCCCTTCTGCACAGCGAGCTCTGCCTTTTTGCTCGCCTCGAGGGCGAGCACAGAGGGTAGGGCCAGGCGGTTTGGGCGAGGTGGAGCCATTGCGAGTAGGCTAGTCAGAATGTGGTAGGCCTCCGGGATCTCGGGGATGGGAAAGGCGATGAAACTACCACCTGCAAAAACTGAAATAATTTAGGTTAGCAACCGAGCGAACTACACGCCATAGAGGGCGAGCTCTTGTAAGTTCAAGGACCTGGAAGCTCGGGACCTTGCGGGGCGAGGTGATGAGGCAGGGTGTGAAGCCCGGCAAGTCGGAGGTAATGATGCTTGGTCAGATGGGCGACATCCCTATCTTTCTCACTCCTCAAACAGCAAACAGCCCGCACCAAATCAAACTCGACCGACACCTCGGGCTTGCCCCGACTGGACTTGTGACACTTCAAAGCTGCAAAAAGAAAAGAGATTAGATTAGTATATCTAATCCAACTCACGCACACCGAAATGGGCAACCTACTGCTGGCTTCCCCATATCCCTCGGGGGTAGGGATGCGGCCACCTCACCCGGAATAGGTATCCAAAGCCCGTCAGTCTCCGCTTATAAAGAAGAATTGCTCCTTCCAGTCACGGACTTTACTCGGCAATATCCCGATAAACTTCTCTCCCGGGCGAGCTTTCAGGTAGTAGTACCCTATGATGTCCTTCATTTGCTTGGTCACGATGAAGAGCTCGCCCAGGTCCGCCGAGGTCACCCGGTTCTCATAACCTTTCATCCCGAAGATGGACAAAGCGGCGAGGAGGTTGCTCCACGCATTCGGCGTCAGCTGGGTGATCGCCAAGTTATTGTCGAGGAGGAATTTGTCGATAATTGGGTGCAAGGGCAATGTGAGCCCGGCCTCGAAGGCGTGTATGTTCATGGTAGTCAGTCCGGCAAGAGGCGAATCGGCTCGCTCGTTCTTCTCGGGGGCATACATGAAAATATCGAGCGTGATGCGAAACTTCTTGCGTATGTTGGGGAGGGAGTACTCATTGATGATACTCACGACCTCGCCGGCTTTGTAATCAGATGCGGCAACCTCCTCTAAGTCGAGAGGGAGTGCCCGATCCAGATGGGGGAAGCTCGCCGCGTGCTCGGCTATATACTCATCCCAATCGAAGGGGTGAACGACCTCGTCGGTGACCTGGTGCTCAACAAGCTGGGGCTCCGGGAAACCAATCGAGCGAAGGTACTCGACGGTTATGTCACTGAGGCCGTCGACGGACTCATCCGGCCCAGCGACCTCCTCACCAACCTCGGCAGCCCCTGCCGGAGTCTCGACGATCTCCTCGTCTTCCACAGGGGCCTCGTTGGAGGTCGGCTCATAAGTATGCCAGAGCTCGCGAAGGTAGGACTCCTCGCTTCGCTCAGAGGGAGTGGCCCTCTCTCCCACATCGACTCGAACCCTCACAAGGGGCTCGCCTGAGCCAGGGCGAGCTACGGAGGTCGCCTCTGAGCTAGAGCCAATCATTATCGGGGTGGTGAGAGGTATCTATTCGCCTCCAGTCATGGGGCGTTTCTCGGGGTTGCGATTCGACATGGTTCGGCTTGAGGATTGATCCGACATAGTTTAGGCGAGGTCCGAAAGGCTCCAAATAAGTCCAAAGGTCCCAGTCGCCAGAGTTAGGGTACAAACAGTCGGGAGTGGCGAAAAATCGCCGGAAATGTTCAAGGTTTCCGGAGATTGGGAGAAATGTGAAAAAGAAACAAAGAAAAGATTTGCAAAAGAAAATAACTCGAATTCTACCTTCAAGAGCCTTCGAAAACCCGTCAGATGCAAGAAAAACGATCGTCGGAAGAAAGCTCGGGAGAATCGAAAATGCAAAGGTGAGGAAGGAGGAGGATTCCTCATATTTATAGACTTTGGGCGAGGACAAATATCCGGAAAGTGCGAGGACCGATTTGTAAAAAATTGAAAGTATCACAATAATGGGCGCAGGAATTGGGGCCTAAAAAGGCGTGCACGATGCCTCGAATCCCGCCCACGTCGGCACACGAACTACCGTAACAGAGCTCGCCCGCGAGCTCGGCATTTGTCGAAGGTCAGCTCGCCAGTACTCGAGTCTCCGTCCATAGAGACAAACCAGTTCGCCCACACATTTGAAGTATCATGATGTGGGCGAGCTGGGGGGCAAATGTTGATAAGGCAAGCTAACCTACGATTAAGGCCCGGGAGGTCGCCAGCTCGCAGGAGAGCCAAGCCACCAGCCCTAACCGGAGCCAACACGAAGGAGCTTGGCGAGGTAGGCAAGGACCTCGCCCAAGCTCCCAGTAGGCCAAGGCCGAAGGATTGGGGCACCAAGAGGAGAGGAAGCCACAGACGAGTTACCCCTCTCCAGAGGGAGATCGCCCTCAAGGGGACCGTGCCGAGGTCCTCCACTGCGTCACATTCCAGAAAATCACACAAGGCAGAGGAGCTCGGCAGGTAGCTCGCCCAGCTTAAGGGCCCGGTTAGCGGGTGCACAAATAGAACTTGTATATGTAGTAAAATGAGGCATTGTAAAGAGAGCATTGTGAGGGATTAAGACGAAGGTTACAAACCTTCGTCAACACCG
Organism: Prunella vulgaris; assembly: GCA_026898435.1. NCBI lineage: Eukaryota > Viridiplantae > Streptophyta > Magnoliopsida > Lamiales > Lamiaceae > Prunella > Prunella vulgaris. The sequence continues at coordinate 312,620 of JAPKLY010000374.1, read as the reverse complement.
GAAGCCATATAGGCTCGCAATGTGCTACCTCACACTTGCACACCTATAAATAAGACCTCTCTTGTACTATTACAAAGGGAATTCAATCATATTACACATTTACTTTCTCTCTCTGTTGGTCCCAAAGGCAGGTTTTTGGGAAGAATACACTTGAACAAGTCTAGAAGGGGGGTTGAATAGACTTGTAAGGATTCAAAAACCTTTTTCAAATTTACTGATTTATTCAGAAAATCAGCAGACTACTTGAGGTAGTCTGAATTTTGAAAATAGTGCGCTGTGTATAGTGCGGAAATGTTTTTAATGAAAATTTGTTTTTAAGTGATGTGCACAGATAAGAACAGAAAGAAATACGAAGAGACACGGAGGTTTATAGTGGTTCGGACCAACTGTCCTACATCCACTCTCCTCAATCCAACTTGGACTTGAGGGGCTCTCCACTAACTCACTTACTCACTTACTTACACAATTTTGAGAGTACTACTCTCTTTACAACTTGTCAATGCTATAATTGCAATTGACTTCTCACAGCTTCTACAAAGCTTTTACAAAGGATAAGTATGGATGATGTTTTTGAGCGTAAGTGATAAAACTGACAGAGTATTGGCTAGCTTAATGTGCGTGTGAATCCAATGCAGAAATTATCACAATTACTCTAATTTATAGGATCAAATAACTAGCCGTTGGAATGGACTAGAAATCTGAGATCCTATAATCTCGTATTCAATCAATCATTGTGATTGATTGAATTTCCTTCTTGATTCCCGTCAGTCTTTGCGATCTTCAATCAATCAAGTTTGTCCCCTTGATTGATTGATCTTCTATTCTGGGAATCTTCCTTTTATGTCGCAAGTTAACCCTTCAAATTGATTCCGAAGAATCTGGGCTGAGCACAGGACCTCAGCTGATCTGTCTCCTCAGCTGGTGTATTAGTCTGCTGATACTTGGACCTCAGCTGATGTGCAAGTCTGCTGGTATGCACCTCAGCTGGTCTTCTTGACTTCGTCTGAATAAGTCTTTTATCCATGGTCCTTGTCTTGTCTGCGACGTGCTCTCAGCTGATCAGCTAATCTTCTGATATCAGCTGATCTGCTCTTCAGCTTATCGGCTGATGTAAACTTCTCTGATGATCTGCTTTCGATGCTCCAGTGTCAGCTGATTAATCTTCTGTCTTCTAAAATCGGCTAAGTCCACAAGGTCTCAGCTGGTCTTCTCTTCTATGAAAGCTTCGGATCTTCTAGGCAGCAAGGTTGGTTCCCCCTTACTCGAACCTATCTAATCCTAACTACTCATCAGCTGACTAACATATTCAGCTGGTCCTATTACAAGCTGATTTGTTTTATATCATCAAAACATCTAACACAGATATCCTAACAAGTTCCCCCTTTTTGATGATATCAAAACCAACTCAGCTGATCTCAACAGATAAACATTTTCAATCAAAATCAAGATCACATAGGACAGAAAAGAAGAACTTTAATTAAGATCTTTTAGACAGAATCAAAATGCAGCTGACAACAAGTAGTTGTCTGGAATCATAAAACTTTATTAATAATAATCAAGAGAGAAATAACAGACAGAAGTAAAGATACCTAATCCTCAGCTGACTCAGCTGGACTATTACATGAGGAGCGGTCTTCTGCTGCTGAACGGAACTTGCAACCAGCCTAAGAATCTCTTCTCTATTTCCTTCAAAGCTGGCAGAGAGTTGTCAGAAAGCTGATGAAAGAGTTGAGTGATCTGCAGCCAATGTTTCCTGATTTCCACCCAATCTATCTTTCCACTCACATCAGTTGGAGTAGGAAGATATTCAATCTCTGGCAACTCTGGCTGAACCTCTACCTTAAGCATCTCTTCTGTGATAGCTCTGAAGAACTTAGGAAAAGTTTCCTTCAACCAATCTCTGAACTCAGCATTTTTCTCTCTCTCTCCTCTGGTATCTTCTCCTCGAAGAACATAGAAGTGGATCATAGTTTTGGCTTTTATCGTTTTCCAGAGATCCACCAGCTCATCAGACAATTGATTGTAGAACATATCAATTGGTCCATCAACTAGAGGCTCATTTGGATCTCTGATGAACTTTCCACTCCTAGTCCGGCTCCCTTGAGCTACTGCTTTCCCTTTCTTCTTCAGCTTCCTCTGATATCTCCTCTCAAGCTCATCATTTATCTCCCTCTCCTGCCTCTTCCTCCTCTCCTCAGGGGTTTCTTTCTCAGCTAGCTGCAACTCCTTAGCCAGCTTTTCGTCCAGATCAGCATTCATAATTCTTTTCTTCTTTTCCCTTTCTACAGCGACAACTTCTTGCTTCTGCAAAGCCTCGGCCATTTTCTGATCTCTCAACTCCTGAGTTTTCTGAGCAGCCATCTTCCTGGTGTTGATGTAATCTTCAACATTTTCTATCCTAGCAGATAGAACCCCTTGATTATCCACCAGAAGAGCTCTCAGAGAGGCCATCTCAGCTTGCAAGGCAGCAATAGCAGCTGAGTTCTTCTCTTCCCCCTTTTTGATATCATCAATTACTGCAGCAGAGGGTAGAGAAGTAGGAAGCTTGTCCACAATATCTTTCAGGTCCTCCTGACCATGTTTGCACTCAGCAATTTGTCCTTCCAACCGTTCAGAGACCAATCTGAATCTCTCAGACTCAGTAGCAAGAGAGGCAGATGCATCATCATTGAAAGCTCTGGCAGTTGCCTTGAAGCTCTGGAGAGTATTGAAGAATTCAATGCGAGTGGCATACAAGCTGTCCTCCATAGCTTCCTTCAGCTTGTTGCGGTGGTCCAGCAGGACTTGATGAACATGAGCTTCAATCATAGAGGGGGCAGCAGACTTGGCAGCCAGAAGAGTAGCTTTGACCTCCCTGATGTGGTCATCAAAATAGCCTTTTAATTGTTCCAAGAGTGCAGGAGTTACCTGATCAGCAGGGGAGATCTCAAAATGTGCTGCTGGAGGAACAAACTCAGTCTCTGCTGTTTCAGGGCAGTCCAGGGCCACACCATCTTTGAGCAACAGAGCTCTGGCCACTTTCCTCAGCCCTGCAGGGGATGTCAGCTGGGATGGAGCCTTAACCTCCAAGGCCTCCATCAAAATTTCCTCTCATTCAGTGAAAGCTGCTTCTCCCATCTCCTTAAGTAGGGCCAGAAAGAATGTGACTGACCCCTCTCTTGCTTGTGCCCAGGCTAGGCCATCAGCAAGGATGTCTTGGTAGGCTGGATAGGGGTTGAGTTCAGGAATGTAGAGGGAAATGTGGGCTAGGGCAGATATAATCATCCCTCGTTCAAGAGGCCCCTTTGAACGATGGTGAGATAGGCGTGCTTGCTTGGCCATTTCTGAGGGGGAATTGGGGTTATCGATAATTATAGGTTCAGGGTGAGAGGGTTTGGGGGTAGCTGAAGGCTCTCCAGAGGTAGCTATCTTCTCTGGTTCATTGCCGACTGGGATTTGTGATGTTGAGGGATTGGCTGGGGTTGAAAAGTGTTGGGAAGGATCAGAAAAAGGTGTAGGAGAAGATGACCTGATAGGTGAGGCAGCAATAGGTGTGTCTGCTGATGGTGTATCAGCAGAGGAATGAAGAACCTCTGTCTCAGCTACTGAGGGTTCAGCTGACTCCCTCTCTTTCGACTCTTCTTCCTCTGCATCAGAGCCAGTGACAGAAGCATCATCTGATGTAGCCTTCTCAGCTGACTCCTCCACATCTTGCTCTTCTTCTCCAGAAGACTCAACAACCAGCAGAGTAGGCTTCTCTGCTGAAGATTTCTCCCTCTTCAGACTGCTTAGCAGAGCAGTATCCTCTTCTTCATCAGAATCAGAATCAAAGGAGAGCTTCCTTTGAATCGGAGTGGTGTCTTTCTTGGATTTCTTCTTTTTACCACCTTCAGCAGGCATTGGAGCCTTCCTCTTCTGCTTCTTCCTATGACCAGCAGAAGGACCAGGGGCAACAGCTACTGTATCAGCATCAGAATCTGAGTCAGCTGGCCCAATGATATCCAAGTTACTTCCCCTTAAGAACTTGGTGTGGTTGTACTCAACAACCCATTTCTCATCCCACTCATGCTGGGGCAGCAGATGATTCAGAAGAATGGTGATCTTGGTGGCCATGGAACACTTGGATTTAAAACTGTAAATCTGTTCCCCATTCACCTCCTTCACCAAGCACCTCTTGGACTCCTGCTCCATGCGAAACCATAGCAGACTCACCCAGTCCGCTTGCACCCCATCGAGAATGGTGCGGGCCACACTCAGGCGGAGTTTGGTAATGGCGTCCAAACTCCCCTGTTCCGCCAAGATGACCTTGGTCACCACATCCATCAGGAACCGAAACCGCCTCCTCAGCATGGATTTCTTCAGGTTCATGGTGGTGTCTCTGTAACTCGCCCTGGCCATCAACTGAAAAGTCTCCAGGTAGTCAGCTTCCTTGTATTTGTGGGGTTGGACACCAGAGGAGGATAGGCCAAAGATATCAGCGACAGCATCCTTGGAGATAACAACAGCGACTTCATCAACCAAGGAGCCGATGGAGTCTGTGCTGAACTGAGCCTTAAGAAGGAATTGAAAGGCATAGAAGTTTAGGGTTTTATGGTCAGGGGGGGTCATGGAGATGAAGGTTCAGAGATTTTGATTTTGGAGAAGGTTTAGGATTTCTCTGATTTCAGGAACCCTAGTCGTGTCGAAATCGACACACATCTCTGCGTACATCTTTTCTTTGAAGAGCTTTTGCATTGTCTTAGATGCCATACCTTCAAAACAGGGTTTGAGTGCAGAGAGAATAGTATGCAAGAAAACTTCGGGCAGAAAGATTTAGGAACAGAAAATTTCAGAAAGAAGTTTAAAGGGGTATATATAAGTATCGAGAGATATGAGCAGTTTTTCCAAAATTAAAACCGATCAGTTTTGATCGTAGATTTGTATTTTGCATCACACAAATCAAAGGTTCAGAATAAATGACCTTTGAGAATTTTTGGAGGTGATGCGTGGGTGTCAGGATTTCGAAAGGTTTTTGACCGCCTCAAAAGATTCCCCTTTTTGAAAAAAAAGGTAATGATGAAAACACTTTTTGAGAAGATTTAGACGGTGTTAAATTAATTACAACTGACACCTTATTTGGAAAAAGGTAATAAATCCCCGATTTTTCGTAAACACAAAGATTTGATTGCCAATTTTCTAAAATAGTTTTTAGAAATTAGGGATTTATTACTTTTTGAAAAGATTTGATAGATTAAAAAAAATATCGACATAAAGATCATAGAAATACTTATCGAGATGCTGACGTGGCAAAATCAGCTGATAAGAGCGATCCTTATGAAAATCTTTTCTGCTCATCTGGGTCTTTAATGTCAGCTGACATGGACCAGCTGAAGCAAGGTGGCCTTGTCTGACTTTCATAACTTATTCCTGTATCAAGTTAGACATAACAAGATAGAGAAAAGAAAGGAAAGAATAGGTAGACATACCAGATTAGCTGATGTGAGGATCAGCTGACTACTTCAGCAGAGTAGTCCTCAGCTGGGTACCAGCTGACTACCCGTTTACCCAAAAACTTTCTTTCTATAGAACTGCCCCTCCATCTATCATTCCTAACTCTGCTACTAATTCTCTGAATCTTACCTCTGCTAAGGGTTTGGTAAGAGCATCTGCTCTCTGCTTCTCCGTATGAATTTTCTCCATCCTGATATCTCCTTTCTCAGCATGATCCCGAAGAAAATGATGTCTTATGTCCACATGCTTGCATCTAGTATGGAGAACAGGATTCTGAGTAATGGCTATTGCACTTGTGCTATCACAGAAGATGGGTATCTCTTCTGTGATCACATGGTAGTCCTTCAGCTGTTGTCTGATCCAGAGCAGCTGAGAACAACAACTACCAGCAGCCATGTACTCTGCCTCTGTTGTAGAAGTAGCTACAGAAGTCTGCTTCTTGGAGAACCAAGATATCAGCTTACTTCCCAGAAACTGACATGTGCCAGAGGTTGATTTCCTATCAATCTTGCACCCACCATAGTCAGAGTCTGAATACCCACTCAGTTGAAAGTTGTCATCAGCTGGGTACCAGAGGCCTAGATTGTAAGTACCCTTCAAATACTTTACAATCTTCTTTGCTGCTTCTAGATGAGATTTCTTAGGATTTGCCTGAAACCTTGCACACACCCCAACTGCAAAGCTGATATCAGGTCTGCTGGCAGTGAGATACAGCAGAGAACCAATAAGTCCCCTATATTGTGTCTGATCTACTTTCTCACCAGCCTCATCTGGATCCATGCTAAATTTGCCATCATTGGAATCTTAGCTTCTCTGCTGCTACTGATTCCAAACTTTTCTATCAAATTCTTGGCATACTTAGCTTGGCTAATGAACGTTCCATTGGACATTTGCTTTACCTGCAGTCCAAGGAAATAAGTCATCTCCCCCATCATGGACATTTCAAACCTGCTGGTCATCAGCTTGCTGAACTCATCACACATCAGTTTGTTGGGGGAGCCAAAAATGATATCATACACATATATCTGCACTAAGAGAATATCATCTCCGTCTTCCTTTCTGAACAAGGTTTTGTCTATCTTTCCTTTACTGAATCCACTATCCAGTAGGAACTGTGATAGAGTATCATACCAAGCTCTAGGTGCCTGCTTTAGTCCATATAAAGCCTTCTGCAACCTATAAACCTTGTTCCCAAACTCAAATCCTGGTGGCTGTTCCACATAAACTTCTTCTGCCAGGATTTCATTCAGAAACACTGACTTGACATCCATCTGATATACTTTGAACCCTTTGAAAACAGCGTAGGCCAGAAACAATCTAATGGCTTCTAGTCTTGCCACAGGAGCAAATGTCTCATCATAGTCAATCCCCTCTGACTGTGAATACCCCTGTGCTACTAGCCTTGCCTTGTTTCTAACTACTACATCATTTTCATCCTTTTTGTTCTTAAATACCCACTTAGTGCCTATGACCTTCTGATGTTTGGGCCTCTCTACTAGGGTCCAAACTTCTTGTCTTGCAAACTGATTTAGCTCCTCTTGCATAGCTACAATCCAGTTTGGGTCTTCAAGAGCTTCATGGATATTTTTGGGTTCTATCAGAGACACATAACAGCTGAATTGAGCACCCAAGTTTAGCTTTCTTCTGGTCTGAACACCTACACTTGGATCTCCTAGAATCTGTTCAGCTGGGAAATCAGACAATGTCTTCTTGCCCCTTTGAGGTGCCATAGTCTGCTCCTCTTGGGTCTTGTCTAAAGTTCCCCCTTGGTTAGTGTCAGGAGTCAATGTGTCATCACCTGATGCTGGTGAGGGCTTATCAGCTGATTTGGGCTCATCATCTGAATCTGAGTCTGATTCTATCCTAGGTACTACTACCTTAATCAGATCTGGCTTATCTGACAGATTCAGCTGATCCACCTCTTCTGCTAGCTTCTCCTTGCTGTATTCATGAAAAGATTCATCAAATACAACATGGGGTGTCTCCTCCACACAGAGAGAGACTTTATTAAAAACTCTATAGGCTTTGCTACTTCCAGAATATCCTAAGAATATTCCTTCAGCAACCTTAGCATCAAAAGTTTTTAACTTAGTCTTTCCATTGTCATGGATGAAACACCTACACCCAAAAGTATGGACAGAGGAAAGGTTAGGAGTTTTACCTTTGTACATTTCATAAGGAGTCTTCCCATGTCTCTTGACTGGTAGACACCTATTTTGGATGAAGCAGGCAGTATTGATGGCTTCTGCCCAAAATCTTTGAGGAGTCTGATATTCAGCTAACATAGTCCTTGCTGCCTCCTTGAGGGTTCTGTTTCTCCTCTCGCCTAACCCATTCTGCTGAGGTGTTCTGGCAGCTGATGTCTCATGCTGAATACCATTATCCCTGCAATAGTCAGAAACAACAGAGTTAAGAAACTCAGTACCTTTATCACTTCTGATTCTGACTATGCTGAGGTCCAGTTCCTTCTGAATCCTCTTGAACAACTCCAGCATCTTGACCATAGTCTCATTCTTCTTGAACAAGAACACTACCCAAGTGAATCTTGTATAGTCATCAACAATCACCAGTGTGTACTTCCTTCCACTTAAACTAAGAGGTGAGACAGGTCCAAACAAATCCATATGAAGCAGGTGGAGTGCTTTTGTTGTTGAAGTACTCTGCACATCTTTGAATGAGGCTTTAGTCTGCTTCCCTTTCTGACAGGCATCACACTTCTGCTCAGATGCAAACACCTCATTTGGTAGACCTCTGACTAGACCCTTCCTTGCAACCTTGTTGAGAGTCTTGAAGTTCAGATGACCTAACCTCTTGTGCCAGAGCCAGCTGATCTCTGATGAGCTTTTGGCAACCAGGCATGAGTCAGCTGGACAGCTTGCAAAATCTGCAACATACATATTACCTCTTCTGAGGCCAGTTAGTAGCACCTGCTCATTTAAATCATTAATAACTAGACAAGAGTTCTTAGAGAATCTTACTGAATATCCCTTGTCACAGAATTGGGATACAGACAGAAGATTGTGCATGAGCCCTTCTACATAGTAGACTTCTTCAACTCTTGTTCCTTTGATCAGCAGGGTGCCTACTCCTCTGGTGACTCCAAAATTATTGTCACCGAACACAACTCTAGGCCCATCCAGCGTTACAAAGTTCTGGAGAAGATGCTTCTCAAAGGTCATGTGCTTCGAGCAACCGCTATCAATGTACCAGACATGACCTTTGGCTTCCCCTCTTTCTATAGGGCTAGAGTTAACCTGAAATTAAAACTCAGGTTTTAGGTACCCTATCTTTGGGTCCTGATTGGTTAGTGTCGACTTTCTGGATCCACAGGTAGAGATCATCCTTATGAGGTTTAGGTGATCTCAACCTTCTACCATATTTGTCCACAAAAATCATCTCCCTTAGAGGATCTTTTCTGGGGCGATGAGTGACAACAACAGGTTTATAGGTGGGTTGCTCAAACGGATAATTTCGGCTTGAGCCTTCGAATGACTCATAAACTTTAGCCGGTGAAGGCTTGCTTACTTTGGTTACATTAAAAGTAACCCAGGGCTGAGGTCTGTTTCGCTTGGGTTTACTCAGCTGAGATGAACCAGGCTTATCATTCCTCTGCTGATTCTGCTGAGGTCTCCTTGTCTTAGCTGAGCTATGACTTGGATTCCTCTTCTGATCTCGAGACTTCTGAGCTTTGGACTTATGTTGGTTGTCAGCAGGCTTCTGAGTTTGAGTACTCTTCTGCTCTGTTGAAACCTTTTGATCACCAGAGGACTTTTGAGCTTTGGAGCTCTTCTGTCCAGCTGGGACATTTTCTGTCCCTCTGCTCTTCTGCCCTTCTGATCCAGATGCAGGCTCAGCTGGCCCTTTACCCTTTCGAGGATCCCTAATTAATCCACTGTCACCTTTCTTCTTCTTTTGTGGTTTGGGTTTGGGATAACCAAGACCCCTTTTATCATTCACAGTTTGTGAGGATTCAGCTATTTCAGACACGGCATTCTTTGCCTTAGTCAGCTGATCCACTTTCAGCTGAAGCTGCTGTGAATTTTTAGTTATCAGTTCATTCTGCTTGAAGAGTTCATCGAACTTAGCTGTCAGCAGATTATGTTCTTCACTCAAGACAGTGTTCTCAGAAAGTAGCTTTTCTATCAGCTTCTCCTGTTCTTCACATTTTGCTATTAAGTCAGCAGACTTGTTAGCTTGTGAGTCATAGGATATCACTGGTAGTCTAGTACTTTCCAGATCTTGTCTCAAGCTTAAAACTTCAGCTTTCAGACTTGAGTTCTCCTCTTCTAGCTTAGAACAGACTTTTAAGGAGGATTGGAGATCAGATAACAACTTTTGTATATCTGACTCCATAGAATAGGTAGAGGAGCAAGATGAGCTAACAGAGGGGGTAGGAGAATTTACCTCTTCCACCTTAGCCATAAGGCAGATATCATCCTCTGATTCAAAATCAGATGAGGACGAGGATGAGCTGATATCCTGCTTCTCCTCCTCTGCCAGCAGAGCTCTCTTATCAGCGAACCTGCGATCTCTCTTGATCCTCTTCTCTTCTCTTTCCCTTGGGGTAAGCTGAGGACAATCATAACTGAGATGTCCTGGCTTGTTGCAAGTGAAACAAACACCATCTCCTCCTCTTCTGGGACTTGGATCCCTCCTTCTCTCTGGAGACTTATATTTGATCTCCTGTTCATCTGATGGTCTTCTGGCATCAGATGACTTCTGGTATCTTCTGGAAGAGTCACTCTTATTCTTCTTCCAATGAGATCTATACTTCTGAAACTTGTTTGACATCTTGTCAAACTTCTTGGTCAATAAAGCAAGTTGTTCCTTTAAGCTCATGTCTTCTGGAGCAGAGGATTTCTCTTGACTATCAGCTGCAGCAGAGAATGCAACATTCTTTGTGGCTGATGAAGTTGGAGTCTCATCTTCTTGATCTTCTTCTTGGATATCGAACTCATGTGCCTTTAGATGAGATAGCAGTGTATGATGACTTATCTCAGATAAATTCTTTGTCTCTTTAATTACAGTCACTTTCACTCTCCATCTAGGAGTAAGAGATCTCAGAATTTTGTTATTGATCTCTTTCTCCGAGTAATCCTTTCCTAAGGAGCTTGCCTTATTCAGTATGTTTGTCAGCCTCATATCTAGCTGATCAATGGTTTCATCAGCTTTCATTTTAAATGTGTCAAAGGTATGTAGAACAGCTTGAAGCTTGTTCTCTTTGATTTGATCTGTCCCTTCACACATCAAGGAGAGTTTCTCCCACATCTCCTTAGCCGTTCTGCACGTCTTGATTTTCTCTATATATTCTTTGGAGAGTGTCTCAATGATTTCTGTTCTGGCCACTTGATCGAGGTTGAAGAGTTTTCTTTCAGCATCGTTTAATTCACTCTTCTTCTTCTCTGTCTTCCTTCTTTCACTAATTTCAGCTTCTGGAGTCTTGCCATCACTTATTCCTTCCCAGAAGAACTTGATTGGCCCTTCCTCCAGAACATCTAACATTCGATCATGAATGGCTCCAAGGTGATTCTCCATTCTGAATTTCCAGTAATCATAATCCTCTATGGAGAATTCAGGCAACTTCCTTGTCTTGGATCCACTCTTTTTGTAGGAAGACATATCTGCAAGTGGTTAGATAAAAAGCACACAGATTTTTTAAAAAAAATTTCAGGGATCTGTCCAGGTGACCACCAAAAGCTTCTCAAGCTGTGGCCGTTAGGACACACAGCTCTGATACCACTTGTTGGTCCCAAAGGCAGGTTTTTGGGAAGAATACACTTGAACAAGTCTAGAAGGGGGGGTTGAATAGACTTGTAAGGATTCAAAAACCTTTTTCAAATTTACTGATTTATTCAGAAAATCAGCAGACTACTTGAGGTAGTCTGAATTTTGAAAATAGTGCGCTGTGTATAGTGCGGAAACGTTTTTAATGAAAATTTGTTTTTAAGTGATGTGCACAGATAAGAACAGAAAGAAATACGAAGAGACACAGAGGTTTATAGTGGTTCGGACCAACTGTCCTACATCCACTCTCCTCAATCCAACTTGGACTTGAGGGGCTCTCCACTAACTCACTTACTCACTTACTTACACAGTTTTGAGAGTACTACTCTCTTTACAACTTGTCAATGCTATAATTGCAATTGACTTCTCAAAGCTTCTACAAAGCTTTTACAAAGGATAAGTATGGATGGTGTTTTTTAGCGTAAGTGATAAAACTGACAGAGTATTGGCTAGCTTAATATGCGTGTGAATCCAATGCAGAAATTATCACAATTACTCTAATTTATAGGATCAAATAACTAGCCGTTGGAATGGACTAGAAATCTGAGATCCTATAATCTCGTATTCAATCAATCATTGTGATTGATTGAATTTCCTTCTTGATTCCCGTCAGTCTTTGCGATCTTCAATCAATCAAGTTTGTCCCCTTGATTGATTGATCTTCTATTCTGGGAATCTTCCTTTTATGTCGCAAGTTAACCCTTCAAATTGTTTCCGAAGAATCTGGGCTGAGCACAGGACCTCAGCTGATCTGTCTCCTCAGCTGGTGTATTAGTCTGCTGATACTTGAACCTCAGCTGATGTGCAAGTCTGCTGGTATGCACCTCAGCTGGTCTTCTTGACTTCGTCTGAATAAGTCTTTTATCCATGGTCCTTGTCTTGTCTGCGACGTGCTCTCAGCTGATCAGCTAATCTTCTGATATCAGCTGATCTGCTCTTCAGCTTATCGGCTGATGTAAACTTCTCTGATGATCTGCTTTCGATGCTCCAGTGTCAGCTGATTAAATCTTCTGTCTTCTAAAATCGGCTAAGTCCACAAGGTCTCAGCTGGTCTTCTCTTCTATGAAAGCTTCGGATCTTCTAGGCAGCAAGGTTGGTTCCCCCTTACTCGAACCTATCTAATCCTAACTACTCATCAGCTGACTAACATATTCAGCTGGTCCTATTACAAGCTGATTTGTTTTATATCATCAAAACATCTAACACAGATATCCTAACACTCTCTAATTTCCCACTCTCTCTCTCTATATTGTTCTCAAGAACACAAAACCCCCACAAATTATCAAGATTATTGTTTGGTAGAATTAATACGATTATTATAGTCACATAAAACATTCGATTAATAAATTCTATGAACAAATACCTAAAGAATAATTTATAATATCCAAATAATATTTAATAAATGAATAATTAATAAACGAGTAATACTCAAATAAGAATTTATAATACACAAAGAACAATATATAATATCCAAATAATAATTAATAATACCAAAAAAACAATGTATAAATGAATAATTAATAAATAAATAATAAACGAGTAATACTCAAAGAATAATTTATAATACCTAAAGAACAATTTATAATACACAATGAATAATTGATAAATGAAAAAATCCAAAGAATTATTTATAATGCCTAAAAAATAATTTATAATACTCAAAGAACAATATATAATATCTAAAGAATAATTTATAATATCCAAATAATATTTTTATAAATGAATAATTAATAAATAAATAATTAATAAACAAGTAATTTTCAAAGAACAATTTATAATACCAAAAGAACAATATATAATACCTAAAGAATAATTTATAATACCCAAAGAATAATTTAAAAATGAATAATTAATAAATAGATAATACCCAAATAATAATTTATAATACCCAAAGAACAATTCATAATACTCAAAGAACAATATATAATACCCAAATAATAATTTATAATATTCAAAGAATAATTTATAAATGATTATTTAATAAATAAATAATTAATAAACAAGTAATACTCAAAGAATAATTTATAATACCCAAATAATATCTTATAATACCCAAAGAATAATTTATATTATACAATAAATAATTTAAAAAAAAATGGCACCGAAAATTTGGTAATTATAAGAAATGTCAAGAACCTCCAGTTTTATGAGATTTTCCAGTGAAGGAGGCAACACACCAGAGATTGTGCAGCACTATTACAAGTGATCAGTCCAGCTACAATGATGAGTATGCGTGGAGTTAAAAGACCACCATTTACCCAATGCCTCCAATTCACTAGTAGTAGTAGCAGTTGAAATCGCCGCCAATATGCTACTGATGATGACAATAAGCTAACAACTCAACTCACTCATCATCATCATAATGTAAATTAATTAGTTAATTTCTGGGAATAATAATAATGTTATAAACAGGATTTCATCGGTGTTCAATGCTCCTATCCTCCACTTAATTTACTATTATCCAAAAAATAATGTGGAGTACCCGAAAAACTATTTAATTATATCCCAAGAATAATTTTTTGTAACACCTTAAAAAAAATTTACTATACCAAAAAACACACAGTGCGGCGTATAGTGTTTCTGAAAAAATTAAATTAAATTTAAAATTAAATTATAATTAAGGTGCATACTATGCACCCAAGTGTATATTAGAATTTGCTGTCTTAAATTTTTTTTGATCCGATCTAACCCCTTAAGATCCATAAATTTTAATTTGAATTTATTTATAACTCATTATTTTTTTAAATTTATACTATATTTTAAATATTTTTCGCATGTTAAATACTCCCTCCGTCCATGAAATTTTTTCTCATTTCTTTGTGGGCACGGTATTTAATGAAAAATAGTATTATATTGAAATGATAGATAAAATAAAGGAAAAGTATGAGTATTGTGGGGCCCAAAATTTTATTGTGAGTGTGAATTATTTCCAAATAAAAAAATAAGAAAAAGTTTTATGAATAAATAAAAAAGAAAAATGAGAAATAATTTGGTGGATAGATGTACTAATATTTTGATGGCCTTATCCTTAAAATCGCAACACCAGTAATGAATCTTTGGCCATTCAAACGACATAGTTTTGAACGTTCCTCAGTGTGAAATATCCACATAGCTTCCCTAATTGGCCTCCCCTGCTCCCAAACGCCCCCTATATAAATTTCCTTTCCGTCGCCTCAATTTCTTCGTTAACTCCCAAGTCAAACTTTTCTCTATCTCCATCTCTCCTCTTTCAGTTTCCGCTGCCGCAAGAGGCCGCTGGGGTCTTCTGGTTATGATTGCTGTCAGCCGCGCACAATCTGAGAGCCTCCACTCCGCCGCCGTTCTCGGGTTTCCCCGGCTCCGCTTCTTCCGCTACCGCCGCCTCAGGTAACCTCGCCGGAAAATTACTCATAATAAAGCTATATATTCTAGCATCATATTTTAATGCCGTCGCCGAAGAGTCACCGGAAAGGAGGTCAAGAGAAGAATAAGAAGGGAAGGCTATCGGAGAAGGCGTCGTCGTTTCATGGGAGAGGTGCCGGTGTTGTCGCCGAGATGCTTCCGAGGCCGAGAACGGTGCCGGACTTACTTTCCGGTGGAAGAAGCTCGGCGGAGGTGGTGGCGCTGGTGACGCCGCCGAAGCTCACAAAGATGTTGCTGCACGTGACAGTACAGAGGAGTCCTGGCCCTGTTCAGGTGTTAATTCCGCCGGATCTCACGGTGGGGGACCTGATACTGGCGGCGCTACGCCAGTACGCGAAGGAGGCGCGGCGGCCGCTTCTCCCTTCCACGGTGGCTTCCGCCTTCGACCTCCATTACTCCCAATTCAGCTTAGAAAGTATGCCATTTATATTCGATTTTGTCAGTTGAGCTTTTATTCAAACACGTAGAGTGCAATCACAATTATCATATTTAATTAGAAAAAAAGATAAGAATTGTTTGAATGTGGACAGGTTTGGACAGAGAGCAGAAACTGATGGAGTTGGGATCAAGAAACTTCTTTCTCTGCCCCAAGAAGGCGGCGGAGACCGGTGGTGAAAGTGGTGGCGCAGCCGTGACTCCAAGCTGTTCAAAAGAAGCTGAAAAGGCAAGCAGTAAGGGGTTACCTTGGCTCAAATTCATGGATTTTTTACTGTAGATCAGCCCAAGATTTACAGTCCGAAATTGTGCTATTAATTTGTTTTAAAATTTGTAGTTTGTGTTGTGTGTAAATGAATGGAAATACTAGAATTACGCAGTTTATTTATTCAGAAAAATAGTGTAGTGTGTGCACGCGCAGGAAATGAGATGAACAAAAATAAATGAGCCTACTACTACTGTATTTTCCCCTATAATTGAATTTTGAAGAAACATGCGTCTCAAATTCATTATGTATTTTCTTTCCGTTTCTCATTTAAAAGTATTTCCCTTCCACTCTCAGCTGGTGATAAGTGGAATTTCAAGACATAATTAATATTTCCTCTAATGTAATTTAAATTGTTCTTGTCCAAAAAAATAAAAATGCAAACTTAGATTGTTGGTTTAATTTCCCAACTCTTTTTTTGTTTTTATATTATATTATATTTTATTTTATTAATAATTTTACACCAAAATATATGTTCATATAATTTCATTCACTTGAACTGATTAATATTTTTAATAAAAAAGGTTATTTTATTTATTTGTATAATACAAATTAATTCTATAATTAAAAAGGTGCAAACGAGCAGGGAGTAATATTTTATGTTAAAATAAAAAAATAATTATATTAAATTTTGTAAGGATATATTTATGAACTATATATTTTATTTGAGTTTATAAATAATAATAAAACTTAAAAAATAAAGATTTACAAATTCTGGTAGAATTGAGATAGCAATATAAAAAATAAAATGCAAGTATAATTGATATAATTGAAAAAAAAAATGAGTGCAAGTTACGAGTAACTGAGTAAATGTGGTGAGAATTTCTTTAAAAAAAAATGAAGTACATAAACTAATAATTCAAGAGATTTGAGTTTCACCATAATTAGTGAGATATAATATGTTTGAGTTAATATTTATGTAATAAAAAAATAGAGCAAAATTATTTAATATGGTGTGGTGGGTAAATTTTAAAAAATAACATATGAAAAATTAATGATGGGAGACCAAAAGAAAATGGAGTAGTTCATTGATTGAGGAGGGAGTATAGTATACTTTATACTTGGATACACTGTACACTCTAGCTCTCAAACGAGTGGGCAAGGAATAAGTTCTTCCATCTTTTCAGAATTGGCGTTTCTGTCAACAAAAAGCAAACTGACGGTTTCTTCACCATCCCTAACGAATTTCGTAATTTAGAAATGAATATGCAAATCTTTTTTCGTCGTCTTCTTCTTCTTTTTTTTTCGGGGAGAATTTGGTGAATTTAAATGAAGAATTCAAACGAGTGGGCAAGGACTAAATACTCGCCTCTTTTTCTCTCTCACCACTCCCCCCCTCTCTCTCTCCCTCTCTTCTCCTCCGGTTTCTATTTTATAGGTGGATAGCACCGGATAATTGAATATAATTAAATAATAAAATTTAAAAATCAAAACTCATGTTAAAAATGATTTTCTTAATATAATTTATTTCCCTCATTTTCGGTGCTAGTGAATCATAAAGGACTTATTTTCAAAATACAATAATTTATTAAAAATTATATAACACAATATTTTATTTGTAGCGAATTGAGAAGTTACCTAAAAATTACAAGAGAATGAACGAAAAAGAAGTAAAAAGTTATAGCTCAAGAATATGGTAAATATCGAAAAAGAGCTTCACTTCATTACCTTCGTTCTTGACATAGGAAGTAGCCAAATTTCTCATGAAGAGCTTCTCTTCATTCACATTTTCATCAGAGATGTTGAATAACCCCTTGGAACAATAAACATGATGGGTTACACATGTATCAAGCCTCACTGACATGAGTTTGAACACACCATATTTACTTCGGACACAACAACTGAAAAAAAAAAATCATCTTGATTTACCATATTGACTTGATTCTTAACCACCTTGTGATCCAGTTTGTCATAATTGTAATAGGTCTTAAAAATATTTTCCTTAAACTCCTCATTCTTCGGTCCCAAATCTTTGGCTGAAGGATTGTTAGAATATGATGATGTTAGTGTTTTGATGATATGAAAAACTACTTGGCTTGTAATAGGACCAGCTGAACTTGTTAGTCAGTTGATGAGTAGTCTAGTATTAGATAGGTATTATGTAAGGGAGAACCATGCAGCCTAGAAGATCCAAGATTGTTCATGGAGAAGAAGATCAGCTGAGCCCGTTGAAGATTAACCGATTCCAGATGACAGAAGACCAAGGCAGCTAATACAAGTGAAGATGAAGATGAATTCAAGAAAGAGGAAGAAACCAGCTGAAGTCAGACACAAACTGGAGAGCCGGATGCAGTCAAGACGAGGATTAGATTAGCTGAGGTCCACAATATCAGTTGACGTCCGTCCAGATCAGCAGATGACCACCAAGATCAACCGAGTATTTCAATACCAGCTGAGGTCTGCCATATTAGTTGAGGAGTACCCAGATCAGCTGAGGATGTCTTGCACTGCTCCGTTTGAAGTCTTGTCCGAGTAGAAGCGAATCTTGTCAAGGCACAGAATCAAGCAGCGTCTAGAAGATTTCTTGGATTGAAAACACTCAATCAATGGGACAAACTTGATTGATTAGAAGGCCGAGATTTGAAGACTCCCAGAAATCAAGAGGCGGATCAATTAATCTCTCTGATTGATTGAGTCCAGATTTATAGCGATTTGATTTCTAGTCAATCACAACCAAGGGTGTAAATGGCGCTTGGCGGTCGGCGGGCGGTCGACCACCTTCAAGCGCTAAGACCGCCTAGGCGGCGCCAAGGTTTTTAATATATTTTTAATAAAATTCTACTAATATTAATTTTTTTCTAATAAAAATGTACATTTCACAATAAATTATAAACTTAAAACATAATTAATAGTTTAATACTCAAATGCATTTTTCACAAAATACAACAAGTCCATAAAATACTAAAAACCATCATAAAATGACATTGTTCATCTTCTAAACAAAACACAAAAATAATTAGATATTAATTACTTATTATTAGTTTTATTACTTATTAGTTATTAGATATTACATTATTACTATATTAGTATTACTTTAATTATTAATTTATTAATTGTTTAAATTTAAAAATTAAAACTGACTAAACAGTACATAAGTAACATAACATAACTCAAAAAAATAAAACAAAAAAACAAAAATCCGCCAAAATACGTCGTAACCCGCCAAATCCGCCATTCGCTTGGCGCCGCCAAGAGCCCTGACCGTCTTTTTTCACCGTCGAGGCCTAGGCGTTGGCGGCCGCCATTTGCATCAATGATCACAACAGCTAGTTAATCGATCCCTATAAATAGGAATACTAGTGAAGAAAAATATAACACTATTCTACGCGATTTAATTTGCAGAAACACTGCTGAAATTATCCTCAACTCAAGGTAGTATGCTGATTTTACAAAAGGCCAAATTCAAAAAAGTTTTAAGTACTCACAAGTCTATTCAACCCCCCCTCTTCTAGACTTATTAGAGTGCTTTATCCGTAAAACATGTCTTTGGGACCAACAAGTGGTATCAGAGCTGTGTGTCCAAAAGACCACAGCCTGAGAAGCTTCTGGTGGTCACCAGGACATATCCCAGAAAATCCTTGTGAAAAACTTTGTGTGCATTTTATCTAACCCGTTTGCAGATATGACTTCCTACAAGAAGAATGACTCCAAGACCAGGAAGTTGCAAGAATTTTCCATCGAAAACTATGACTACTGGAAGTTTAGAATGGAGAACCATTTGGGAGCAATTCATGACCGTATGCTGGATGCGCTTGAAGATGGTCCCATTAAGTTCTACTGGGAGCCGATTAGTGATGGGAAAATACCTGAAGCTGAGATCAGCGAGAGGACCAAGCTTGAGAAGAGAAAGATTGAGCTATCAGACTCAGAGAGGAAGCTATTCAATCTGGATAAGATGGCGAGGACCAAAATCATCTAGACTCTGTCCAATGAATACATTGAAAAGATTAAAACTTGCAAGACTGCCAAGGAGATGTGGGAAAAACTATCATTGATGTGTGAAGGGACGGATTAGATTAAAAAAAAAAAAAGCTACAGGTTGTTCTCCACACATTCGACACATTCAAGATGAAAGTTGATGAAACCATTGATCAGCTGGACATGAGATTGACTAATTTATTGAATAAAGCAAGTTCTTTAGGAAAGGAATATTCTGAGAGAGAGATTAACAATAAAATTCTCAGATCACTTACCCCCAGATGGTGAGTTAAGGTGACTATGATCAAAGAGACTAAGAACCTATCAGAGATTAGTCACAATACACTACTATCTCATCTGAAGGCCCATGAGCTCGATATCCAGGATGAAGAACAAGATGAGAGTCCATTATCTTCAGCTGCGAAAAGCATTGCATTCTCTGCCATAGCTGAAATCCATGAGAATTGAGAAGTCCTCAACTCTAGAGGACCTGAGCCTTAAAGAGCAGTTAGTTTTGCTAACTAAGATATTTGACAAAATGTTAAATAAGTTCCAGAAGTACAGATCCCATTTGAACAAGAGCAGAGGTGATTCTTCCAGAAAGTACCAGAAGTCATCTGATAGCAGGAGACCATCATATGACAAGGAGTCCAGATACAAGTCTCTAGAAAGGAAGGAACCAAGTCCCAAGAGAGGAGGAGATGATGTCTGTTATTCTTGCAAACAAGTCGGGTCACTTTAATTATGACTGCCCCCAGCTAAGCCAAGAGAGAAAGAGAGAGGAGAAGAGACTCAAGAGGGATAGGAGGTTTGTTGACAAGAGAGTCTTGTTTGCTGAGGAGGAGAAGGAAGAAGTCAGCTCATCCTCATCGGATTTTGAATCAAAGGTACAATCTTCATCCCTCTCTGTTAGTTTATCTTGCTCCTCTACCTATTCCGTGGAGTCAGACCTATAGAAAATATTTTCTGATCTCCAATCCTCTTTAGAAGTTTATTCTTTACTAGAAGAGGAGAACTCAAAACTAAAGACTGAAATTCAAAAGCTGAAACTTAAGAATGAGAGCTCTAGACTATCAGTAACTCCTTATAACTCACATGCTAACAAAGTCAGCTGACTTGGTAGCAAAATGTGAGGAACATAAGAAACTAATAGAAAGTTTGCATTCTGAGAATCTTGTTTTGAGCAATGAACACAATCAGCTGACAACTAAGTTTGATGAACTCTTCAAACAGAAAGAACTATTAGCAAACAATGCACAATAGCTTCAGCTGAAAGTGGATCAGTTCACTAAGGCAAAAAATTGTCATGTCTGAAATACCTGAGTCCTCACAAACTGTGCAAGACAAAAGAGGTCTTGGTTATTCCAAACCTAAGCCACAAAAGAAGAAAGACAGTGAGCCAGTTAGGGATCCTCGTAAGGACAAAGGGCCAGCTGAGCCTACATTTGAACCAGTAGGATAGAAGAGTAAAAAGACTAATAAGTCTTTAGCTGGAAGCCCGCTACTGACCCAATTAAATCTAAAACTCAGAAGCCCCAAGGTCAGAAGAGGCATCCTATTCATAGCTATGCTAAGAAGAAGCCTCGGCAGAATCAATAGAGGGGAGAATAGTCTGGGCCATCTCAACTGAGAAAGACCAAGCGAACCTACCCTCAGCCCTGGGTTACATTTAAGGTAACCAAATCTGATAAGCCTGCAAAGGCCAAGGTGTATGAGTCATTCAAAGGCTTGAGGAGAAATTACACATACGAGCAACCCATATACAAGCCTGCTATCATTGAACATCGCCCTAGAAAAAATCCTCTTAAGGAGATGATCTTTATGGTTAAATATGGACAAAGGTTGAGATCATCTAATCCCCGTAAGGATGATCTTTACTTGTGGATCCAAAAGATTGTTTCTAACCAAACAGTACCGAAAGAAAGGGTATCTAATGCTTGAATCTGATTTCAGATGAGCTCTAGCCCAATTGAGAGAGGAGAAGTCAAGAACGTTGTCTGGTACATAGACAGTGGGTGTTCCAAGCATATGACGTTTGAGAAGCATATCTTCCTAGAGTGGTGTTTGGTGATAACAATTTTGTAGTCACCAGAGGAGTTGGTACCCTGCTGAATAGAAGCACAAGAGTTGAGGAGATCTACTATGTAGAAGGACTAATGCACAATCTCCTTTTAATATCTCAATTCTGTGATAAGGGATACTTAAATTTGTAAGCTGCCCAGCTGATTCTTGCCTTGTTGCCAAAAGCACATCAGAGGTCAGCTAGCTCTGGCACAAGAGGTTAGGTCATCTGAACTTCAAGACCCTCAACAAGGTAGCAAGGAAGGGTCAGGTAAGAGGACCAAATGAGGTGTTTGCCAAGGAGCAGAAGTGTGGTGCCTACCAGAAGGGAAAGCAAACAATAGCCTCATTCAAGGTTGTGCAGAGTACATCCACAACAAAGACACTCCAGCTGATACACATGGATTCTAAGAACAAAAAACACTTGATCTATTCACTAAGAATACACAGACTCACCAAGAGTCATATACCTTACTAAGAGAAAATCTACACTAAGTAGATATTACAACAATAGAAAATATGTGAGGGAACAACAACAGAAAAGTGATTCTTTACTAAGAAAATCCTAACCAACTAGCCTATGAATCACAAAGAAAAATCTCTTAAGAAAAGCTCTCAGAATTTTGCTAGCTATAAATTTGCTCAGGTTGAATGCTTGAAATGCTCGAGTTGTTGTTGTTTTCCTCTTCTTAATTCCTCTTCTATTTAAAAGGGAAGAGATGTGACTTATCCATTGAGAATTCAAATTTTTGTATCCTGGATAAAGCTCATCTTGCTCTCTATAATGTGTGAAGTGGTCCTCCTCTTCCACCCACAATAGTACTGGGTGTACTATTTATCCCCAGTACTATTTATCTTTATCTTGACATCTGATCTTGGCCTACATTAAACCTTCATAATAAAAGATAATCCCTCCTTAAATACTCTTTAGTGAGTGCATGTTAATTTTTCACTAATCTAAGTCATTAATGGTCTTCTAGCATCTTGATTAGTTGACATTTGAACTTAATCTTCCAATGGTCTTCAATAGTTGTAGGTTCTCTTTCCACCTGTAGCTTTGCTCTTGCCATTTCACTTCTCAACTGTAGGATTAACCTTACAGTTGTAAGTTCTTGTCCAGCTGTAAGTTCATCAACTCTACTGCTGTAGACTTCCCTTTCAAACTGTAATTTCTTCGGTTCTTCAATTTTGACCTGAAATGTTTGTTTATAAACATGTATTCCTACATTTTGCTATCACCAAAATCTACTCAAAATAAGGTTTTAACAATTTCTCCCTATTTTGATAATGACAAAACTATATGCAACATAAATATGCAGTAGCAATAAGATATTGCAAAATATGATTCAAAATATGAACAAGTGAACATACAAAGCATAAATTTAACTAAGAGAATGCATTAAATAAAAAGGTTTGATACAACTTACAGTGCATAATAGACTAAAAACTATTACAGTTTTAGTATCTAGTCGATTTTCTTGATCTTCATCTCCTCTTGTGCTTTGGATCAGCTTCCTCCTCTTCATCTTCACTACTTTCAAAATCATGCCTGATAGGTAGAATACCTTGTGCAATCATATTTTGAGCTCTCTCATCCTCCTCAAGGTATTGAAGCATTATCTTCAGTTCATATTGATTGATTTTTTTCCTCCTTCTTTGATTTGAATTGCCTCTTGGGAGGTACTTTCTTCCTCTTAGCATTCCCTCCTCTGCAAGGTATGCATTGTCCCCTCTGTAGAGATCTCCACTATTCTTCATATCCTTGAACCTCTGGAACTTATCCTTGGTGAGCTTGATCTTCTTTAGAGTGGTATGCTTGTCCCTTATAGTTTAGAATCTTTCCCACATGATTTGAAATTGAGTTTTTACTTCACTTTGAATCCTCTTCTCCTCTGCGTCTTCCTCAGGAGGGAGTTGACTAATTGGATTGACGTTAGAGGTTCAGATAGTACTCCTTCTTTTACAAAACCACCATGATGGTGTATTGGTTGGTTCTTCTTCCTTTGCTCCATATTATACTTCTGTTTTTCCTTCACCTTCCTTTCTCAATGTCCTCCAGTAACCTGAACATATCCCTGTCCTTTGTATGCTTTCACAGAGGGTTGCTTAATAACTGGTTTTGAGCTAGGTAGTCTAATGATTTGCCTTGATTGTTCTTCCCACTCTCCACTTGCTCAGCAATCCTTGATGTAAAGTACTTAGACTTTGCAGCAGCAAATTCTTCTTGTTATAATATTTGTTGTTCCTCATTAGATAAGGAAGGATTCTTCCTTCCTTCTTCTCACTTTCATCAAAAGCTATGTTCACCATGTTTTCCCCCTTTTTGTCATCATCAATGTGAGACAAAATAGAGTTGTGCTTAGACATAATTTCCTCCTTCATAGCTTTTGAGTCTGAGATCAAAGTGTTAACATCTATCCTTAGACTAGATACAACCTTCTTAAGTTCAGAGTTATCTTCCTTCATCTCATCAACTGAGTTCTTTAAGATCAAAATCTCACCTCCTCTAGATGTGGGTTCTCCTCTCAAAGCCACATTTTACTTTATGAGCCCATCAACTATCTTCTTGAAGTTCTCTTGAATGACTTCTTTCTCATTCATATTCCTTTCTTGAAGTTTCTAAACCACATCCTCTATTCCTTTCTTTACTCTGGTAGATATGATAGTATCAGGAACCTTGCTGACCTCCTTTAGGATCGTTCTCTCAATCTCTCTGAAAGAATTTTCCATGATTACTCTCTTGTCAACCACTTCCTTAGGAGTCATCCTTCCATCACTATCTTCTTCAATCTCTACCTCATGAATGATTATATCATTGCCTTTTCCAGTCTTCAAATTCTTAGAAGCTGGCAAGTCTTCAGCTGTAGCTTTTCTCTTCACAAGAGTGATGGTCATGTTCATATTCCCAGAAGGTATATCAATCAGTTCAGTGATATACTCACCGAATTCATTCTATCAAAGGCTGATAAACTCTGCATAGATGGAGTTGACAACTGTCTCCTGAAAACCTCATTCAAAGTGTACTATGTAGGTGCAGACTGACTGTACAGCTCAATGGCATGAGTCTCTATCTCTTTCTATTTCTCTCCTTCTCCAGCTTGCTCATTCCTTTGACTCTCCTCAAGAATATTCTGATCATGTGCAACATCTTGAGCTTCAGCTTGATTTTGAGCAACATGTGCTTCTCCCATAGTGTATCACCAGCACCATCATCATCATTGTCATCATTATCATCATGGAAACCCTCTCTACAGGGTGAATTGTGATCATCATCATCTCATTTCTCCTGTTCTTCTTCCTGATTCTCCTCTACACTCAACTCTTCTTGAGGTGCAGTGGCTTCAGGCTAATTCAACTCTTCAGTTCTTTGGGCATGACTTGATTCTGGAGCACTTGCTCTTGCAGGTTCTATCAAAGTCACACTTTCAGCCAGAGTGTTGAGATTAGCTGCTTCAGGTTCTTGGTTGCTTCTCTCTTCTACTCTAGGGATTTCTTCCTCATCACTAAAACTGACTATCTCATAAGTAGCCTCTGAAAAATCCAGCTATAGAGTCAGCTTCATTTCTCATTGCTACCCTTAAAGCTTGAGCTGCAGTTCTTGTGATTCTGATCTTTTCTGTCTGTTGTTCAGTGACTATTCATTTTCCTTTCTTCTTTCTTTTCTTCATCCTTTCTACAAGGAAATTTTTAAGGAAGTTGGGCTGTAATAATTTCTCCAAATCGGAACATCCAGTCCATTCTTCTACCCATAAGAACAATTTTTCTTTTTCCTTCCTCAAGTTCAGCCAATCTTCAAAGTTTGCTTTCTGTTCCATTACATCCTGTGGATAATCAGAGCCTTCCCTCAATAGGTACAATAGGCATGTTGACCTGAGTCTCTCTCTCTTCAGCCACTATTGTAGTTTCTTCTTAAGCAGGCACTTCAGCTTCTCCTTGTACAGCTTCCACAATGGGCAAATCTACAGTTGTAGACTCATCCATCTCAGCTCTTACATCTGAAGTTTGCTTTGAGTGATATTTTTTTAGCTCTTCTCTCTATGTCAATATCATCTTCAGAGTCTTCATCCAACAATAGTCTATTCCGTACACTTTTCTTCTTCTTCTTCTTGGATTCTAAAGCTGTAGACTCCACAGCTACATATTTCTTAGAGTGTTTCTCTACTTTCATCTTCTTCCTCTTCTTAGACTTGGACTTGGGAGCCAGAGGTGCATCCATTGCCCTTCTCTGAAAATTTGCTCTCACAATGATTCTATGGGTGATGATAGGTTGTTCCTCATACCCATCAAAGAGTTTAAAACCAAGTTCTTTAAGGATATAATTAAAAAATAAACAAAATCTTTTGTTCTTCTCTGGCTTAATCACATAGTTGGATATATTTCTCAACAATAGTTCACCAAAATCAATGTGTAGTTTTCTATCTATAGCAATCATCAAGTCCCACATTAAGCTGGTTCCTACATCGTGCGCATCAGTTCTACATAAAGTTCATTTATCAATTACCTTGTATAGGTAGACATACTCTATAGCTAGGTCGATTTTCTTGAATGTACGCTTCCAGTTCTCAGGAAATGGTCTTCTAGGCAAAAGTGAAAAAATATAAGTGATGTGATGGAAAAAGTAAAAGAGTAATAGGAATAATGTAAAAAGTAACAAAAATAATAATAATAAAGTGAATAATGGTTTTTAAAAAAGGTAAAAAGCAAATGGGAAACATATAGTGGGACGGACGGAAATGTCAAAATAAGCAACATATAGTTGGACGGTGGGAGTAAATATTTATAAAAAAATAATATTTTTTCTTATAGTAACACACATTTTTTTATTAGATTGTATGAAAAATGTTATTTATACAAAAAAAATATATATATGTAAAGAAAACAACATTTAATCTGATTGTAACACACATTTTGCTTAATAGTAAAATGCATTTACCCAAATTATAACATACATGGAAACGAAAAAACCTGAAATTATAGTTGCAAAGATTTTGAAAAAAAATGTACAAATTCGATCTGATCCAATTAAAGTCCCATGAATTTTTAGTATAATATACTCCCTCCGTCCATGAAAATTAGTCCACATTGCCTTAAATAGCCGTCCACAATAAATAGTCTACCTACCCAAAATGGAAAATTTTCAATCATTATTTTTATTTTTTTATACACATATACTCACTTTTACACATCACATCAAATACTTTATTAATAATTAACATTTCTTTATACTTAATACACTCACTTTTACACATCAACATCAACTTTTTCTTAATAACCGTGCACAACTAAAGTAGATAAATTATCATGGACGGAGGGAGTATTTTACACCGTAAAATGATTTATATGAGTGTGTCACTTATTATTATTTTTGTTTTTTGTCCTTGTAACATAGGACAGCCATCTCTAGCCTCCATGATGTATGTAGTGATGAAATTTGAATAGTAAAGGGTGAAGGTAGGCATATTTTTCGTATGGGAAATAGGGAAGTGTAGCATCTGGCAGGAGTGATGGCCCAACGTTTAGGTCCGGAATTCAATTCAAAAGCAACTTGTTCATACCCTCCATGATGTTGAAAGAGTATGACTCCTGCTTTGAATTATTTCTTATTCTGTGGTATATACAAATCTAATGTATGTGGACACCAAATATCACATTTCTTAATATTAAAAAAAAAAAACAATTGAGTCACAATTATTAGACTAATTGCATTGGACGGTGAATTTATCCTCCACCTCAGTTTTACACCTTTTAAAAAATATTAAAATATCCTTAGGGTTATTTTTAAATATCTCTAAAATAAAGATAAAATATTATATAAAAATAGTTTATAATAAATTTATTATAAAATAATTTTTAAGTACCAAATATTTTACTAGGAGTAACAAAAATTTCATCAGAAATATAAAAAAGATTAAATATATATTGTTGTCATCGATTTATTGGGTTTAATCGGTGGATTAATGTGACTATATGATATCTCCAATTAATAGATAACAAATAATTATAGGTGGTTGAATAGTAAAAAAACTACAACAATGGGGGAAGAACTTGATAGTTCTTTTCTTAAATATGACTTTGATTGCTCCCACGAGAGCTCCCTAGCCCGTACGAATTATTGCTTCAGTGCACTCTCAGGATGAGACTATCATATCTTTACAAAAGAGGGGGATGCCTTAATTTATAGAAGATCAACCATAACCAGAAAGGACTTATTTGCCCATTAATATGTTTGAACCTATTACAAATATACATTACAAAGCTCTGTACTATTACATTAGAGAAATTTAGTAAAATTTGGGGATAAATCCAGGTTTCGGTAGACGCTGACTTGAGATATAAAATTGTACAATTCTGACCACAACAATTGTAGTTATATATTTTATTAAGTTCAATTTTAAGTATTGTTGATGACTTTTTTCATACTCCTAATCAAATGAAAAATATTTTAAACTTATTTTATAATAATTTTATAAATTATTTTTTTATAAAACTCACTCTAAAATAGTTATATGGGGATTAACAATGGATTAAGATTCTCTGATGGGTGCTGGAACCAGCACTGCGTGCAGGGAATTCAAAAGTTATTTATTTAATTTTTTAAATTTTCTTTATGCCACTTATTATCTAAATATGATTTTTCTTTTTAAAACACCATCATTTTTTAGAGACAAATTTATGCAAATTTGAATTCACGTGAATTTGATTTCGTCAAATATTATTGTATATATATTTGATATTATGGTTAAATATATATACTCAGTATTATATATAAATATATTATTTGTCATAAAATTAAATACTCCCTCCGTCCTCGGTCTTTTTTCCAAAAGACCTGAGCACACGGATTAAGAAAAAATAGAGTATGTGAGTGTAAAGTTAATTAATAAAATATAAAAAATGTATTTTTTTTATTTTTGTGAATGTAAATTATTTCCTTTTTAAAGTAGGAAAAAAGAGTTGGGACATCCCATTATAGAAATTGTGGAAAAAAGAGTCAGGACAGAGGGAGTATATTTTTTAATAGTAAGCATATAAATGTATAATAATAATAATAGTGATTCGATATAACAGTGATACAAGTTATACGGACTTAGAATTCATTGAAGAACTACTCCATTATACATTACTCTATCACTTCAATTTTTTTTATTAATTGGTTTTATTTTGTGTGAAACGATTCTATACATAACTTAATATTTCAAATAAGCAAGTATGTCCACCATAATATTAAAGTGTAATTTTAAGTTATTGTTGTTGTTATAACGGAAGAGTAATCCTCCTATATACTAGAGGTCACATAAACTTGTATCAATATTGTTAATACATATATACTATCATTGTTATAAAAATATATATGATTTTATGATAATAATAATAATAGTAAATATGAATATTAGTGATAGTAAATATACATAATAATGATAGTATGTATGAATAACAATAATATTTGTAGAAATCTGATTCAAGTGAACTCTATTCTATATAAGACATACTATTGAATGTATCAAGTGCACCGTGCAACTCAATTATATTTTTAAAAAGTTACCCTTATATTCAAAGTTATTTATGTTATTACTAAAAATTGTTACTCCTTGTTAAATCCATTTTTTCAGTAATAATAATAGTAATAATAATATTTAAACTGTATAATATACTTGATGTGCAATAAATTTGCTCGTAAATAAATAATGGGTGCGACTATTCATACCCCAAATTTCTCTAAACATACCCCCATTAATAAATATACTCAATTTAAAATGAAAAAATAATTTAAAATATTAAGCATACCTCATTTTTTATTAATATACCATTTTTTACTTATTCTTCTTCTCTCTCATGTTCTGACTGTTATAAGTTTTTTCAATTTTGATCTCGTCTTCTTCTCTCTCAAGTCATATTAATACTCCACAATTAAAAAAAAAAAAAGTGCATCGTCATTTTATCTGCTATAAGAACTGAAACTTTATATCGTCATTTTATCTGTTGCAACCGAATAAAATTTTAAAAGAATTCACTAGACGAACGCTATGTCTTCTTCTCCACGCTCCTTCAGATCTCACTGGAGCTTTTTTTTCTCCGCCTGAAAATCATCATTCTCACCATTCCAAAATTTCATAATTACCAACTTTTCTGTATCGTCATAGAAAATACGGCAGTTCATCCTCTTACACATCATCCCTTTCGCGGCGCTCTTCAACAATAGACCAATGCCATTTTAATTATTTATTGTATATAGTAATATTTCATCAATAAATAATAAAAATATATAATTTAGATTAGTTTGATGTCACTAACAAAGCATAAAAAATGAGATTGAATTGATTTGTAAATTGTGTACGTAGATAAAATATGAATTGATCGCCAATATAAAAATTTAGGGCCGCGTAGAGCTGTAAAATGGTTTCGAGGACTCCATGAATATAACAGTTAGAACATAAAAGAGAAGAAAAATAAATAAAAAAAAAGATATATTAATAAAAGATGGGGTATATTTAGTATTTTAAATTAATTTTTTATCGAGTCAATTATGGATATTGTGTGCTATGGAAGGGTTACGTGTTTTAAGACTTCTTGGTATGTCCAACCACTCACGCGAGTCAGAAATTTTAGCAAGAATATAATATAAACGACACGCATCTCTATTTATTCGAATTTTTAAATAAAATAATTTTTTTATGATACTTAAATTTAGGCTCACATAAATTAATTTTAATGTATAAGATTAGTTGTTCCATTAAAGAATATATACAAATCAACTGTTTTAAATAATATTAATTGTTTTATTAATGAGTACTAATTAAATAAAAAATTATTACTTTATTAAAAATATTAATTGTAAATTAATTTGACGATGAAATTGATTTACACAAAATATCAGCATATACAGTAGAAATCAACTTTAATTTTATTTCCGTTTAAACACAATTAATTAAGAATCGAAATGTTTATACATATAACCCAACAAAGATTATTTTTTCAGCCTGTTTGACAAGTGTCATTAAGGTGTGTTAGATATACTAGCACACCTAATATGATGTTTGATTGATTTTAGGATTTAGTACTATTTGGTTTAGCCTTTTTCAATCAATTGTATTAGGGTTTGATATTTTTTTTAGAAATATAATTTGGATCAAAATAAATACTCACTTGATAGAGTGACCTGAGTTCGATTTCCTTTGGAAACGAATTAGGAGTGAGATATAAGGGTGGACTTGGAGATATTCTTGGGGTGTAAGGAGACTTGGTGAACTAACTTCTAACTACTAACATTTACCGATAAAAAAAAAATATATTCCCTCCGTTCCACTATAAGTTGCTCATGTTGTCATTTTCGTCCATCCCACTATATGTTGTTCATTGCTTTTTTACCTTTTCTGGAAACTACTATTCATTTCTTTATTATTATTTTCAATACTCTTTACACTATTTTCATTACTATTTCACTTTTTTTTCCATCACATCACTTATACTTTTTCACTTTTACCTTAATTTATCTGCCCAAAAACAACGGGTAACTTATAGCGGAACGAATGGATTACGTGTGGCTTTGAAAAGTGCAACCCTCAAGTCGTACACACCTCTTTCTCTCTCTCTCTCTCTTACTCGGGCAAAGCTGTCAAATCTTTCTCATTTCATCATACGATTCCAGATTTCAAAATTCCAATTGGACTAAGAAAAATGATCATATTAGAATTGTTTTCTGAGTTGTGGATTCACAAAAAAGTTGGTGGATCACTGCATCGTTGGTGTAAAATATAGGGGCGAGTGCAAGTTTGTTACAATTCACTATGCAGACTTGTTTCAATGTCTTCAAGAAGATGTCAAAATTAAGTGATGGAGTTACAATGGTGTTTATTTTCTTTCTCTTGCTCGGTTGAGAATTTTCTTAATGCATGTCTAAAACAGATGATGATTTGATTAATATATGTATTGTTTCCAACCAATTGGATGCAAAATTAGTTATAACTGAAGTTATCGTCAACCTCAAACGTCGTTTCACCACCTCCAGCTTTCTCGTACTCAACACATGAAAAACAATGATTAGCACATGGTTCATCTGCAACATGATCTAATCTAGACCACGTAGCTAACACACCATCTGTCATCTTGCTGGGCTTGTCCTCTGTATCAGTTATACATGTCATACAGAGTTGCATAGCGATAGGATACGAGCGCGGAGATTCTATTTTTTGAAAATTTTAGGGTGCAATACGGTAAGGATACATTTATTTATTAATATTTTATTATATATAATATACATATATATATATATCAAAAAATTATTCAAATATCATCAACAATTTATCATAAAAGTCTTAAATAAAAATTCAATCAATCTAAAACTAAAATAAATATTGCAATTTAAGTCACTACTTAACTAAGTTTAGAAAGTTCAAATGAAATTCAAATAATATATAACATAATTGACCTAATTTGAATTATCATTCATCATTATTTGGTTCATCACCAAATAAAATAGTCATGTGTAATAAATAACAATACGTCAATTTAAGTAAAAATTAAATATAAAAAATTTCAAATTTATACTTTATAGTTCATATTCATATACTGTACATATAAGTAAAAATTAATATTATTTAATATTCTTTTGTTGTATCGCATTTTTTATTCTTTTTTTTTGTGATTTTAATATTATTTAATATATTGATTTTATTTATATTTAATTTTACTTTCAAAAAAAAATTTTAAAAAGGAAATAAACTTAATTTTATTTGAAAAATAAACCCCGCCGCACCCTTCGCGTATCAGATTCTTCTATAAAATGTATCCGATACGCGTATCCTAAACTTTTTTAAAAAAAATTCTCAGGGATACGCCACGTGACGTATCCCGTGCGAATCCCACGCGAATCGCACCCGCACCCGCCCTCCGCGTATCCGATACTGCATACTTTTTTTTGAAGAATCCGTGCATTATAGATGTCATACCTAGGCTAAAATTTGGCTTCTTTGCATCATTCTGGGGTAATGAATGCGAGCTTATCGTGAGATTGCCTCGGTAGCTCGATGTTGATTCATCCAATTGCTTTGTTGGTGTACTAAACACTACAGCAGGGTCAACTCATCTTCTAAGGGTGTGTTTTGTTTAATGGACTAAATAATATTTTGACAGGAATAATCCTGTGTTAGGGAAATTGACTATTTAGTTCATTAAACAAAACACACCCTAATGATATGTGATCTAACCCCAACATCGATCTCATGATGAGTATCAACTTTTGCTGACAATTCCACATACTCATCACCACTAAGCCCTCGATCAAAACAGTAATTCCAAACATTATTGATGTTGTCATCAACAATTCTTATAAGGTTTGGCTAACCTTCAAACTTAGACTTTCTCAAATTGTCAATTGAATTCAATTGTGCATCCTCGCACGATCGCATCCTCAAGACCTTTTCTGCATATCTGGACACAAAAAGGAAAAAAAAACAAAGAGAAGGATAATTTTTAAGATATGTGTCTGTGGATAAAAATGCAATAAATATGATGCAGAAGCTTGAAAAAATAAGGGAAAACGGTATCAAATTAATCACATTCATGTCCCGCTTAAGAAGATGTGGGAATAAATCACCAATTGGATCAACAAGCTTAGCATGCTCACAAAGCCAAAACTGTAAAAAAATTTATAACAACAAGCTTGCTTGTAATATACACAGAAGAAGAGAAAAATATATACACAGTAAAAAAATTATCATCCATACCGGTAGAAATATAGCACAACCACCAGTTCTCATTGTCAACGTAGCTGCAAGTTGTGACTTTAACATATCAACAATGAAAGTTGTCCAGTCATAACTGCATATCTTTTGAAAATCTTCCAAGTACTTAGTAATAGAACAAGAAATTAATTGCACCATTCTGATTTGGTGATAGAAACGCGACTATATAAATAACAATGAACCAGTCTCGCAGTATCCTGAACGATGTTCTCCTCATCACTCGGCACAGACCTCTTGATCTTTTTCTAAAATATTCGGTTTATATAGTACAAAATGGACTTTCTTATTACCTATTTGATCACTAAAACGATGTCAAACACATGAAGGTATTCAGAGACTCCCTCCTCTCAGAGTCACTGACTTAGAACCTCATTTAATACCAAATATTAGCTTTGCATCCATTCCAGACATACAAAAGTAATCCCCCTTCAATGACAAAATTACTAGCATCATGCCAATGGTCCTCAAAAAATTTTTATATCGTCGTCAAACTTGTGGCATCTTTTCATCAACTTATCATGCCTCTCAATACATACAAACTTGAACAAAAACTAGAACAGATATATCTTCAGAGCATCAAAGTGTTTATCATCAAAGATAACAGTGTTTATGTCTTTAATTGTTTTACACAAATTGGATATATAATACGTCTCGTATTTTTTGACATCAATATCACCTAGAAAATAAAAATTAAAACATCTTTTAAGTAGAATGAACATATACTCTTAGGTTTTTCTCTTAACATGTCAAAAGTTTTTAGCATATTTTTTTACCAAAATAATTGTTGGCCATGACAATATTGTGTCTCATTGATTATTCACTCAAATCTTCCACCTTCATCTTCCATTTTCCTTCATGATTATGTCTACCATGAGTCTCTTCTTATAAAACCTGGGCTAACACCACAACATTCATTGTTGTCGTCTAAGTCAGACAATACCTTTCTTTTACCTTTAAAATCACCCATGGAGTGACCTATGGACAACATGAAAAAGATCCATAATGATTTAGACAAAATAAACATATTTGTTTACTAGTCAAAATACTATATATGAACATATTTTGTAGGTACATTTATGTTTCGATGGACTTCCAATATCTTTGTTTCGGTGGATTCGCTCATGAACCTCTTTGTGAATATTTGGAATATCATCTATATTTTTGTTTACGGTTATTTAACAAAAAACACCAAACTTTTGCAAAAATAATAAGAGATGCACCTTTTTTATGCAGACTCCTGCAAAATAGTATGTTTGTCACCTGAAGACTGTCTCCTACGTCCTTTTGAACCTTCATTGCCTTTATTTGAATTTTATTAAAAAAAAATATTTGCAGTGAGTGACATATTAAAGAAGCAAGAAAATAAAAATTATAAAAATACACCTAAATTCTCTCTGAGATCGCAGCTTGAATGTCCTTTATCTAAACAATCGCATCACAATAATACAAGTCACTGTTAATGAAATCTTCGCAAAACACGTTTTCATGTGGCTTTAGAATCGGATTTCACTAACAAAACAAGAAATCAAGCTTACTGGAACTTGTAAAGTGCAAATTCTGGAAAGATTTCGGCAGAGCTTTGTTAAGGCAGCGAAAACTTGATTTTATTTCTGAAAAAATTGCCTATTTATATGCAAAAATCCTAAGTAGGTGGGGCATGGATGTTGCCACACCTTTCTGGGGGTTTACACGTGTCTATCACCGTTTATGCAAGATAATTACAACAAAAATCGACCAGAAATGGCTAAAACACCGCTTTGGCGATCAGATATGAAGGCGGCGAGCAGCTGGTTGTAAAGGGTTTAGGGAGCGAGCAACTAGGGTAATCTTGGAGAGTGACGAGCAGCTCACCTGCTAGCAACAGGTGCAACAGCAGGAGCAACCGGGGCAGGCGCAGGCATCGGTGGTGCCGGGATTCCAACTCCTCTTTTCTTCCGTAACACCACCATTTTAGATGCCAGGGGCCATCTTGCGTTTGTTCAATCTGGTATCAAGAGTCATTACTCTCTGACAGAAAGTATTGAACGGGAGGAATGACAACTATAACGCCTTTATCTACAATGAGAAAACAATAAATTATCAGGAGACATGTAGGTCAAAGACGGCGAGCTGGGTTGTCTAACTCAAGCAGGCAGCTCAGGACTCAAGCAAGTAGTTGCAGTTAGCTGGTTGTCTGACTCAAACAGGCAGCTCAAGCACTCAGACAAACAATTCGACGAACAGGTATGCGAGCGCGAAACCATTGATGCCTCAACACTACACTGAGGGGCAGACAGATACACAAAATCATCAAGAAGCAAAAAACTTGAATTCATATTGATCACAAGCATCGGGCAAAGAAAGTTGTGGTCTCTGACGCCACGATATGCGTTTTGTTACGTCAACGGCGAATGGAATGTGAAAGACAATCTTTTTTCGGTAAGCGATGACCGGGAAGGATTGCAGTCCTACTTGAAATTGCCTGAAAGTAGCTTTCTTGGTCAAATGCGCCCTTTGCCGGGCACGCTCCTCATACAGCAACATAAAAGGTGTCAGAGACCATAAATGTCCTAAACGAGAGCGAAGCATGTTGCACTTCTTGAGCGGATAAGTTACGGTGTCAGACACCTAACACATACCAATCAAGAATTGAGCATGATAGACCATTATAAGTCCACCCTAATTGGGCCGGCAGTGTTTAAAAAATATTCATCCTAACGGACGCAGTGCGCGCTCCACAGGATGGCACATTAAACACTCCAGAATAGCTCGGATAGAAATGTAAAATCCAACGGCAGCTTAGTGCACGCTCCAAATAGATAGTAAAGCATAAAATTCCAACTGAGCGCCCCGACGTAAGAGTGCGGATCGTTACAACCTAAAAGGTTATTACGCGAATACTGAAAAGTAGAATGCGAAAACGAGCACCACAAAAAGAACAGATAATATAAACAGGTAGGCAGGACGATCATTCCCATTCCTTAAAAATGTTCGACAACAACAAAATAAAAACATCAAAAGCATCCTGATCAAGAGAGTAAAGAAAGCCGCAAAAGGAAGCAAAGCTGCTAAAGCAAACAAGTCCAAACAGTTGGGGGCACATTCACCAGCGGCAGGAGTAATTTATCCTTCAACCAGAGTGAATGATGGCATCTCGGCTGGCTAAATTTCATCCATCAGTATGAAAGAAGCAGGGACCGATACTACAACAAAAGTTTCTCAAAGCAATCAAACGGAAGCGCTCGCAAAGAAACCATACATCGAATATTCTAGCAATAACAAAACACAAAGGATCTCCTGAAAGATCGAAAAGCTACAAATGCATCTACTTGCAGGTATAAAGAAACACTAGAAGTCAATGCTCGCTCAACCAGCACGAATGGAGCAACGGACGCAGGCATTCAAATAACCTACGGGTATCTGGAAGGATTGCACAATACTCTTTTTTCCTACGACCGGTTTATCCACAAGGGTGGTTTACAGCTAGGTTTTTAACGAGGCCTGTAGCGTCCTTCTATGTATTCGTAACACGATTATAGAATCCTGCGAAGCCACACTTCATGCATCTATGCATGAATGCAAGGAAATACAAGCACAAAGAAAACGACAAAGCGAAAGGCATATCAATTCAAGCTCACTCTACTTCCTTACATTGGAGAAATCTTGCAAGGATCCAAATAGGTTGATGCTCATTATTCATCAAACAATTCAAACAAACATCAGGCTAGGGGCAACTGTTAATGAAATAATCAACGTGCGTGCTTAAGGAAGTAATTAATCAAGTCCGGATTGACGTGTCCAAGAGAATTGATCGAACATGAAGAAAAAACCAGATCGAAGAATGCTCTGACGAGTCACCAGTTATTAAGGAAGTAATCTAGTGACGAGTCAGCAGCTTATAGTGAAGCAGGTAGCTGTTCAGCAGCTTCTAGTGAAGCAGGCTACTGACCAGCAGCTTATGATGAAGCAGGCTGGTGACGATCCAACAGCTTGTATTTCCTTTATAATGTAATCGAACTCATTCGAATAAGGGATACAAATTTTTTACCCTAACGAAGTTCTGCTCGAACGACGAGCTTGTATAAACGACCTACCTGCTTATTCACAAAACCTCGCATTTTCATCTATTTCAGTATATTGTTGGTGTAATCGATGTTATTATAGCCACATAATCGTCATTACAAAAATTATATCAAAAGTCGCGATTAGAATATAATAAGATATGCATTTCAATGAGTAAGGATCAAAATAAATATAAGGCAGCAACTCACCACCCTTATCATGGCCATGTTTATGGTGATCACGATTTCTTGAACTTGTAGACCATAAAAAAAGTGGGACATAAAATTAGGATGGGGATGAAACAAGAATGAAAAAGGACCATGAAAATATGAATTTACAAGAATAGTTATTCAAGTATTTTCATTAGAGAAAATATCATATTAGGAAGTCACGTTATAGTTGTTCATTGATCAATTCCTTCTTACACACCTTCTATCCAACACACAGTGTAATACGAATTTTCCCATGTACAATGTGTTGGTCCTATAACAACTATGGAAATGTTGTTGAACAGACAACAAATATTCTAGCTGGATTAACATCGAAAATAAGGGTAAAGACACCAAGATTTGTCTAGCCTTATATTGCAAGGTCTGAGACTTTAGGAGGGATCTGTAAGTATTAAGCTAAAAAGTTGTTACAAATTATAGTGGTGGTCGCGAGACTATATTCCAAGAGGGAATGTGTGTGTCTGCGTGTTAGTATATGTGTATCTATATATGATACTATGTGTTTGTTCTCTTAGGGATGAAACTCTCTCTCTTCTCAGCTCTAAGAAACTGGTATTTATACATTCTGGGGGGGACCGCGTGGCATGCTTTGGCCAGGCGTTTGTGGTTCCCTGGGCTATTGATAGCCTTGGATCGTGCTTTGCAAGGCAAACGTCCGATGCAGTCGTCGTCCGTTGTACTGAACCAATGGGAGGGCGCCACGTCGGTTGATTCTCCAACATAATTGTACTTCTGTCGGGCTCATAAGGTGCGCCTAGGCTGATTTGATTCCTCTTTGAGATCCTTCGTATTGGTCCTTTATTCGGCCCAATGGTTTCTCGGAAGCTAATTGTTCCTGCCTGGAGTGGTCAATTCTCAGGCTTCTTTGCTCGTTCCTCACTAACACCATCCTGTTTGTCTAACCATATCAGGTCATCTGTATGTTAATTGCATCTCTCATCTGAGCTCTTCTCGGATGTTCGATAGGCACGTGGACCCACTATTACTCTGGAGTTCTGCTCTAAATGATGCAGGACATGCTTGCTCAAGCATTGGAGTTCCTCAATAGATCTTCTTTGGACATCCAGTCATGGCAGCTCGACTAATCATATGGGCAAACCATCTGACGTGGGCCTTTGAGCGCTTGATGGTCATGTTCGGCCCATAGTAATTGCCCTGCAGATTGGTGCTCGAGTTCTTCGGGGACCAAGCTGAACCATTGGGGCCGGATCCTCGAGCTCGGTCCAATGAGAGGCCTCAGAAAGTAAGGAAACAATGTGCTGGTGTATAATCGGGTAAGCGGCTTATGGCTTTGGTATGCGCTCATTGCCTACTATATTAATAAGCATACTGATTGTAGTGTATACATATTCATATAATCATAAACATAAAAATAACTTAAAAAATTCACAAGTAATCGCTTAAAAATTAAAAAAAAAATATGATCAGCTCGATTGTGCACTTTTGATCCTAAATCTGTTCCTGTTGAGTCCGCTGATCAGTTGGCCAAAGCACGCGTGCTGATAACGTGCTGTAATATAAAAGCGATAAATAAAGTAAAATAAGCGCAAAATTTGATAACTCAATTCATCACAAGAATTATTTCTGGAAGCAACCAAACTAAGAGATTACAACTAA
Organism: Prunella vulgaris; assembly: GCA_026898435.1. Lineage (NCBI taxonomy): Eukaryota > Viridiplantae > Streptophyta > Magnoliopsida > Lamiales > Lamiaceae > Prunella > Prunella vulgaris. Next base: position 273,657 of record JAPKLY010000374.1, on the reverse strand, counting down.
TAATACTACAAATAGTTCTCTGTATACAATACATTATGAATACACGTATTTGTATAAATATACAACCCTAACTAACCCTAAAACACAATAGACTTCTAATTAGCAATGTAGACATAGGTCAATATTTTATAACAAATAAAATTCACTCGTCTGCCTATCAAACATGGCCTAAGCATGCAACTTAGATGTCAATTAATTTGAAAATAAATATAAATATACAATAGTTACCATATAACTAAAATAAAAAACATACAAAATACAAATTTTCTAAATAAAATAGGGTGACTTACATATAGGTTAAAAAAAATTACTATATTTACAAATAGGTGATGTGCAGAAAAAAAAATGTACTTCTGTGCAGAAAAAAATGTGCTTCTGTGCAGAAAAAAAATATGCTTTTGTGTAAATATTTTGAATCTATTTGTAAATATAGTGATTTTCTTTAACTTATATGTAAATCATCCAATAAAATAATTATTTTAAATTACTTTCATCTTATAATCATCTTCCTAACCAATCTCTTCAACACAACCAACCTTCATTTTTTGTTCATTATATTTTAGGAAAAATAATTTTTTTAGTCATTTATCTTTCATCAATTATATTTTGCATCCTCTTAACTATACCTTTTTAGAAATACTCTCTCTGTCCCACAGGAATTTGCACACTTTCCTTATTCGGACGTCCCACACAAATTTGCACACTACTAAAAAATGAAACATTGATTTACGTGCACACTCACAAACTTATACACATATTTACCCATATGCCACTACTTTATATATAAAACACATTTTTCTTAAAAAATGTGCCGTCTCGTAGGGTGCAAATTCCTACGGGACGGAGGGAGTAGTCCTTTAACTTACCAAAAAATATTTTTTTCATCCTCTTAACTATACATTTTCAAAAATAGTCTTTTAACTTACGAAAAATTATTTTTTTCATCCTCTTACCTGGCTGAAGTGGATTTTTTTTAATTTTTAATAACACATGCACACGTGGCCCCAATTTGGGAGGGAAGAAACACGCTCAACACTAAAAAATCCCAAAATTATATCTAACCCTAAATCTCATTACCTTCAACTTCATGTGCATTGATATATAATTTGGGGATTTTTCAGTGTTTAGCGCGCGTTTCTTCCCTCCCAAACTAGGGCCACATGTATGTGTTATTAAAAATAAAAAATTTCCACTTTAGCCAGGTAAGAGATCAAAAAAAAACATTTTTTGGTAAATTAAAGGACTATCTCTAAAAAGGTGTAATTAAGAGGACAAAAAAAATTAATAAGTTAAAGGACTATTTTTAAAAAAATAGAGTTAAGATGACTAAAAACATAATAGATGAAAGATAAAGGACTTAAAAAATTATTTTCCCTATATTTCAATTTTTTAATATTATAAAGCAAATTATTAACATAATATTCCATTAATACAAACATGTATTCAACGAAACAAGACAAAAAAATAGTGAATTTCCATTCACACCCCATTTTAGAATTCGAAACAATCAAACGCTCCCTCAAACATACCCAACTATCAACATCAATGATCCACACTTTCTTAGAGAAATCTTGATGCTTAAAAACATCCTCGCCATCGTGAAGAAATAAATAAAAGCAAAACAAAACCTTAAAATGTCTAAACTAAAATGATTAGTAAAAATGAAATGTAAGGACTATATTATTAATAAGCCCTTGAGAATCTATTGTGATGAGTCAACTCAACTACTGCAGTACTCAGATTCAACATAATAAGAAATACTACATCGAGTTCTAACTAAATAATACCCATACACAGAACGAACATACTCCAAGAAAGATGAACCAACAACTATGCTCCGCCAACCTGCATTTCCTCGCAAGAAAGAAAATCAAAACTCGATGATTGTGGACCCCAAACTTATCATCCTGCAAATTACGAGCTGAACCAAACTTTTCCTGACCGAAAACGAACACCTGTACAAGTTCCATGGTAAGCTGTAATTAAAATCACTATTCAAGCTAAAAAAAAGTTAGCAGGGAACCTGGACCTGCAAAACTAGTAAAATTGGGTGATAAGAGAGGCAACTATATCAAGTCTTAAAGAAATTGAACAATAAGTTAAAACTCACTAGCGTGGATGTTTTTGTAGCTACAGGAACCTGACTGCACATACAAAAACAAAGCTAACAAAAAAAATGCATGCAAAAATACTTCATATAGAACATTTAAACGGCCAACTAATTGATATATTAGGGGTATAGGAATTCTTCAGACCCAAAAGCGTAATTAGTGCAATATAGCTACCCTATGGAGATGACGAAAAATATAAAAAAGGCATATGCAGAGAATTATCCTATATAACATAATTTGCATCGGTACCTTGTATGTATTCAATAATATTTAATTTACTCTTAAAATGGAAACATACATAGATACTTATGTCAAGAACTAACACAAAGATATTTGAAACAGAAAGATGGATCTTTGTCAAAGAAAATAGGTGGTTAATGTGTAAGCTAGAGAGTTGTGAACAATTTTTAAAATGATAATTCAGTAACTAAAAGAATGAGCAATTTCAAAAAAAGAGAAGCAATCTGTAAGGAGAAGGCCTTTAGGGATATTTAATCAATGCTGGAAGTGGGATGTAAGAACTACATGACTATGAATTTAGAAGACGAGTTCGAAGTAGAGGAAAAAGGGTCCAGGAGAGAGAGGATGACAATATTTACTGGAAAAAATATACACAGGTAGACAATCAAGAGATGTGGGAGAACACATAAAGGTACAAAAATTTATCATATTCCATACGACAGAACTGTAAACCTGCACACCACCTGCACAGTGGAAAATGCGCAGTAAGCTATATTTTAAGGAGAGACTCATTTGTTATGCAAAAGTTTACGCTGTGAAAAAGAGCAGACAGGTTGCAGGAGGATAGACAGAGAACAAACCAGTGAAAACATCACTAATACTCATATCCATTCTGCTGTAGATCTGTCGCACTTCTGTTCTGCTCTCCATTGTCATTTTCTGATCTACGTTCGTCGCCCCCAGCATTAGCCTTGCTGGCACGCTCTGCCTCTTCCTTTTCCCTGTTCCACTGCTCAATTTTAGCCCGTCTCTCTTCACTTCCTCCCCTGATAGGACTACGATCCCTCCTGCCACCTGGGCTTCGGCTTCTGCCCCTCCTATGGCTCTCACTTGAGCTTCTGTGTCTCCTGCTTCGGTCATAATAGTCACGGTCATCATACCTTCTGCTGTGACTGCGACTACCATGAGAGCGATCATCATAGCTACGGTGCCTGTAAGGACTCCTGCTCCTACTTCGGCTGCGGCTATGCCTTCTCCTGTTTCTCCCAAACAACTGGCGTCTCAACTCCCTGCATTGAATAGTAAAGGTGTCATTTATTTATAATTTAAAGGGTTAATTGCATAAATAAATGTTTTTTTAAGAAACTTCATATTCACATCATCTCAATTACAACATATATTTTTTAAATCAAAAGTGTGATGCACAGACTTTAATTTTTAAAATACCATAAAACATATGTCAGCAGGACTTGTGGAAAAAATACTCATGTGAGAGAATTGCAACAGTTTGAAGGGTAATATACAGAATTGTAAATATTAAGAACATACTTTGTAGTATAAAAAAACATGCAATTAACCGAATTTAAAAAGATTTTACGGCCACATGGCAAACGATTAAACAAACCTGCTAATCCTCTTCAGATGCATGAAATTGCAGTACCCACCACGGTTGCAGGCATCCTCCTCATACTGCCTGCATGTGGCTTCACGAAAATCAGTCACTGGAGAGAAATCAACAATAATGGGCCGTCCTGCAGATATACATTAAAACTAAAGATCATCTTATGAAACAAAAGCATAATCACTCACACAAATGATTCCAATAAGCATGTGCAGGAGAGAGCAAAATTTATAAAATCAAAAGAGTACCAGCATAATATCTCCCAGTCAGGTTTTTCAAAGCATTTCCAGCATGTTCTTCCTCTCGAAACTGGACATAAACATTGCCAACCTGCCAATAGACAATGCTATTAATAATTTAAATATCCACTTACCAAAGATAATGGATATAGAGAGTAATAAGATGAGTAATACCATGTGGTCAGCAAGATTGTCGCATATATTCAAACTTTCAATCTCACCGTACTTGCTCAGTTCCTCAAACAGATCCTCATAAAAATCCTACACCATTTGATGAAACCAAATATCAAACCAATTACACATTGATTAAAGCACATACCCAGAATCAGCAGTGATCATTGCAGTGAGGCACGACTATATACTCAAAAGCACAAACTTAACATAATAATCTCTCTGGACATCATGTTGTATTAGAAGCAGAAATGGAAAGCACCCATTCCAAACAACACTTGCTCATACACAAACAATTTATAAGACAAAACCCACAAATAGTGTTAACCCTCCACACTTGGACTACGATCATCCATAGATTCATAAATAGGCTAAACAAACATTCAATCAACTGAAATAGCAAAAAAATTACCCAAAAAAAAAAATTCAAAACCCTAAATAACATGAATCAAATTAAAAGGAAAATTAATAATCACTAATAAACACCATCCACAACCTACCAAGACCCATAATTAACCATGATATCACAAGAAGAAACACCGCAAATTCATTCTCTTCTTTGATTCACAAGTAAATCCACAAAAATCCAACTCATAGACGATAAATCTTAACACAATTATGAAGCAGAACACGGAACCATAGAATAGGTAGCTCAACATCAATCAGAACAGGAAACACACAAGAGATCAAACCGAATAATTAATAAATTAAGATAAGTAACAAAAGAGAGAGAAAGGGGCTAAGTAACCTCGAAATGTTCCTGCATCTTTTTGGGATCAATTGGCTGGCCCTGAGCGTCGACGCCGGGAGTAATCATGTCGGGGCGCTGGTACATGTTGGAAAGCAAAAGCGTCGGGCTTATGCTGGGCTTCGTGTGGAGACGCGAACAACGGTCGCCGTGCCTACAGGCGCCGATCTTGAAATAGAACGGGCAGTTAACCCTGTCCTTCTCCGTCCCAAAAATCGACGCCAAGTGCTCCGCCATCGCTCAATTCTCTTTCTCTCGGCTGTTTCAAATGCGGATCCTCCGGTTAGGGTTTCGCACAAATATTAATACGAATATACAAGGGAGGAACCGAGGAAGAGGTGCGTATAAAGGATAGCGAACTTCTGGATACTTCTAAGACCATGAAAATAAAAGTCATTTACAAATATATCGAATATATTATATAAATTGTTTTTAGAAAATCAGTTGCGGTGGTTTGCCCGAGAGGTTAAGGGGGAAGACTTAAGATCTTCTGCACATAAGTGCGCGTGGGTTCGAACCCCACAGCCACCACATATACCATAGATTTTGTATCACCACTTGCATTAAAACTCAAATATTTTTTATCTCGCAGACATTCATTTTGACCATATTAATCATTAATGAAATAAAAATATTTTTTATCTCGCAGACATTCATTTTGACCATATTAATCATTAATGAAAGAAAAATTATCTCCTAAATACATAATATTTAGTATTTTTACTCTATGTCCGGGCCAAAATTTTTACTACCTCTATCTTGGGTCTTTTATGTGAGTGTAAAGTTAACTAATAAAATATAAAAAATGTATTTTATTCTTTTATGAGTGTAAATTATTTCCTTTTTAATATGTGAAAAAGGAGTTGAGATATCTCAAAATAAAAAATATAAAAAAAAGAATTGGGACGGAGGGAGTATTTGCTTTTATATTTAATAAATGTATCTCTATAAGCATGTATAAATCTTATATTAAATTCTATAACCTAAATATCCTTAAATATTATATTACTAAATGATATTATTTTATTATTAAAAGAAAATATTATATAAAATTTAAATAAAAATAAAAAGAAAAATGTAAGTGAGGAGTTAAGTAGACTAAGTCCATAACTTCCCCTCAATTTGTATAGGGTGCGTGCGTTTCATATATATATGAAAGTTACTAAATAAAATATGGCTAATTAATTTTTAAAATTTAAAAGATTAAATTAGCTTTAAGTAAATGACAGTATCCAGAAACTTCACACTTTCATTTGGAGACGTTTCATTTTCTCTTCTCCCTCTCTCTCTTTTATGTCTTCCTTTCTCTCACTAAAAATCCACCATTAACATCAAAGTTTGAGTTTCCTTGAAGAAAAAAAATTGTTCTTTCATAGGTAAGAATAAAGTGAATGATTCGTTTAAATTTTTTTTTATTATCCAAAATGAATTTAAAAAAGAAAAGGAAGAAAAAAAAAAAGAAATCAATTCTTTGATTCTGTGACTTTTTAGTATCAACTTGTGAATTGCATGTGTTATATGTCACTGCATATGAGTTTTATGTCATTTTTCCTTCTATAAATCTTTTTTTTTTGAGGATTTTTTGGTGGTCCTTGGGTGATTAAATTGAGTTGGGTGTCCCAACTATACTTTATATGTGTTAATCTTCATGTGGGAATCTGTCTATATAATTGCATGTCTGATTTGTGAATTATTTTGACCTTTTATGACTGAAATTTGTAAAACTCTTTTATTTCTTTGAAGTATTGTAAGTTTGAATATGTAGTTAAAATTTTCCTCCAAAAAAAAGTGAAAAGAAAAAAAATATCACTTCTCGTTTTTACTTGTTGTTTAAACATTTACTTCATTTATGTGTAATGTGGATCTGCATGTAGGTGCTAGAGAAAAAAAAAAACTGGTGGGTTACTTTTCTCTTATACATATATGTATTAATCCTGCAGTGTATGTGTTCGGTAAGAATACTTTTATTATTAATATTATTATTATTACTAGTATAATATTAGTATTATTGTTATTAACATGAGTGTACAGAATGTGTGTGTGGATGCATGTACATATATATTAATTATTATATTAAGAGCATGTAACTAATAAAGTTTGAGATATGATATTATTAAAATAAACTATTTTTTCATATAATTAAGATTTTTAATAGGCTTTCTGTAATTCTAAAAATAAAAATGCATTTAAACTAGTATTATATAAATAAATAAATCTTTTTTTTCTAAGTCTATTGATTTAAATGTCTATTTTATACAAAAGTGTGTATTCATGTATATAATTATTGATCTTATAACTTCATAATTTTTTTAGATAAAATTAACAAATGCACTTATTTTTTCATATAAATTGTACATCTAGTATAAACTTTTTATTTGTGTATGATTAAACTAACATGACATATATACATACATATATATATAGTTAAATATATATATATATATATAAAGAGTATTGAACGAGTTATATTGACCATTATATGATTAAAAGACTAAAAAGAAAATCAATATGTCGAGTGCAGTGCGCGACAGCTAGACTCTCAGGAAGTTACCTCACATTGTCAGGCTGAGAAAGTGGGTAACATCTAATTCATTGTGCATTAATTAGAATAAATTGTGTGTGTACGAGCAGGCAGGTCTTCGGATTATGCTCTGTGTGAATTATGCAAGTCTAAGGACTATACTCTGTGTGAATTATGGCTAGTCGACGGGCTATGCTCTGTGTGAATCAAGACAGGTTTATAAACTATATCAGTGTGAACTTAGTCGGGCCTATGGGTCTGACATGTACTAGGTTGACATGCTATTAGTCTCTTTAATGCATTCTACATTACATGTTATCCCACTGGACTTCTCCTCCGGGAGAAGACTCATGATGCTACTTTAATTGTTTCATGAAACGTTGGCAGTGAGGAGGACGCGTGACTGATTGGGCCGACTCCGTTTAAATAATATTGTAATGTCTTAAGTCCTCTATAAGAAGTTTATTAAGTATTTCTTTATGCTATCGTTTAAAAGATAATTTCCAAAATTGTCTACTTATATTATTTAGTTATGTCGTCGAGTCTTTTTTTCCAAACCACTAGAATGTTACGTCGATATTATGAATGATGTTATAACATGCATGGCTAGTCTATCACATGGTGGTGTGTCTTTTTATGTTGAGTTAGTTATACATTTTTTTTTCCACGTGCATGATAGTCTATTTTCCTGATGTCTTATTTAATTGAGGATTTGATTTAGATATGTGGGTAAGACACGAGTTAGACACAAACATGATTAGACACTTGATATAATTAATTTTAAAAAAATCAACTCGAGTTTATACGATATAGTCTTCCGCTGATGAAAATTAAAAGTCAATTTGTTTTCAATTTCAAATACAATTACTACTTTTATTTTTTTATGACAAATAATGTGTCTTTTTAAATAGAGCAACACTTGTGTACAAATTTCTACCGTAGAAATATCCATTTTTTAAAAATTCGCGGATCTAAACCGGGTCGGGTCAGATTTGGACATTTTTTTCCAAAATTCGCGCAACTTGTAATTTCAGGTTTTTTCACTTCTAGGCATGTTACAATTTGGGCAAAGACGTGTTACAATTAGACAAAATCTGTGTTACTAATTCTTAAAAAATTAATTTTTTTATTTTTCAAGTAACTATAAAGAAAATATGCATTGCTGCAAGTATAAATATGTGTTACTTAATTTATTTTTTATTCTCTTTGTTGATTTATGTTAATAATATGTTTTTTCGCTCACAGGTATGTTACAATTTTAGCAAAGGCGTGTTACAATTAAGCAAAATCTGTGTTACTAATTCTTAAAAAATTAATTTTTTGTACTTTTCAAGTACCTATAAAGAAAATATGTATTTCTGCAAGTATAAATATGTGTTACTTAATTTATTTTTTATTCTCTTTGTTGATTTATGTTAATAATATGTTATTTATGTACTTAATACATCATTTAATATCTTATATATGTTATATAAAATATAATATATATATATAAGGATAAATAAATGTTTGTGCATACAGTAACACACATTTGATCTTGTAGTAACACACATTTACTCTAATTGTAACATACATTTGCAGTAACACATATTTACTCTAATTGTAACACACATTTGCTCTAGATGTAACACACATTTGCAGTAATACAAATTTACTCCAAGTGTAACATAAATTTGCAGTAATACATATTTACTCTAATTGTAACACATATTTGTTCCTCAATTTGTGTTATTATATGAGCATATATGTGTTACTATAGGATAAAATGTAATTTTATTAAGAATAAATATGTGTTACACATACAATGTAACACATTGCATGAAAAATATTTACTTCTACAAAAATAAATGAATATGTGTAGAAAACAATATTTAATCTGGTTGTAACACACGTTTTGTCTTAAAGTAACATGCATTTGCCCCAATTGTAACATACCTGGGAGCGAAAAACACAAGCTAAGCGAATTTTGGAAACAAATACTCAAATTCGACCCGACCCGGTTTAGACCCGCGAATTTTTAAAAAAATATTTCTACGGATCTTAGATCCGTAGAAATTTGTATATAAGTGTTTGTCTTTTAAATAAATATAAAGAAAAGACATGACACTCCTACATGAGGCGTCACAATATATTTTTTATTTTTATATACTCATTGGTTTAAAGTCAAACTATTATATACTCCCTCCGTCCCAAAGCAATTTGCAAGGGAGGAGGGGCACACAAATTAAGAAAGTGTTTTTCCACCGTTGTGGATCGACTCGTTGTGGTAGGTCCAGACTTTTGACAACGGGTTTCTCACCGTTGTCTTAAGTATTTATGACAACGGTGAATACCCGTTGTCTTTATTGTTTATTAACCTTTGTCTTAAGCATATGACAACTGATAACTACCGTTGTGTTTACCTTTTATACCCGTTGTCTTAAGTATTTACGACAACGGTGTATAACCGTTGTTATAGAATTTAAAACCGTTGTGGTAAATACCTACGACAACGCATTTTGTCCGTAATTTTTACTTTTTATACCCGTTGTCTTAAGTATTTACGACAACAGTGTATAACCATTGTTATAGAGTTTTAAAACCGTTGTGGTAAATACCTACGACAACGCATTTTATCCGTAATTTTTACTTTTTATACCCGTTGTCTTATATATTTACAACAACGGTATATACCCGTTGTCTTAAATATAATCTGTTGTCAAAACTATATTTTACTCTTTTTTTAATTTTGTTGTCGTAGATTATTAATATTATATATAGATATTTTTCATGCCATAAATTAAGAACCAATTGGAATGTAATCATCATAAAATATCTCCACAATTAAAAAACCACATTAATTCATACATAGTTTTCGAACAACAATCGACAAATCTTCCAACTTTAATAACATGTTGCTAATCTTCCAACTTCAACTTCCAATCTTCCAACTTCAACATGTTCAAAATAATAAAAAAGCAATTGATCAACCTCAACTTCTGACCACTTCTAGTAAATTAGTTGTCCATGCATTCAGAAACACAGATAGTCCATTCCTCCCGCACATCATCAATTTCTTTTCTAGAGTAGTTCTTCTGTGGAAACTGTTAATATACAAACAATAAAATGAGTAAAGGATGGTTAAAATTAACTGATGATGAATAATTATACGCTTAACAAGAAGCACATTATTTGCTGTAAAATTCATAAAGCTATCAGCTCCTTCACAGGAAGCACATTACATGCTGTAAAATTTATAAATAGATCACACGCAACTCAATCAGAAGATCGTAAAAGCTTTTAATAAATGTCTAAGATATATCTTTCTATAGGCAGACAAGAGAATGCAGAATCATTGATTGAACAGATTTTCAAATGTTCTCTTGTAAGACCAATCATACACAAATCTAAAACTAACAGCTCCTTCATAGAAAGCACTTGTGACCTATTTCTCAGTTTTTTATGCTACACTCATCTCCCAAATCAGCAACTTCATCATTTATCTCTCTTCTTTTTTTCCTAGGAGTGCTCTCTATCACCGCTGTATTAGTATCCATCCTAAATTTTCTACGACGTCCCATTATTCCTCCAAACTTGTTCAACACAAATAAACACTTATATTAGCTTGTTTGTAATGAAGCCAAGGTTAATATAGTTATCTTAAAAGTGCATACAACAAAAAAATATCATAATAATCACAGAATAATATCTCAACACAAACTATAATTATAAAATGGATATAATTACAATCAGTTATAGTATGATCTTGAGCAAGTTAAAGGCCTTATTGCAGGGCCTTCTGGTGTCATGAATGGGTATAGTAGGGGTAATGTTAGTAATATGGTTCTCTAATGATGATGATGATGATGTAGAGAAAGGTCTGAGTGATGCAGCAGTACTACTATTGAATGATAGAAAGAGGCATGGATGTTGCAGGTGCATGTGGGCGAGGATTCGGATGAATTAGGAATATTGATTAATGCAGCAACAGTACTATAACCTTGATTTGTTTTTAAATTTGGTTTATTATTTATATGAAATATACAGCACATTATGAAGGCATATTAATTGCTGAAACACTCTAAAGTAATCATATTGGATTGATATTCTCTGAAGCATTATTATAATCATTTAGTGAACTAGAAAAATTACATTTTTTTATTTTGTCACCTCCCTGTACATTCTTAACAAAAATATTTTTCCCCATATATAATAACTAAAAATTGAAAGCAAGAAGTTAGGAGCATCAAGGAATTTTAGTTAAAGCAAGAAGTTAGGAGCATAAGTAAACAATAGGATATAAGAACAAGTTGAAATATTTATATTTTGTCCAAACTCATTCTTTATTCATTTTCTGAACACCCCATATTTTGAAGCTAGACCATGCCCAACAAATAAGATATTTATATTATATTTTTTTTATAAAGACTAAATAATGATTATAGATAGAGTACACATATATTGACTTGATGTTAATGCTCATAAAATAAAGGCTTGAAAAATTAGGGACACAACCCTAAGCATATAAAATAATTAGGGACACAACATGTAAAATCAATTAGGGACACAGCCCAAAGCACCAAAAACAGATAGGGGTACAACCCAAAGGCATATAAAATAATTTAGGACACAGCCCAAAAACAAAGCAGGGACACGATCTTCAAACATGCAGGGACACAACCCAAAAACAATACAACCTATATAGAGACACAGCTCCACTAAACCAGAAAATAAAGATAATAGACAGATAATAGGCAGAGATACATGCATAGTCCAGAAGACCGTTTACCAGGAAGAGGTCAATCTTTGGCTTACAAAGAAGCTGTTCTCCTTTTTTATCCTATTGAACCCGAATTTAAGGGAGAAGTAACATCAAATAACTCATTCTTCGAGATTAGTTTTAAAATAGGTATCAACGAAATTTGTTCAGTCATCTTAACAAATCTGTTAATTAGTGATGTGCATGCTAATATAATAGTATTTACAAAAGTTCTTAATTTTCATTTAAAGTTGTAAGTCTCTATTTCAAAATTTCCTATGCCCCATTTTAACACATAAGCCTCAAGTGATTTGATAGTATGAATTTTTAAATATTGTAAGTAATCACAAATCACAAATGTATTGGAATATATATTGATGACCACCATTTAATTGAGGATTAAAGAAACAAAAATTCAAAAGTTAAGACTTAGCACCAAAGATGGTAAAAATAGTGACATAGTGTGTTTCAATGTGAAATTAAGATCTCTTTTAAGATAACTAAGCTAAACTGAAAAAATTAGTAAGGATTGATCAGTAGAGTACTTATGCAAAGTATGGATTTTGAAATTTTAACTAAAGCCTAATTTGGCAACTCTTTTTTCGACCACGAGTAAAATTTTCCAAAAGTATAAATCAAGAAGCTGGATCTTCTCTACTCCAATTGGTGTTTAATCTCGTATTCCCTTGCATTTAATATATATCATGTGACATAATTTATTTGAGCTACTTAAGCAGAAAACATTTGCATCTAATCAAAGAAAAATCATACAAAATTATTTGTTTAATTTAAAACAGATTGATTACAATTTAAATCTTGAGGGGAATAGGAACAGCCCTGAGGGGAACTGCCTTCCGTGCAGCCAACCCTAACACTTCTGCCCTGTGGTCCACCTCATGGGCTCCCACCTCAAGTTTCCAGTCATAATTATGAACTAAAGAAACGGTAGTCATGTGCAGGATCAGGTTTAATTTGCCATAATGCCAATCTTTTATGATCCAAGCATAAGAAGTGCGCATATTTTTAACAACATATAGATATATACACCAACATACATACACATATAAACATACAACAACAGCAACAAAACTAACCGTATATACACACAACAGCATCATATATATACACACAGCAATAGAAACACCAAAACATATATATACACAAAGCACCAGCATAAATACACACAACATATATAACATATCTACACACAGCAACAACAATATACACAAGTATCACATATATCAATAGCAACAAAAAAATTTACGAATCAGATTCTAGAAAGATGGAAAAGGAAAATAATGCACAGGAAAAAGATGCTTTAATTTCTTTTCTGTAATCTTATGTATTTATTTGAAATTAAACAAAAATATCATGCTTAAATTACAATGTTTACTTAATTGTTGGTTAAAAGATTTGGATTTCTTTCATACAGGGGAAAGAGATTGGAGAGAGAGAGAGAGTGGCTTGGTAATTAAAGCTTGCCTGAGTCTGACCCTAGAAATACAGATGTAACGCCCCAGTTTTCCAAAATGCAATTTTGTCATTCTAGAAACCCGAGTCGTCACTTAGTGACTGAAAATCCGTACCATTTTTTTTCAAAATATGAAACACTTTTAATGACATTAAATAGATAGCGGAAGCATGTGTTTCGTTAAAAGAACACGTAGACAGCGGAAAGATAATTTTTTGTTATGAAAGACATGGAGATAATTTTGATGATTTAATATGCAAGGATCTTTATAAAAAGTTTGGCACAAAATAGACAACAAAATAACTATCATACATTATCATCCAGAGATTTTATAACTGTTCTTCACTTTTGCATATTCATAAAGTCATAATAAAAGTTATCGTTCTTAACTCCTTTTCTTTTGATGCATGACAAAATACCAATACAGGAAACCGTATCACTCTTCCACTGGCACGAACTCCACCTCGTCATATCCTGAAAAAGATTTATAAATAGGGGGGATGAGATTTGAATTCTCAGTGTGTACTATACAGATTGGTAGTATGCAAACATATCGTTTTTGTAAAAACATTTTTCATAGCCACAAAGGCTCATCATTCATCATATAGCCCTCAGGCTCTGTCCACCGTGGCGCCTAGCTACACAAGCCAGACCACTACATATCATTTGAGATACTTTTAATCATATAGCCCTCAGGCTCTGTCCACCGTGGAGCCTAGCTACACAAGCCAGACCACTACATATCATTTGAGATATAGCCCTGAGGCTCTGTCCACCGCGGCGCCTAGCTACACAAGCCAGACCACTACATATCATTTGAGATACTTCGTCCGTAGGCATTTGGGCAATAACCTCGTAACTAGACCCGAAGGTCAAAATATTTTCAACCGCATACACCATCAGTCCATATAGTATTCAAAGCAATACAATAAATGTCACTCACCTTAAACGTTTTCCTTTTGTAAAAACAATCACCATTCTTTTCACCCAGAAATCCTCATCACCGTTCTCGCACTTACACCTAGCATCATTCGTTGCGTTTCAGTTATTGATGTCTTAGAATTTTTTTTTTAGATTTTATACACGTTTGTCCGAAAGGGGACATTTTGAGCACTTAAAGTCTTATTCTCTTTATTCTTATCACTTAAGAAAACATATAGTCATAAATTCAAACAAGAGAATATAACATTTTAAAATTAGCAAGAAAACTTTATGTACTAGACATAGCAAGAAAACATGATGTTCTAAACATAGCAAGGAAACATAATATCCTAAACTTTGCAAGGAAATATAATATAAACTTGAAGAGTATATAGCACATACACCTTAAAATAGATGAACATGTAGTATTTTAATGTCCTAAACATTAAATAAAAAGAACATATAGCATGTAATTTGCTAAGGCTTAAAACTTGCAATAACTAGTGCCCTAAACCTTTAAATGGTAAACATATCATCATAAAATTAGAATAATGAGTTCAAAACCATGCAAACAAAATTCCATACATAGCATTTTAGAACTCCAAATCATTATCACATCATGCTCATCAAATATGATTTATTTTAGAAAGAAACAATTTGAAAAGAAATATCTTTTATTTTATATTCTTAAGTATTTTCTAAACACATTTCAATATAACCAAAAATCACAAAACTTGTATAATGGGATCATAATTAGGTGTATAACACCTTGTGGCAATTCATTTTGTAAGTGAAAATTTTAGGTTTTGGATCATGTTTAGAAAGAGGACAAAGATTTTCTTAGGTTTCCATAGAAAATTCCAACACGACCTTAACAAAATATTTTTTGTAAATATTTAGGCTAGTTCAAAAACTTTGAAACAAATCATGGAGATCCCCAAGTTCACCTAGTATTTATTTGTGTATTTCCCAAAAGTTTTGCTTGAGCCGATTTTTCTCAAAAATTCAAAGAATTCCGAATTTGGGGACTTCTCAAGGCAAACAAGAAAATATAGTCCTTAATCTAAAATCAACACCAAACATCATGCCATTCACTTAAATCATGCATTCAAATAGCATTTATTAACACATAGCCTTCACTAAACATAGAATTTAGACTAGTTTTATCATGGAAAACATTTACATTTTTCTTTTACAAGAAGGTAACACATGAGCAACAACATTCAAGTAGGGCAGTTTGCATTTTGGACGACACTCATACAAACTTTGAGCATTTTATAAAAATATCAAAACTAATCCAAAAACTGTGAAATTTTTACAGTAGCTACCTCATCAAGTCTAGTTCACAAATAAAATTTCTTTCATGTAATTTGGTTTAGGAAAATATGAGTTTTAGGCTTGTTTTCAAAACATGGCAGATTGTTCCAGAAATTCCAGAAACTATGCAACTTTATAAATAATTTTGGTAAAAATATTTAAACACCTCTAAAAATTAAGAAATAAATGATGAAGGTACTAAACCTCATGTAGTATTTTACCATAATTTTTAAAATATTTTTCCATGAACTGATTACTCCCAGAAAATCCATAATTTCGAAATAAGGAGCATTTTGTCACACGTTCGTAGAAAATTCATAACTTATTAACGAAAACTCCAAAAATACTCAAAATAGATTCAAATGAAAGCTAACTTGATCTAGTTTCCAACCATATAAAGATAATCCAAAAATATTTAACACATGAGGTCCGAATTCTGTAAGAAATTCGAGGTCAGTGCATAAAGTGTGTGATTTGTGTGCATGCTTTCACTTACATTTTCATTTCCATAACTACCATGCAACCAACATTTTAACACCTTCAAAAACATCATCCAAGACTTCATTTATCATGCATTTGAACATTAAAATTAACAAAGTCCTAAGGTTTCATGGTATCTAAAAATATGGAACAATAAACACACATAGCTTACATATACATGCAAGAAAAACCAAATGTTTTGAGTTGGGGTTTTACAACCTTTGGAGCCTTTTTCTTGTTAATAAAAGAAGCTTTATTTGTCCCTTGACCATTAAGCTTTTAGGAATGAAGCACCACTTGGGGGAATACTTTGGTTTTGAGCTAAAACAAGGCAATAGAGTAAGTTAGGAAAAATAGAGAGAAAAACATGAACTTAAAGAGAGAAGGAGAGATGGAGAGCTTATTTTTTTGCTTGGAGTTGGCTTCAAAACTTCAATACAACTTCATAGATGACTTTATACATGAGAATGAAAGCTTCTTATGGTTGTAAATGGTAGAAGAAAATTTCCTTCTCCCTTGAAATGATAATGGCCGAAAGTTGTAAGTGAAGGGGGAAGAGATGCTTTGCTTGTTTTTCTCTTTCATAGGTTTCTTGTCAAATGAAGGAAGAGTATCAAGATAATGTATATATAGATGTAAATTCTTGTCTTGGCTGAATTTGAGTGTGTAGGAGAGGGTAGGAGAAGTCAAGGGTAGGTATGGAAAGTTGGGGAGTAGGAAAAGAAAGCATGGTTCCTTAATTTAGGGGTATGGTACACTTTGACCCAATTTTCTTCAAACTATCAGCTTGGTGTCGGTCATGTGGGTATTTAGGAGGGGAATTTGAGTTCTAACTGTATTTTGGGACGCGATATGGTTTTCGGTGTTGAAATCGGATATTATTCGGTCACGTTTTGGGCTCCGAAAATTAATATTTTGATCGTTTTGGCACACTAAATTTTTATATCTTGTATTTATTAATCAAACCTTGTATTTAACTCATTTTACTAATTAAGTCTTGATTAGGAACTGTAATTACTCGCCGGATTGACGAATTTTGAAATTTAGGGTTTTCGGTTCGACATTTGGCAACAAACGTCTAAATTTTTATTTAATAATTCTTTTAAACTTAAAGGCCTTTAAAAGCCTATTTAGGACCTTATCTTACTCATTCCATCGATATATTTATGTCCGATTCGCAGTTACGGTGCTAGGAGTGCTTCCGGTTCCGGTTTTGGACCATCCGTTGAGTAGAAATCAACCATTTAAAAATATAATGTCCTTAAAGAAATAAAAATCAATAAGTTAAAATATATATACATAAAACATAACATTTAATATATATAATAGAAAATCCTAATTTGGTTCGGGGTATTACAACAGACGCAACATAATTGCCATCTGCTTACAGACCAACCTCGCACATAAAACAACTACTGAAGCTTCTTCTCTAGTTTATTTACAAAAAATAATTAAATATAAAAATTAAGAATAATGACAAGATTATGATATATATCTCAGATATTAAGAATTAAAAATAAATATGAGATTTCATGTGTGATCCAAAAATCACAATATCAACGTAAAATAATACATGTACAAAAATTGCCCTCTCCCTCTATTCAGCAGATCAAATTTACGTCCTTCGACATAAATCTTGAAGCTTTTATAAAGCATTTATTACAAGATCAGCAGTAGATTTGCGTAACTAATTTTTTCTTAAAAAAACTAGGGAAAATATAAAAGATTTTGGAGAATGCACACATATTAATATTTACAGTTGCTCTTTCTGCAAATCCTAACCTGGTTAATGCAGTGAGTAAACTGGAAAGGAAAGCAAAATGAAAGGAGAAAAAAGTGGGAAAAGGGAATGAAAGAGAATAAGATATATGTAGTGAAATGACCCGACTATAAATGGGTTTACCCGAAATTTCAGTGGAGTTGTTTCCTCGTTTCCCAACTTTTCAAACTCCAAAGCCCAGCTCAGACACAATTCTTCTATAAAAATCACTTATACCAGGGAACATCCAATTTTTTTTATAGAAGTAGTATCTGTTAATCAGAAATTATCCCATAAATATTTGTTATCATCAAGGAATTAAAAAGTCTTGCAAGATGTCGGCCACAAAACTTATCTCTCTCACAACAGAGTATGTAAATAGAGTAGTTTCAGAACATAGACAGAGGGCTTGTGAATGGCATTTAACAGGTCCCAACAAAAAATGACACTCGGGAAAACCAGTGGCTATATTATGATATCAAAGAAAATCCGAATGAAAACCACTCGAGAAAAGCACGTGAATCAGACAAATAAAAAGAGATGGAATAAACTTACTTCAGAATTTTCGATTAATTGACGGAAAAGCTTTCGCTGTAGGATTTGTTGAATTTCTATGGATGCGTGTCCTTCAATTGCATTTTCTCTGCAAAATATGTCGGTTTCCCTGCATATAATTAGGGGTATTTGGTGAACCTAGAAATTAAGGTTTAATTAGGTATAGACAAAGAAATTAGGGCATAGTTCAATAACCTGAGGAGAATGGAGTGGACGACATAGCCGATTCACACACGGTTGAAGACGGAGATGAATAACCTGAGTTGGCTAGGCAAAACGATTCACGAACAATGAAAATTTCTGGACAATTCACGAACGATGAAAATTTCTGGACGATTCACTGTGGCCGCGGGTGGAGGTTCTATGGTTAGGGCACGACGATGGGTGGTCGGACGATTTCTGGTCGATTCACGGTGGCGCACTGCGTGGAGGTCGCTAGGGCACAATGCAATTGAGTAGGAAAGAAGAGAAAAAATATGACTTTTTTTCTAAGTGTGGTATTTATACTCTCTAAATTTATTAAAGAAAATTTTTTAAAAAAAGCTACGACAACGGGTAAAGACAACGGGGGATTAAACCCGTTGTCTTTCAGCGTTTTTCTGAATTTAACACAACTGGTACTTTTAACACAACGGAATTTTAAGTTAAGACAACGGGCAGAACCAATACCCGTTGTCTTTTCCCTGTTGTCGTAGGCTAGTTTTGGTATAGTGAAAATAAAAAAAGTAGTGTTTTGAGGGTTAATTTGGTAAAATTTTATGTAAAAAGTGAAAAAGTTAGTTGGATTAAGTTTAATGTGGGCCCCAAAAAGTGAAAAAAAAATGACATTTTGTGTAAATATGTAGATATTGTGAGGGTGGAGTTTATAAAAGGGTTTCCTTTTTTGGGTCTGCAAGTTCCTTTGGGACGTTCCGAAAAAGAAAACTTGCAAGTTCCTCTGGGACGGAGGGAGTATGTGTTATTATTAATTGTATGTATCAAAAATCATATATTTAATAAATTTCACATATAAATTATTTTTTGGTATATTAATTTATTTATGAATTTTGTTGTATATATTAAAACACATTAACTGATATAATCTTTTGAATTATGTATATGTTATTTTATTTACTGAAATAATCTTTTGTATTATGTATATGTTATTTTATTTTCATACTCTTTTAATATAAACAATGATCTGTCATTAATAATATTTATTTTATCTTTTGTATATTATTAGACATTTCAATAAATTTGATGTGCTGATATTATTTTTAAAGTTATAATTAGTATGTAATAATAAATATTAATTATTTGTGTGTTTTTTTTATTTTTATACTTTAAAATATTAGGTATCACATAGTACTTTTGGTAAATAATTCATTATGATTAATGTATCTTTGCGATTTGCAATTAATTCATAAATATTATTTTTTTAATTTATAATTCATTTTTGTTATAAAAGAGTTTTGGTTATTCATTTATGTTTACAAATATATATATATATATATATAT
>JAPKLY010000374.1:166108-233184 GCA_026898435.1 Prunella vulgaris | reverse complement strand
TATACTTAAATTTTGTGAAATTTTTGTATATGAGTTAACTTATGTTATTTAAATGGATAAAATAGTTTTTAATGACGGTAAATTGCTCTATTTAAGTGAAAAAAAAATGTGTTTGAGTGTAATCATTAGTAGAATGTGATGCATTATATATTTTTGTGAATAATGAACAGTGAATGGTGTAATTTTTTTTAAAATATAGAAAGTAATATATAAGAAAATTAATACTTGACATTGTAATTTTAAATTCATGCATATTTATAAGATAATTAATGATATTAATAGAATTAAAATTTTATTTTTAAATATCATTGATCGTGCATCGCACGAGTGAAAATACTAGTTAATCTAATAGTAAAATAGTCTTAAAATAGTAACTAAGTGAGTAAATCATATCAAAAGTCCTTTCTAATTTTGATAAATATATTAATAATATTTTAATCATGTTAACATTAAATGCACAATTAAAAAAGAGTCCAATAAAAAAATGTTAAAAAAATCAAGTCATACCAAAAGTCCATACAATATTTAATATTTCTTCTAATTAAAATTAAATGTGTGATTACACAATCAATTTTTTGCTAAAAAAATATTAAAAATTTATAAAAAAATTTATATCATATAAGAATTTTTATTTATTTAATTATTTATAAAAATATAAAATATTTTTTTAAAGTAATATGTTACCTAATTGCTTTGTTATTATTGTTATTTTTTTTTGTTTTTTATATTATATACACAACAAATAAATTGAAAATTTGTTAATTTTCTTGTACGTAACTAGAAAAGCAATTATTTCTTAATAAAAATATATAAATAATTAATAAATAGTATAATTCATCCAACAATTTTCTTCTATTTTAAAAATAATTGTGTTTTTGAAATTAATAAAAAAATATAATATATCAAATTAATATTTAAAATAAGTAATATGTGCGAGTAAGAATAAAAAGAGCTAAAAATTAATAGCTCCATCATTATTTATAAATGAACCCGAGAATAAAATACAGGGTTAATTCTATATAACTGCACATCTTTTTTGTTTCAATTTAGTGCGAAGCTTTATAATTATAATTAAAAAAATACAAGCTTTTCAAAATTTCAACCCGATATATATTTTTCATCTCCAACCGGCCACTGATGATGTATTTCGACGGAGTGAATAAAAGTTTGTCATGCTGGCGTACATTCATAAATTTTAGAAATTCAAACCTCCAGATATATATTTTGAAGAATTTGGTATGATTTGGGCAATTTTTTCTACGATTTTTGGGTAATTTTTCAAGTATTTTGTGAATCTGATATTCAACGCTACAAACATATAAAAATATTTTTTCCTTCTACAACAAGAATTTTTTTTTAAATAAAAATTATTGTTATTTCATATATATGCATATGATATGAAAATATTTTTAAATAAAAAGTATTATTATTTCATATATATGCATATGGTATATAATGTAAAAATTAAATAAATAATAAGATAATTAAATGTGTGTACGACTGTACGCTAATGTGGTAAAAATTCACACGCTCCGATGAGACTCGCCATGTGTTGCTAGCCGGAGATTAAAAAAAATGTACCGAATTGAAATTCCTTAAAAAGTTAGATTTTTTTAATAATAATCGTGACGCACATGATTAAATTGAAAGTTGAGTAAAAGGTGATGCATTTTTATAGAATTAGCCTTAAAATATATAAGAAATACTTTTAATTATATTACATTTGTATAAAAATGCAATTGTCATAAAAATGAAAGTTCCATTAAAATTTATGTACAAACTATATATTTTATTAAAAAAGTAAGAAGAAAAAAACACTATATTTACATACAGTACACACGTGATAGTAATTTTAGTACAACACAACCAACCAATTATTTACATTTTATAAATCAATAATCATAATTACAAACCTATTTTCAACAATTATTTTAATTTAAATTGAATTTATAATTCATATATATCTTGAACTTCAAAATTCAGATTTTAAATATGGATTTTATTTTTAAAAATGAATTTTTTTTTCTATTGATATTATTTATATGAGTTGGATTAAGATTTTTTTTTAAATGTGAGTGTCATTGAATTTTGTTAATAATTTATGTTTATAGTAGTGAATAGTTTATTTATATTATTAATGTAACAACTTTGAGATACTCATTTATACATTATCATATTAAAAATTAAACTAATATATTAGAAAAAAATAAATAAAAGATTAGTGGGGGAGGGACCATATGCATTTAACTAAATTTGAACTCACAATTTTGATTACAGTGATAAAGTTATATAATAATTTTAAATTAGTATATTTTTAAAGTATTATTTTTATATTGTTATAAAAATTTTGCATAATAGAGTAAATATGAGTTGAATAATATGTTTTTTTCCATGTTGTACCAATTTGAAAATAGTGCTTTAAAATATACCATTTTGCAAATTTACATAATATTTATCATATGTTATTACAGAACATAAAATAATTGATTGAATTTGTACAATAATTATCACAAAGTTTAACATAGAATTTTTTTAAGAGGACAATTTTTATTCATGGGAGTTTTATGTTGCCAAGTTCAAAATAATAATAAAAAAGACAATTGACTTAATTTATAAAGAAGTCATTCATGATTACAAAAGAATCATATATAGTATATATAAAATTAAATTAATTTTTTTAATATATAGAAAAGTATAAAAAATTTAAATAATATCATGAAAATAAATTAAAATAATATTTATTATATACTCAAAAACCGTGCAACGCATGGGTGATATACTAGTATTATATAAAAATGAATATGTTGTTTGGTACCTCAATAAATCTAATTATGATATTATTTTCAATATTTGATAAGCACAAAAATATAAGAATTCTCTTTTAGAGACTCCCGAATTACAGATAATGTTATCTTGACGAGTAGGTTAAGGTCCATGTTGCACGGGTGCGAATACGCAGATGCGGGTGTAATATGATATGAGTTTTTTTAAAAATTAGGGTGTGATTCGTTAAGAATACGTCTGTTTATTTATATTTTATTATATATAATATTTAAAAAATATATTTTTATAAAATTTTTATAAATCAATTATAAATCATTTATATTTTTTTATCACCTAAAAATTTGAATATATTCAATAATATAATATAATTATGTAAAAAAATATCAATTCGAATTACATTAGTTCAATACATAAATCATAGTAGTAAATTCAATCTAAAACGAGTGTCACACTATCAATTTAAATTATACAAAATAATAAAATTCAATTTAAATAATATAATGAGTGCGACTATTCATCCCCCAAATTCCTCTAAACATACCCCCACTAATAAATATACTTAATTTAAAATGAAAAAATAATTTAAAATACTAAACATACCCCATTTTTTATTAATATACCATTTTTTTTAAATTTTTGACTTATTCTTCTTCTCTCTCATGTTCTAACTGCTATATTCATGGAGTCCTCAAAACCATTCTACAGCTCTACGTAACCCTAAATTTTTATGTTGACGATCAATTCATATTTTATCCACGTACACAATTTACAGATAATTTCAATCTCATTTTTTAATGCTTTGTTAGTGACATCAAACTAATCTAAATTATATATTTTTATTATTTATTGATGAAATATTACTATACACAATAAATAATTAAAAGGGCATTTGCCTATTGTTGAAGAGCGCCGCGAAAGGGTTGACGTGGAAGAGGATGAACTGCCGTATTTTCTATGACGATACAGAAAAGTTGTAAATTATGAAATTTTGGAATGAGGAGAATGATGATTTTCAGGCGGAGAAAAAGAGCCCCCGTGAGATCTGAAGGAGCGTGGAGAAGAAGTCGTGGCGTTCGTCTAGTGAATTCTTTTAAAATTTTATTCGGTTGCAACAGATAAAATGACGATGCAAAGTTTCAGTTCTTATAGCAGAAAAATGGCGACGCACTGCTTTATTTCTTTTTAATTGTGGAGCATTAACATGACTTGAGAGAGAAGAAGACGAGATCAAAATTGAAAAAGTGTATAACAGTTAGAACATGAGAGAGAAGAAGAATAAGTAAAAAAAAAAGGTATATTAAGTAAAAAAGGGGTATGTTTAGTATTTTAAATTATTTTTTCATTTTAAATTGGGTATATTTATTAATGGGGTATGTTTAGAGGAATTTGGGGTATGAATAGTCGCACCCTAATATATTTAATGCTTATAAATAGAATTTGTGCAGTGTATTCGAGAATTCTTTAGCTGGATTCGCCACGTGGCAGATTGATTCGCCACGTGAAGAATCCGACACGAGAATTCAAGAATCTTACGCTTTTGAGTAGGTCTCTTGTGAACTCGAGTTCACATGAACTCATATCACTGTTATGTGTAATCACTATCACTGTTATTTATATATATTATCACTGTTATAAAAATATACTTGATTTTTTAACAGTGGTATTGTATATGCATATCAGTGATAGTGAATATACATAACAGTGATAATATATACACATGATAGTGATAATTGAGAACCTTAGTTCACCGTGACCTCGGGTTCATATAAGTTTTTGTCCTTTTTAGGGTGCGGGTGTGAATCCGATACTGCGTTATAACATTTTTAAAAGAATCCGTGTATCATATGTTAGGGTTTGTTTTGGGCGAATCAAATGGTGGGCAATGGGCGATATCATCTGCAACCTCGACGGCATTCTTCTTCAGGTAATATAGTCGACCTCTGAAACTCTAATTTCGCAGCATTCATATTATTTACATTCTGATTTTCGTGACGACGACATTCTTCTTTTCGCATTCAGGTAATATAGTGAAAATGGTTTCAAGCCAGTGATATGGCAAATCAGGATCCACTGACATGATTTCAATCACATTACCATTCTTATTTAAAATTTTATACTATGATCTGATCATGGTTATCTTGTTGTTTAAGGAATTCTTGAATGGGAAAAAAGGTGAAATATAAATTTGTTCAACTAGTCTTGGTATCCACTTTACAACAAAACATATTTGATTTCTTGCATGGATTTGTTCTCTCTCAAGCTGTAGTTGGTACACCTGACCTGATTGAGCATTGTGTAGGGTTTTGGAGTTGATTATTAATGGAGGTGATGGTCCTGCATCTGCCGCTATGGAGGTTATTTAGAGGCAAACTCATTCTGAGCTTTAAATAAAAGTATGGGAGAGTATGTCCATACCAAATTCATTTGAAACTATTTCCCAGTCTCCATTGTTATCATCTATCTGTGCGGTGCTGTTATTATACGTATTCCACGTTTTCTTGTTCTTTA
Source organism: Prunella vulgaris (assembly GCA_026898435.1). Taxonomy (NCBI): domain Eukaryota; kingdom Viridiplantae; phylum Streptophyta; class Magnoliopsida; order Lamiales; family Lamiaceae; genus Prunella; species Prunella vulgaris. Next base: position 227,892 of record JAPKLY010000374.1, on the reverse strand, counting down.
TGAATATTATGCTTTTGCTTAGCATACTGCATGCAATATTTCCATCTGCTGAACAGATCTATTATGTATTGAAATTTCTCTGTTATCACTATGTAACATGGATTTATTTATTTTAGGTTCTTGTGTTTCTCTTTAAAATGTATTTAGATGGCAACATAATGCTTAACATATCTATGCACATTATATTCGTGGTTTACATTACACCATTTCGGATATGCATCCCCTGCTGCCTAAAATAGTTATGATTATGTTTCTAGGTATGCCATTGTAACCTGCAAATTTTTCACAAAAATTAATATCCTTTTATTATATTGCAAAAATTGAAATTACAAAGAATATTTATTTGTTTGAATATAAGAAATCAATGTGATTGTTTGGTCCAATCTCTATGAATTCCTCTGATTCTTCTCTTCGAGTCTTGACTTTGTTTTGACTTGATTTGCGGATTTCTCGAACTTGGGTCCGAGGTTGACTTTGAGGTTGGACGTTAATTCGAGGGTATTAGTCTTGTTTTGAATTAAGACTGCCTTATAGAAGGACTTTGTTGATTTTCGGAGTTGAGTCCGGCTTGATGTTGATATTAATTTGAGGGCGTTGAGCCTTATTTCAAATTAATATTTGCCTTATGTAAGGACTTTGTTGATTATTCACCTTTGGACTCCCTATGTCGGTGTCATTGTAGATGAGCGGTGTTGATTGCCGTTGAGGATTTGTTGTTGAACGTTGATCGGAGGGGCTTCACGCCGTATTTCTCTAATCAATCACCATTGTTGATGAAGAACGTTGACCGGAGGCTTCACACCGTGATCCCAGATCAAAACGCCTTATTGATGAAGAACTTGAAAAACGCTCTTGAAGATCGTGAAGAATGCCTTTGAATCTTCAAAGTTGCCCGAAGTCTTGGATCCTGATGCTTCTCTCTAAGCTCTGATCTTCTTGACTCCTTGTTGTGAATAAAATGACTAGAATGAGACTCTATTTATAGGTGTAGAATTCTAGATTTGTGGGCTAGATTTGATGGGCCAAAATATATTATTTGGATATTATTTGGGAATATTCCTAAAATATCTCAGATTTGACAACCTTCAAAGATATATTCATGAAGATCTGATTTCTTGGGCTTTTTAAAGATTGAGCTTCATGACTTTAAAAAATCTGGAATAATTAATTGGACTTTAGAAGACCAATTGAATTTATTAGGCTTTTGAGGTCCAATTGAATTTATTAGGCTTTTGAGGCCACTTTGATTTATTAGGCTTTTTAAGGCCCAACTGAATTTATTAATTAGGAATTAAATTTATTTAAACTCCCAATAATAAATTATTTTAACATGTAATTTCTACATGTTATTTTTTTTATTTCGGTAATTAATTTTAATTGCCTACAGCCATCACAAAGGCTTTTAGGAGGAAATGGAAGGTGAGGGAAGGAAAAAATTCGTGGATGTACTTGTTTTAGTTTCCATGATTTGTATTTACGTTGAAACACGGCCAAATACAGAATTACTAGCATATTAATTCAGTTGTGTGTTTTATTTGATTATGGCAGCAAACTGGTATTGATGCAGGAAAGAAGATGCTTAACTGGAAATTTATTTGATAGACCTCCGATGATCGGGTACCGGAGGAGGATGAAGAAGAAGACATGAATTATTAAAAGTGGCTTTCAGTTTATTATTCATAGTATAAATTAAATTATTATTAGTTTCCTTAAGTTATTATTAGTTCCCTTATTAGTGCTTATATGTTACTTAGTTAATTATTGGATGGGCTTTATGCATGGGCTTGGATTTGATTTAACCTAGTAAGGGAGACTATTTATTCAGGAATTTTCCTGAATTGATCGATCAGAAATTATATTATTGAATTACGGCCACTTGGCTTGGGCAGAGAACGCAGTTCTCTGAATTCCTCTTGGAGGGGTGTTGTGATTTTATTGCCTATATCTTAACTCTATCAATTTGGTCCGACCTGCCGGATCCATCATGACACGCTCGACATCTGATAAGGAACGGATCAATAAAATTAGAGAAGACCATAGACGAATATAAACAGATTATGGGCGAGCAGGGATCAACGGTATTGGACCTGGTTTCGTCCGTCAAAGGGCTTGAGCAAAAATTTGAACTTTTGCTCAAGAAATTGGATAATTCTGATACAGTGGGATCTAAACCCTTGTTACCTAATCCCACCACCAGTGAGTCTAGTTCATTTGCAGAGAAACAACCGGTTGACATAGCCAAGCTTTCGGCTGCTACGACGCTGGGAATGGGACTGCCCCCACCGCCAGCAACTGCTATGCAGGGGGTGAATTCAACTATGGTTGTTGCCCTACCAAAAATGGAACTTCCTATATTTGATGGCTCCGACCCGATCGCATGGCTAGCCCAGGCTGAGCAATACTTTCTGGTACACGAGACACCATCGGGTAATCGAGTGAAACTGGCTCTAATTACTATGTCTGGCAGAGCAATGTTTTGGGCTCATTGGGTCCTTCGGCGGGACGCTGCAATTTCCTGGCCCCAACTTTCCCGAGAATTGATACGACGATTTGGGGACAGCTCTGCCATCAATGCATACGAAGCTATGCAAGCAACACGACAAACTGGCTCTATTGATGATTATGTGGCTATTTTTTAGGAACGTGTTGCCCAGTTACCATCTCTACAACCTGATCAATACTTGGGAATGTTTTTGAGTGGGCTGCAAGAGTCCATCCGCGATCGTATTCCTGATTCCGAGTTAGTCGAAGTGTTTGCAGCTATCAACGCGGCCCGTCGATTGGGGCGTGCAACTAAGCAAGCTCCGTCCTTCTTGAAATCCCCATACTCAAGACATGCAAACACGTCTCGGCCTGCCCACCAGTGGAGCACTGGGGTTGGGGCTAATTCTCCCTCTACCCAAGTGCCAACACACCCTCCCCAGCCCCAAAACTCGTCAGCTGGATCCTCCACTCCGCGTTTCCCGCACAGTTCTCACAGCAGAAGAGGCGCGCGATTACAGGGCAAAAGGAAAATGCTATCGTTGTGGGCAGCCTTTTGGTCCAACCCATAAATGTGCTCAGAAACACCTTGTTGTTCTCATTGAAGCATTAGATGATCACCAGGAGGAGGGGAATACTGCAGAGGAGCAATTTGAAGTTGACCCCTTGACAACCAATATTCCTAATATCCCTAAGGAACTTCAGGCCCTCCACCTCTTGGAGCTGTCTTCAAGTGGATTTGATGGAGTTAAAACTATGAAATTGTTCAGCCGAATTTGTGATCACCGTTTACTTACCATGATTGACAGTGGGGCGAGCCATTGTTTTCTTTCCGAGGAAGTGGCCAGGAAGCTGAGTTTAGCTATTGATCCTACAACAAAATACACGGTTATTTTGGGGGATGGAACGCAGGTCAACATGCAAGGAATTTGTAGACAGGTACCTCTTATACTTGATTCGAGCACATTTTATATAGACTGTTACGTTTTCCCTCTTAGTGGAGTGGACTTAATTTTGGGAGTTTCGTGGTTGGCCACGTTGGGCGATGTAACAACGAATTGGGCCAATCTCACAATGGATTTTGAGGTTGGGGGTTCTAGGAGGAAATTATTTGGTGACCCGTCGCTCACCCGAAAATCTTGCACGAAGGGGGACCACAGATCTATGGAATTAGGGGATGAGTGTTGGTTTTTGTGGGTTCTAGAAGGGTACAACAGCCTCAATCAATTTTAGAATTCAGATTCTCTCTCAACCACTCAGCAGAACGCCCTTTACAACTTGGTTTCTGAATTTCCAGTCGTTGCCACTCTCGCTACGGGCCTTTCCCCCCGTCGAGCCAGTGATCATCGAACTGTGTTAGAACCAAGGGCTCCACCAATATCGGTTCCGCCATATAGATACAATCATTCTCAAAAAGATGAGATGGAGAGGCTGGTATCAGAAACGCTAACAGCAGGTATCATTCAGCCGAGTAACAGCCCCTACTCAAGCCCGGTGTTGTTGGTACGTAAAAAAGATGGCTCTTGGCGTTTCTGTGTGGATTACCAAGCTTTGAATAAAGTTACAATACCCGACAAATACCCAATCCCGGTAATCCAAGAACTTTTAGACGAACTACATGGTGCCTGTTGGTTTAGCAAGCTTGACCTCCGAGCTGGATACCACCAAATTTGTATTGCACCTGAGGATGTTCCAAAAACTGTTTTTCGCACGCACTCCGGCCACTGTGAGTTTCTTGTTATGCCGTTTGGTCTAAGTTTGAAGGAGGCCATAACTTCTGCACCCGTCCTTCGTATGCCAGACTTTTCAAAGCCATTTTTTATCGAATGTGATGCTTCAGGCCGGGTTCTAGGAGCTGTACTTATGCAAGATAAGCAGCCTGTGGCTTATTTTAGCAAGCAATTATCTGGGCGTTTGCTAGCAAAATCAGCTTATGAGAAGGAGCTAATGGCATTGGTGCTAGCTGTCCAAAATTGGCGTCCTTACCTGTTGGGACGTCGGTTTACGAATCGTACTGATCAGCGAAGTCTCAAGCATCTTCTCTCACAGCCTCTGACAATGCCAGCACAACAAAATTGGGCAGCTAAACTTCTGGGATTTGATTTTGACATAGTTTACAAAGAGGGAGTTAACGATAAAGCAGCTGATGCTTTATCTAGGAGCGATGAGGAGTTAGATTTGTCAGCAGTTACGATGCCGTTATGGAGGGACTGGAATGACCTTCAATCCGTGATTCGGGCAGACCCGAATTCGGCTAAAATTATGGATGACTTGTGTGCGGGCCGGGCTGCTCCGAAGCACTACACTTTCTCGCAGGTGTTGCTCAAATGGCATGGTTGTGATGTGGAAAACAACACTTAGATGGATGTGACTGATATGAGAGGGCAATTTCCGGAGTTCTGCCTTGAGGACAAGGCTGTTTCGCCGGGGGGAGCAGTTGATAGACCTCCGATGATCGGGTACCGGAGGAGGTCGAAGAAGAAGACATGAATTATTAAAAGTGGCTTTCAGTTTATTATTCATAGTATTAATTAAATTATTATTAGTTTCCTTAAGTTATTACTAGTTCCCTTATTAGTGCTTATATGATACTTAGTTAATTATTGGATGGGCTTTATGCATGGGCCTGAATTTGATTTAACCTAGTAAGGGAGACTATTTATTCAGGAATTTTCCTGAATTGATTGATCAGAAATTATATTATTGAATTACGGCCACTTGGCTTGGGCAGAGAATTCCTCATGGAGGGGTGTTGTGATTTTATTGCCTATATCTTAACTCTATCATTATTTGTTTGTTTTGATTTGCACCCTCATTTGAATTTTTATGTAAATGCATATGGTTGAATGCTTAACTCATTTTAGTTGAATGCTTATATCTATCTATAAACTATAATGCATTCGACTGGTGTGTGGTGGTTAATATATTCTCTTTTATCGTTTCACCAGTTATTAGAAATATTACCAGGCCTTGGTGCGATTGCAAAGCATCGAGTTAATTTATGTCTCAAAAAGCAAGTTTAGCTCAGACAAAAAAATATGTTTGCAAACTTTTAAACCAAATATCTATTCACTTGTGTCCTAAGTTCAATGATATTGTTAATATTTGGCATTTCTTGCTACTAAATATATCTGCCTCTATTTTAATTACTTACCAACTCGTAACACTTTTGGGCAATGATATGCGTTCATAATGTAATCTGTATATTTGTTTTGAAAGCATACAAAGTTTCTAGAATTTGCCAACAGCGCATACTATTAAAAACCAGGCTTATGATCTTAGTAGCCTTGCATGATATGAATCAAACATCTTCAATTATTTCCAAACATATTTCTGAAGCATGTCATCAACTATTGCATATTGAACGTGCTCCGATACCTCGACTCCAAAGGATGGCTGACTCAATCTCAATGTTTGTCTGATCTCCCTTCACAAAAACAGAGTGGCAAATGCCCAGCTTCACATTTAAAGGGGTTGAGGCTTCTGCAGAACACATGATCAAACATCTATAAACTCAAAATATATACTTATTTTGAGCACACTTAAGTTGAAGAAACTTACCTTGAATGTCTTTTAGAACTTGCTCCTCGGGCACGTATATTCGTTCTAGTTTTTCGCTGATCTTGTTTTCGCACAAGGTTGTAAAGGGCATTCATGGAAATAGAGTTGGCAGGAGGTCTTATGTAGAGGATTTTGTTCTCAGTCCTTGGATCATCTACAGCTTTGATGGTATAAGTAGCAATATCTTCTTCCCTATTATATACAGCTGCAAAACAAAAGATTCCGTAATAAACTTTCAAAAGTAAATCCAATTTTATTATTTAGAGCAAGAGACATCGGAGTTGATAAATCAAGTCAAATTAAAGAAGGAAAAGATTCCGTAATAAACAATCAAATAATTCACGAATCATTTAGTCAAATTCAAATTTCATCTTTCAAACTCCAAGAACTACCGCATCAACCCACCAACCCCATTTCTTTTCGTGCATTTCTCATGAGTCTGAAGAAAACCAGTCCCTTCTTTAGAGGAGATTGTATGTAGCCAAAACTCATCGTAAAGGATGATAATGGAAGCAATCAATGTTCTTGCGAACGAAAGAACTTGAAGAGGCTAACGAATGCATACCTTTTGTGTTGCCTTCGCCTAATATAATAACCCTGTCCCTTGGTGGAGATGTGGCATCTAGCTGTGACAACGATCTAATAAATATGCCAGCAAACACCATGAGAATGAATACTAGTCTATGCCAACATATGTGAAGAAACTACACTAATCTAATCTAATGGGAAGAAAGCTAAATGACTTATTCACAAACTGGGCTGAAATCGAGATCACAACAACACAAACACTACTTTACAGGATCTCACTATCTTTCCAATTTCTTCCACCATATGAACTCCCAATCTAATAATCTAACATCCATAATTCAGATCCTAATGAAAAATATACTTCTGAACAAGAGAAACCAAGACAAGTTTAATTGAATTAGGATCAAACAGAATAAGAGAAACTCCATTTGATTCAACCAACTTATTTACCTTAACATTGCCAGTCTCTTTAATAGCAGCTAAAATATTGCCATGATCATTCAACTGAGCATAGCCAAGAGTTGATATCACCACATCCACTTGTTTTATTGCTTTCAACAGGCTCTCGTGATCATATTAATCTCCCTAAACCACATCAATCAAGCGAATAAGCAAATAAATCATTTATTAACTATTCAGATTTTGCAGTAATTATGATACCCGGTAAGTTTAATTCAAAATGCAGCGGAAAGCAAACTTCAAAAAGAAAAGGGAGATTCGGAGAATCGCGATTACTAGTAAAAAAGTAACGCCGGAATTTCTGAAGCTCCCAATGAGGTCGAATTTGGATGATACAGTGATGGAGAGAGTGGAATCTCTGACTAAAATGAAAGTAGGGTGTCAGGCATTGACGCTGGCTCCGACGATGAACTTCCCGATGTATCCCGTTCCCCCGATTACCAGAATCTTACTCTTCCCGGCCATTTTGTAAGAATCTCCGGCGACTGTCTCTGTGAGAATTTTTTTTTCTCCTTCCGAGTTGTGAATTCTGGTAAGCAGTATTTATAGCCATAGGGTGATTGTATCTCGAGTTCGGAGTACGATCGTTTTTATTAAAACAAGAAAATAGGGAAAAAATACGTCTTCGAATAGGGACGAACGATTTGTGAAAACCTTCGTCCTGCATTTGTTCTTCTGCTTCGTTCATTATTCCTTGTTCGTCATTCAACCCGACCAAAAATCTATCAAATGATTGTGGTCTTCATCGAACACAAGAGGGTTAACATTTGGATAATCGTGTGATTTTAGATAAGGATTTGGATTTGGAAAATCGGCACCTCGCTAGATGCCAACAATAAACCCTAGTGACAGAAAATGTTTTCGGAGGGTGAAGAAGAATTCAAAATTATATTTTGAAATGTTAGGTCTAGATAATAAATCGGAGGGATGAGGTCCTATGTAATTTACAAAAGAATTGTAGTGTTTCTTGAGACAAATTTAACTGGTACTTGCCTGTTTCAAGGGCCTCTCTTATAAAATTTTCAGTCTAACAAATATAAGAAAAGACATGAAACATTTTCTTTTATAGCATTTTCAAGCCAACCAAACAGATCCTAATACGAATATACAAGGAAGGAAGAGGTGCGTATATAGGTAAGGGTGTAAATGGCGCTTGGCGGTCGTCGGGCAGTCGAGTGTGGCCAAGCGCCAAGGAGGCCTAGGCGGGGCCAAGAATTTTTATTATTTTTTATTTTTAAAATTTTTTTCTAAACATATATTAATAAAAATATACATTATACAATAAATTATAAATTTAAAACATAATTAATATCCAAATGCATTTTTCACAAAACACAAGAGGTCAATAAAATGCAAAAAGCTATCTCAAAATGACATTGTTCAACTACTAAATAAAATACTAAAATAACAAAATATCGTACGAATAAATTAATAAGTTGTTCAACTAAGAGGAACATCTAAAGACACTTGTTGCTCAACTCCACGTACACACTCTTCATCATCAGATTCAAACTCCACATCAACATTTATTTCATCATCATCAGATGAGAAATCATCCTCGTCAAACTCTCTAAGTCGAGTAGTCATACCCGAAGTTAAGTCAATGTCTCCCTCAACAACACCATCATTAACCACATCCAAAAATCCATTCTTGAGCATAACTTGCATCATCTTTTGAGTTTTGAGTTTTGTTTGGTTTATTTTGAATTTTGTTTGGTTTCTTTTTTCATTTAGTTAATTAGTTTAAGTGTATATTTATTATTCTTTAATTAATTTACTTCATTTAAATAATCAAATCACATTTGACATTTGTACACTTTCTTAGTTTCCGCCAAACCATCGTCTAGGCCGCCAATTTCCACCAAATCCTTGTGGCGGCGAAGACCGCCTAGGCGGGCCAAGACCGCGTAGGCGGGGCCTAACCCCCAAACCGATTTTTTTCAAGGATTTGCCTTAGGTCTCGGCCGCCGGGTGCAGCCAAGGGCCTAGGCGGCTCTAGACGGGGCCATTTGCATCCTTGTATATAGGATAGCGAATTTCTGGATACTTCTAAGACTATGAATATGAAAGTCATTTACAAATATATCTAATATATTACATGAATTGTTTTCAAAAAAATAATTGTGGTGGTTTGCCCGAGAGGTTAAGGGGAAAGATTTAAAATCTTGCACATGAGTTCGCGCGGGCTCGATGGCCATTCATTTTGACTATATTAATCATTAATGAAAGAGAAATTATCTCCTAGATACATAATATTTACTCCCTCCGTCCCAGTATTTTCTTTAGAGGTGGAGTTTCACGCATATTAAGAAAAAGTGAAGTATGTGAGTGTGAAGTTAAATAATAAAATATAAAAAATGTACTTTATTGACTTTTGTGAGTGTGAGTTGTTTCCTTTTTTGGGGTGTGAAGAAAGAGTTGGGACATCCATATAAGGAAAGTGTGAAATTTATTTTGGGACAGAGGGAGTAGTATTTTTATTCCAAGTCCGGGCCAAAAATTTTACTACCTCTATCTCGGATCTTTTATGTGAGTGTAAAGTTAACTAATAAAATATAAAAAGTGTATTTTATTAAATTTATGAGTGTAAATTCTTTTATTTTTAATGTGTGAAAAAAGAGTTGAGATATCCCAAAATATAAAATGTGGAAAAAAGAGTTGGGACGAGGGAGTATTTACTCTTAGCCCATATTGACATATGACATATCAACTTTGAATTTAGGACTATATATTTTCTTAAGTGATAAGAACAAAAAGAATAAGACATAAAGTTGTCAAAAGTCCCCTTTGGACAAATGTGTATAAACTCTAAGAAAATTTCTTAGAGATTCATAACTAAAGTACAACAGTTGGTGCTAGGTTTGAGTGTGTGTACGGTGACAATGATTTTCAAATGAAAGAAATGAGGGATCATTTTACAAAAGGAAAGCGTTTAAGGTTGGTGGCATTTACTGTATTACCTTAAATACTATATGGACTACTGTTGGTGTCTGCAAATGACAATATTTTGACTTTCGGATCGAGTTACGTGGTTATTACATGAATGCCTACGGGCGAAATATTTCAAATGATACATAATTGTCTGACTTGTGTAGCTAGCTAGGCGCCATGATGGAAGAGAGCTTATGAGCTAAAATATTTCAAATGATATGTAGTGGTCTGGCCTGTATGGATAAGCGCCGTGGTGAAAAAGGGCCAACGGACTATATAATGATATCTTAAATGATATGTAATGGTCTAGCCTGTGTGGTTAGACGCTATGGTGGAAAAGGGCATATGGACTAATGAATGATAGGCCTTTGTGGCTATGAAAATATTTTTTATAAAAATGGTACATTTGCGTACAGCCAATTTATATAGTAGCGTACAGGTTGTCCACATTGAGAATTTAAATCTCATCCCCCTACTTTTAAATCTTTTTAGGATATGACAACAGGGAGTTCGTACCAGTGGAAGAGTGACATGTTGTCTATTTGATGTGATTAATATTATTTTTAAACAAAAGAAAAAAGTAGTATGAATTTTAAGTCACTAAATGACGACTCGAGTCTTTAGGATGTCGAAATTGTATTTTAGAAAATTGGGACGTTACACCATGAAAGGGTAAAAAAAAAAAGGCAAGAGCCATAAATAAAATTTGGGACATATTATATATTATTTCATTTGCAGGCTATATAAAAAATAATAAGAACTTTTACTTATCAAATTGAAAATACAATAACATAACTAAAACCACTATAAATTGTTATAACTCTAATTCTCTTCATGTTAAACCTCTTTACTGACTGTATGTTGTTTCTGCACCTTTTGCCAATTTGTTGGTATAGACACAAATACACTTCCAATTGTTCTGAGATGAATCAAACACTTCAATCTTGACTGCTTGCTATTGTGTCGTCTAAATATGTAGAAAAGCTTCAAAAGGTCGAATGATGACTTCAATCTTTTTTTCTTTTAAGTCTAATGAAATCTATGATCTCACGGTATATAGAGTGGTGTTCTAATTACTTGAGCTCTTTATCTAAATTTTATTATGCACCTGGCACTATCGTTCCAATATAACCAAACCCCGCTATCGTAAATGTGATAACTTGAAGAAACAAATATACGAAATAACTATTTTTTCCATACAGGAAGTCGTAGCATCCGCATGTGAAAAGGAACACCGCAAACCCAAGCTCTTGTAGTTGTATCCTGCAAAAAAACGATCACACGATATTAATCAAAATTAATCACATTAATTTAATATATATTAATGTGCGAAAAACCACTATTTCACATAAATTTTTCAGGCGTATCATATAAGTATGATAATTTTGTTTGGGTCTTGTAGCACCGTACAACTCAAATGCGTCCATTTTAAACAATCATTATTATTTTCACTAAAATAATCACAATTATTTTAAATGAACAATTATAGTTATTAAATCATAATTGAGGGTAACTATTAATGGCTGTTCAATAAAAAATTAAAATAGTTATTAACTTATAAATTTGCACAATGCACCAAATACATAATAAGTTTGCTCAATAATTTTACCTATCTCCAAGAAACTTGGATAGAGACTTCTTAGTTGTTTTATTAGATTTGTTCTTGAGGGTATCTCCAAGTTTTTCGGTCACAACCCATTCGTTAACTCTCTTCGCCTCAAGAAGACCGATGAATGTGGCCTTGGTACGGTGAAAAGACATCACGTTCTCAAAAAGTACCCAATAGAACAATAGATGGAATGATCTGAAATTTTAAGATTTCAATCAGCTAGAGCTAAGCTACCAGAACTTTAGAGTACATATAAAAATTTATAAGGAATAACTATTTTTTTAAATTACCGTAACTATAAGAATAACAATTGTAATGGAACATATTCATGGCCTAGTATATTTAGGCCGTTAAATTTTATTTTGATACATATTAAGTTTGTAAATTTTAAATTGTCAAACATTTATTTCAAATTGACATGAAACATTGATAAATTAGATAGAATTGGCCAAACATGTGACAAAATTCAAGTGTTTCATGTAGATTTGACTCAAATATGCAAAAATTCATCTATCAATACCTTGGTGTTCCGACAGAATTGAGGGTGGTTATAATGCATGGAATGTAAATTGCGCCCCATTTTGGGACGTATACTTCAGGGACCAAAATTGTCAATGGCAATACCACACAGTAGAAGAAGAAAGTAAACAAGTGAGCGATGATCTTTCGGACAAAGAAGAAGCTGTAGATCACGTAAAACTTCTTGTACAATGTTACTTTCTGCCAAAATATAATAACTCTATTTAAATAATTAATTTATTTGGAAAATCTAAAATTAAAATGTTATAGGATCAAATAGTTAATTAACTAACTAACCTTGTTCATAGCAATGTCCATCATCAATTTCCGGAATAAATTAGCTGGCCCACAAGACCACCTGTGTTGCTGAAACCTAAAGGCTTTGAAAGTACTAGGAAGTTCACTTTTCACCTATTATAACAAACTCGTGTTAAATGATCATCTAACTAAGGGGGGCGTTTGTTTCAAATTCTTCAATGGTAATGGAAATGAAATTTCATTTTCCTCCTTTACCCTTACATTTATTGAATGAAAGTTTATGTTCATGGTGGTTGCATCATTGATGTTGTGCTCCAATTTTAAAAAAATTGACAAAAAAAAAAGGAATGTTGTTGGTAGTGGTATGGAGAATTGATTGAGAAGGATGATTATAAGGTGAGATGGAAGTAATAAAATAGGAGTAATAACTACCTTATTTAGGAGAAAAAACAATGTTATATACCTCATTTATACGCATTAAGTACATATAATAATTACTATGTATATATCCTATTCTCATTACCATTGAAGAATTTTTTTACCAAGCGCCCCCTAAAACTTTAAACTAGTATTTCTCGTGTATAAGTGTTGGTGCCCTATCACTAGAACTATATCATTTAATTTATCGATAAACGTCGTTATTTTAACCTGAAGATCTCCAAGGTATAGAAATTTCCAGCCTTTAAGACCGGCACGAACCGCAAGATCCATGTCCTCCACGGTGGTGCGATCTTTCCACCCTCCGGCCTCATTGATTGCAGCAATTCTCCATATTCCCCCAGTTCCTGTAATTAAATTTTTATTGTTAATACGAAGACAAACTTAATTTTTTCCAAATTAATTTTCACTTTTCTTTTTTATTTGTCAATTTTAGCATTCAAGAAAAAGAATTCTTTCATAAAATCTATCCCATAATATTCATATATTTACACAAAATAAAATATCTTTAATTATTTTTACATTCAATTCAATTGATTTTTTTATTTAAATTATATCACTCTTCAAACTCATCACATTATATGTAAATTTTAAAATGTGAGTTCAAGTCATTGTGAAAATTGATATGGCACATAAGGAGTATTATTTTATAGGTTAATTTAAAGAAGTATATTTAATCAATTAAGCAAAAAAAAAAAATGTTGAAACAATATTTGAGTATTATATTACCATTGAAGCCAAAGAATGCATGAGTTGCTGATCCCACTTCTTGTTCAACTGTAAAATGATAGTCCAGTGACATTTCTTGCATTCTTGTTAGCAAGCACTCATTTGAATTCACTGCATTTTAAAATTATAAATAATTTTAATCGAAAACAAGGAAAATTTACTGAATTTAATTCATCTTGTTCAAGTTTTTCTTATTAATATTATTTACTCCGACTTGATATTATCGTGGATCAACGGTGACATTAGTCAATTGGTGCATAAGTAATATTTAATAAAATAATTAATATTTTTTAATAAATATATTTAAAATTATTCAATGAAAATGACTAATACTATTTAGTAATAATAACTAATCCTCCCTCTATTCACCAAAAGTGTTCTCTTTTTTTTTTTTGTCAAATACTCCCTCCGACTCATAGGAATTTACACCCTATGAAATGATACTTAAAAAAATATACATTTATATATGAAGTAATGACATATGACCATGTGAGTAAATATATGTATAGGTTTGTGAGTCATGTGCATGTTAAACCAATTTTTTTTAGTATGTAAATTTATGTGAAACGTTCAAACAAACAAAATATGCAAACTTTTGTAAAACAAAGGGAATACTATTTTATCTTTCACCGTGCAATAATTACTTAGGGGGCGTTTGATATAATTGTAAGGAATGAAAATGATATAAGATGAAAATTGTATGAAATGAAAGTCATAGTTCTCAAATAGCTGAACTATGATATTGGTAGATTCCTTAGTTTTTTTAGAATCAAAATCATAGTAGAGTCATTCCAAACACACACTATGATTTTGATTACCATTACTCACCTTCTAATAGTGTCAACCAAACATCCCCTTAATCATTTAATATATAATATAATTTTACAATCACAAACAACACTATGTTTTTACTTTACCTGCTTCGTATAGATTTTCTTAAAATCAGCGTACTTTATGTAGATGGATATATTAGTACTATGATTTTTAATATTTAGTTTATAAGTGTGACTGGCTTTTATCATTTTTTTTATAAATCCAACTTCATTAAAAATAAATAAATAAAAAATTGGGGCAGTGGTTTATCAATACAAAGTGGGGAGAGACTTAACATCTCAAAATAAAAATGCCATACTATTTTCGTATACAATAAATAAAACAATTTAATATAAATGCAACATTATTATTATGTTTATGTTGAATCTGATATTTATTGTACCTAAAAGTAATTATTAATATATAAAAAAATCTAAAAAAAAATCATTAAATTTTGCATTTATATTTTCAAGCTTTATTTTAACTTTGATATTATTAAAATACATAATAACATGCCAATAAATATATATATATATATATATACATTATATATTTTCGTAATTGATGTTTATTAATTTTTATGATATTATTAATTATCTTTTAATATAATATTAATTACTGATTAATATATGCTCCATCCGTCCCATAACTACTTTCACACTTACTTTATTTGAATGTCTCAACTCTACTTTCACACGCCTAAACGAAATTTTTTACACTCATAAAAATCAATAAATTATAATTTTTTATTTTATTATCTAACTTTATACTCATATAAAATAATTATGGAACAAAGGAGTAATATGTTTCATTTTAATTTAAGTGCATATCATGCAATATCCGTAAAAATTATATAAATCGGTTCGTTGTATAAAAATTAACTTGAATAACCAAACAAAATAGTGATTTAGATTCTCTCCCGTACATAAGAATCTTGTGAAGGAGGAGAATCATTGAATCACACTCATGCACAAATGTATGTGATTCAAGAGTACTTCTCTACCGGATGCAAATCACTATTTTGTTTGGCTATTCAAGTTAATTTTCACAAAATAGAAGCATATGATAGGGACCGCTATGAGCAGTAAAAAAGACTTACTGACACCATGTGCAACATCCTTAAAATCAATTGCCACTTCACTTAATATTTACCATTTGTTTGTTTTTCATTTTAACTAACCCAAATTTTAACTGTCGGTGGAAGTTGACACTTTCTAAGAATTGCCACTGCGGCGAACAATAGCACATGGATGGAGGATGCCAAAATACAATTCTACCCTCTATAAAAGGATGATTACCGGCTTTTATTAGTTGCAGCCTGCAGGTTGCTTTCAATCAAAATGACAAAACTACCCTGCGTATATAGCATTTCCATGCCGTGTAATCCGGATTCCACGAATACTTCCAGAAGACAGGTCAGGATAGTTTCGTCATTGGATATTTTGAGTAATGGTAATTTTTCCACATTAATATTTAGTCAAATTGATGACCAAGATTTTTTTTTTTTATGTCTGATTATTTAATTTAGAATTAGCTACAACTAATCAACTTAAATCAATATTATTATCAGCTGAAGGGTGGTTGTTAAACCTCTTCCTAAGTCAACGAAACTATAGGGAGTAGGCATTTGTTATGATAATAGATATTAATAAATTAATTAGAGATAAAATTCTTTTCATGATAATAGATATAAAGGACACTGAAATTAAATCCCCGTTGGATATATATAAGTGAAAAATTAGGCCCAGGGGTATAAAAAAATCAATATAATAAATGAATTAATTTCATAATCTTCTAAAAATTGGGGCATTTTCACTAACATGAAATTCCTCAGTTTTTTGTTATTTCCCAAGTAGGTGAAAAGTAAGTGAATTATTTATTATAAAATTTATTTATATTCACTAAAATATCGACATATATATTACTATTACCAGAATGGTGGTTGTTAAACCTAGAGATGTTAATCTGGGCTGGGCTAATAGGGCCGGCCCGTTTAACCCTGAAAAATACAGGGTCAGTGTCATGCTTTCATTGGCCCGTTTAAATCCGGGCTTTTTTGACCCGGCCCTATTAGCCCGCGGGCTAAACGGACTAGCCCGCCGGTTAACCGAGCCCGCCCGCTAGCCCGCATAATTTTTTAATTTTATATATATATCTATTAAATATATAATATACTTATTAGTTATTATTATTATTAATTGAAGTTATCTCCAATTTCTATTTAGGTGTTATATTAATTTTAAGTATTTATACTTGAACTTTTAAATATTTAAGTGTTGACGTTTGAACTTTTGTAATTATATTAAACTATTTTAAATAATTTTAATGAAATTATGGACCATGTTTAGGTTTTGTTTAAATATTAACATTTTATGACAATTATTTTAGATTATGTGTTAAAATTTAGATTTTTTTATTATTTATGACATGACCCGTTTATGACCCGTTTAGCGCGAGGACCGCTAGAGTTAGGGTTAGGTCTCAAATATTAGAGGACCATTAAGAATGAACCGGATAAGGCCCTAACCCGTTTAGCCCAAAACCCGTTAGGGCTGACCCTATAGGGTTAGGGCTAGCCCGTTTAACATCTCTATTTAAACCCCTCCCACCAGGTAAAAAAGAAAAAGAGCGAGAAGGGGTTTTTTCTTTTTATCACTATTCACATTAGTGAATTATTAATTAATATAACATTTATTTTATTCATAAGAATATCGACACATATATATAATACTATCACCGGAATGGTGGTTGTTAAACCCAACTCCCACCAAGTAAAAAAGAAAAAGAGCGAGAAGGTTTTTTTTTTTTTTTCACTATTCATATTAGTTTATTCATAAAATTACAAGCTTAGTATGCAATTATATCCAAATAATAATTTATTAAGGAGTTGTTGAGTAATGTTTATGTGTTGAATTAAAGGCCGTGATATGTTGTTTTCACATGAAAAAGAAAAAATATTCTTTCCGTCTCAAAAAAAACTCATATACTTTTTTTACTTAAATGTCTCACGTCAATTTGTACACTAATTAAAAAATATTATTTTATTTATACACTTATAAATTTTTATATATAATTATTTATATATCATTATTTTATTTAAAAAATATAAAATTTCAAGAATCCATGTTTTCTTCAAACGAGGGAGTACACCGTACTGCTCTGGTTTCCCCGCTTCCCGCAATGCATGCAACAAATCTCTCGAAGAAGTTGCGGCGAAACAAAAAAAATATACTCCCTTCATCCCAAAACTACTTTCACACTTTCCTTATTTGGACGTCTCAACTCTTCTTTCACACACTTAAAAAGGAAACCTTTTTCACTCACAAAAGTTAACAAAACATACTTTTTCTTATTTTATTATTTAACTTTACACTCACATACTTATTTTTCCTTGGTTCGCGTGCCCGGGACTACTATGAAAATAGTTTCGGGACGGAGGTAGTATATATATATATATATATATGTACGTGTATATCCCCAGCCCCACACTCTAAGATAATACTAGTACTTTCGCCATACGTTCAGTAGAATAATATTTAAAAACAAAAGGTGGTATGAGTAAAATATATAAAGCAAAAATTGTGAAATGAATATTTTGAGGTTGAAAATTGTGAAATGAAAAATTTGAGGATTGAGACTGTGAGATGAATATTTTAAAAATGGAGATATAAATGAATTTTTTTTATTTTAAAAATGTATAAATTTCATTCGGACAAATTAAAAATAAAAAGTATGCAAAATTATATTAGTTTATTTGATACGATATATTAAAAATATTATCTTTTATCAAATATTGTATTAAAATTTTTGATATGTAAAATTTTATATATCCAAATTCGATATATAGAATTTATGAATACTAATGTATATCATATTTAATATTGAAAATTTTAAATGTGTAATATATTATTCTGAAATTTGTTTGAAGGGTATATTAATTAATTAATTTTATTAAAGGGTGTTAGTCTTAAATGATATCTGTTATTTTATTAAAAGATAAACATTATTAATTTGTTTTATTAAAAATATTACTTATTTACCAATCAGTTAAATTGTGAAATGCATTCAAATTAAAATTATTTCTCTGATTTAATCGTTGGCTCAGTTTATGATTTGTCCTTTCCAACTCGATAATATTTAATTCAGGCAAGTGAAAATGAAAACCTATTGTATGTTTTTATGAACCTAAAAAGTGCCAAATAGTGATTGATGGCTACAACAAGGACAAATGTAATTTTTTTGCAATTATTGTTTTAGGACATTAATGATGGCATTTATAGTAAGTTACTCCAAAGAATGTTTTTTGCTTACCAAACCTCCAACGAGCTTGCACAAGAGCCAAATCCGGGTTGTGAATTAGAAACGGGACAGCCCGTCGGAGAAAATCGGGTTCGGGTCGAAAATCGGCATCGAAAATAACGACGTACTCGCATTCTTGGACATAGTCCCGTTTCAGTCCTTCTTTAAGCGCTCCAGCTTTGTAACCTCCTCTGCTCTCTCGAATTTGGTATCTAATGTTGACTCCTTTGCTTCCCCATCTAATGCATTCCCTCTCCACCATGTCCTAAACAATATTAGAGATTGTCATTTTTTTTTGTTCCACTGTATGTTACTCATTTATTTTATTACTTTATTTTAAAAATTTATGTTCATTTTTTTATTATTATTTTTCAATACTTTTTATACTATTCACGTTACATTTTCACTTTTCTCAATCACATCACATATACTATATCAATATTTTATACTCTTCTTAATATTTGTATCAAAAAGTAACGAGCAACTTATAGTGGGATGAAATGAGTACAAAAGAAACCACATATTGCAATAATGGAAAAATCTAGAGAACTTCTAACAGTTAGTTATTGTTTAAAATGTAATATTGTCATTAAAAAGAGGGTAATTAAAAGTCAAGTTTTTTTTTTTATTAATTTACAAATTTGATACTTATAAGTTATATCTAACTTTTGAAACAACTACTTAATTATGTATAGTGCCACAGGCACGTAGAGGAGCAATTTTCAAAAAATAACCACAAAATTACAAATTTTTTTAGAACTGTTGTATCAAAAAGCATTACTTAAAAATATAACTCCTTCATTGCCAATTCTTATTTCATACAAGTAAGTGATATTTTTTCAAATAAAAAAAAAAAAGTATGTGAACATGAAATGAAATAAAAAAATAATTTTTTTTTTTTAATTTTTGTATTAAAACCATAAATTTCATTGGAATACTGTAACAGAATTACCTTGATGACAAGGTCAGTGGAATCATCGAGCACTTGAATCACTAGCCTATCAGCAGGCCATGAAAGACTACAGGCTGCCCCAATGGAAATCTTGTAAACCTGCAAACAACAATCCCAGAACAAAATACTCTTCAATCTCTCTCTCACACACATGACTACGTGAGAGAGAAAAGTGAGTTAAAAAACAGACCTCTCTTTCATTAAACATGGGGATCTGCACAAGCACCATTGGGAAAACAGCAGTCCCCAATTCCAGGTCATCTTTAATGGCCTCCCATTTGTATCTCTTCTCAGGCTTTTTCCAGAAAAGCTTCACCAGCACAATCACAACCCCCATGTACACCCTCTCCACGAACACCATTATCGACATTGCTAAACAAATGTACACACAAATGTTGAGCAATGGAACGATAAACGGCGCTTTTATTAGCTCCCACAGAACTCCAAATTGCCCCGCAACGTCGCCCCGAAACGCTGCCGCCGCCGTAAAACTCTTCCCGGAAATCTCCTCCATTTTGGCCTTTCTATGCTCTGTTTTTTAGCACACAACAGATCAGTTGCCTATCAATTTTTTATTTTTTTTTGAATTGGGATGTTGGAGAGAGAGTTTATTGCTTCTGAATTGTGTTAAAATGGGAGATAGATAGAGAAGTGTTGTGGCATTGTGAGAGCAGAGAGAGAAGGTGAGGAGAGTGGAGCAAGTTATGGGGAGTCGGTGAGTGAGATGAAGTTGCTTTATAGTCAATATGAGTTCTCATTTGGTAAGGTTTTATCATAAAAAAATAGTGACATTTACTTACCAAAAAACTAAATATTTATTTATTATAAGCGGCCACTGGAATTATGGGAAACTTGGTAATTATCTTGACTTTTTCTATCTTCATTTTGTTTCCTTTGTCCTTTTATAAATATTGACCAACATGGTTTTTTTTTTTAAATAGGAAGCTTTCATTCCAATTACCAAATAGCAGCAATTACAAACAATCAATTCCCAGCTCCCTAATCCATAATAGAATCGGTTGTTCTTGTAGTAACATAAATTAATTATATAGTATCACCAATTGCGAGTGAAAATTCTGAAATTTGAAAATCGCCTAAATCCAATCACATGCGATCAAAATTCGAGAATTTTATTACTTTGACACGCAAATTTTTTAAAATTTTCATTTTAGTAGCATATTGCAGGTGCAATATTGCATAGGAGACCCACTCTTCTACGAAAATCCAAGTTATGCCCACAGGCCTCATGATGAGTTGGGCTATATTTGTGCCTGTAATTCTATAGCCTATTCTATACTTACCTTTCGTTCGACTTGACGCATGTAATTTGTGTTAAAGTATTCAAGATATTATCACTAAATTCCTACAACAAATAGTGATCGCATGCATGTTTGCAAAGTAAAGGCTAGATCTTTAGTCACCAATTACTATTATTATAGAAGAAGATCATGATGATTAATAGACGGATGATACAAATGCAATAATCGAGTATAATTCAGACGATGAAGAATATTATTATAATCTAAATTGGTAACCTAGAACAAGCAATCAAAGAAGAAGGAGGAAATTATGATGACGATGTTATTGGTGGAATTAAATTAATAGTTATCTAGATAGAGCTCGTAAATTAGATAAATAGTTAGTTAGAGGTTAATTATTTTGTTACTATTCTCTAACTAATACCTTATAGTTAAATAAGTAACACTGTAACATAGAAACTGTATTTCATCATTCAATTAGTCAATTACAAGTTACATGCAACAATAGTATATGTGTTTTAAAATGAGTTAAACGCTTCGTTGCAGGAAAAAATTATAATTATGTGCAAATACTGTGAACCAACTTATAAATATAGTCACTTTTTTTTTTAAATCAATATGGAAATACTCCAATTTCATTAAGTGTGATGTTTATTATTTATTGGAAAGCAAAATTTAGCCAAAGTGTGATGTCTACATAAATATATATATCACAGACCGATATGGCGAATTAACTGCTAGGACTACAATGGATGACAGACAGTAAGTAGATACTATTTAGTTTAATTATTCGTAAGTTAATTGTTATTATTATATAATTAATTACAACTTACTTCACATATTTTGCCCAAAATACAACCAAGTGTAAAAATAAATTACAAATAAGTTCAAAATTTTATTTCTCTATGGAACAATTTTATTGTGCTATAGAATAATTTATTGTACTATAATAGACCTATTTGTGATTAATTTTTTTTACACACTACAACAAAAAATGCAAAATAACGATTTGAAATAAAGGGATATTGTAAAATCCGTTGTCCATAAAGTAAAATACATTGTCTATTTATAGAACCGTTATCTATTAGCGAGAATTTATACTAATAGACAACATAATTAGATGTACGTTGTATATTACCGTTGTTTATAAACAATTGTTAATTTACGTTGTTATAAACAATTGTTAATTTACGTTGTTATCTATCAGCACAATTTTCGCTAATAGGCAACCATTGTTAATTTACGTTGTTATCTTCCATTGTCTAATAAAAATATAATATATTTACATTTTTCTATTAAAATTTAATATTTGATTCATTTAAAGACAATTGGTACAGGTGATTTTATCTTTTTTTGTTGTCTATTTATTATTTATTTTTTCATTCTTATGAAATATACCCTTTATTTAGGTATTAAAATCTAAAGTTGCCCTTAATAAATATATATTGATGATTAATAAAAAATTAAAAAAAAATTAAAATTACTTTTTTTAAATTAAAAGGAAAACAAAACTTTGGTAAATTAAAATATCTATGGTCTTTTAAACTTAAAATTTGGTTATGGAAAAATATTATGAGAGTATTGATTGTTTCATTAAAAAATATTATTTATTTTTAGTAAAGAACATTAGGTTTGAAAACATATTAATTATTTTACTGAATAATATTAATTGTTCTACTATTAATTGTTTTCAATTGAGAATATTTTATTATAAAGGATAGTAAAGTTAAAAAAAAAGATTTATATTTTTTTTCAATTAAAAGGAACACAAAATATTGATAAATTAAATTATCTATGATCTTTTAAACTTAAATTTTATGAAAAACTAATAAAATCTAGTTCACGTATTGTGTGAATCATGTTTCTCCACAAAAAAAAATTGTCATGAGAGTATTAATTTCATTAAAAATATTATTTATTTTTATTAAAGGGTATTAGTTTTGAAAAGTATTAATTATGTTACTATATATTATTAATTGTTCTATTAAAGGGTATTACTTATTTTCAATTGAGGATACTTATTTTAATAAAGGATAATATCATTAATTTTTTTAACAATTAAAAGGGACACAAATTATGGATAGATTAAAATATCTATGGTTTTTTAAACTTAAATTTATGAAAAACTAATAAAATCTAGTTCAAGCATTGTGTGGATCAAATTTCTCTGTAAAAATTGTTATGAGAGTGTTAGTTTCATAAATTTTTTTTTTTTTAATAAAGGGCATTAGTTTTGAAAAGTATTATTTTTTGACTAAATAATATTAATTGTTCTACTAAAGGGCACTACTTGTTTTCAATTGAGGACACTTATTTTAATAAATGATAATATCATTAAAAAAAATTAAATTACTTTATTTTTAATTAAATTGAACACAAGATTTACCATAATTACTGTTGTGTCATCGTATTGAGCCCTAATTCTCAATCTATCTTGTGTCTTCGTAAATCTTATGTAATCACCATAATTACTGTTGTAAATCAATGATCGATTTTATTGTTTATCGTGTGCCCCCCACCCACGCCAGTGCCCGTAGTGTCCTTTGAGTGTTCTATTCTTTCTTTATGAAACTCCATTCAGTTGTGGTGTCCTTGATGCAGAATACTCATGAATAATTCCATGAATTGAGCAATACTCTTTAATTACTTGATTTGTAAATTCAGTTCCTCTGTCAGATATGATTTTCACAATCTTTAAGTTCTTCTCATTCTGAATTCTCCTCATCAACTCTGGTAATCTCTGTAGACTCACACTTTTCTTGCGTAAAAACACTATCCAAGAAAATCTTGAGTAATCATCTACCACTACTAGAGGATACTTCTTTCCACTAACGCTTACATGTTCAATTGGTCCAAAAAGATCCATGTGTAATAGTTCTAGTATTCTGGATGTGCTAGAATGAATCTTGCTCTTGAAGGTTTTCCTAATTTGTTTTTCTTTAACACAAGCATCACATAGATGATCCTTCCAAAACTTTGTGCATGGCAAACTCTTACAAGGTTGTTATTCATAAGTTCATTCATGGTCTTGAAATTTATGTGATTCATTCTCTTGTGCCACAACCAACTAACCTCATTGATATTATTTGCTAGAAAACAAGTAGTCTCAGATGTAGATTCCCATTCTACAATGTAGCCATTCCCTTTTCTAATACTTGTCAGTTTTGTGGACTGTGTTTCAGCATCCTTAACCATACAGGTGTGATGTGTAAAGTCTACAGTTTAGCCTTTGTCACAAAATTGACTCACACTCAGTAGGTTATGCTTAAGACCTTCTACCAGATAAACATCATTTATTTGTATCTTTCCTTTGAATAAACTTCTTGTTCCTTTGACAGTTCCACTAGCATTGCTTAAGACTACTCTATGACCTTTGTGTTCTCTTATGTTTTGTAACAAATTCTTCTCTTGTCATGTGTCTTGCACAACCATTGTCTATGTACCAAATCTCCTATTTAGTGGTTGTAATATGTCCCTGCAAAATGAAATGAGTTATTTAGGAATCTAGAGATTTGGATCTCCTTCAGTGGTACTCTTTGCAATCCAAGCTTCTTGGTAACTGCATATTTCCTAGAGACTTTGCTTGGTCCTCCTTTGTAAAAATTGGATGAGGGAGACAAATTAGAAACTTTCTCTTTTCCATTCTAGAACACATGGAAGTTGAGTTTCCTCTCAAAGCTAGTATTCTTGATGATTTGAACTTCTGGCTGTAGAGTCTGTTTGGACTCTGCAGTTGTCTTCAAGGTCATGACTTGTATCTTATTAGTTATATCTTTAGGAGGAGCGTAGATGATCTTATTGATCTTCTGTTGCTTCTCTTGAGATAATCCTATGTACAAGTTTAGGAAATTGACCTCCTCGGGTTGTAGGTTTGAATTTATAGCTTTTTCAGTTTGTGTTTACATAGGATTCTTGACAAACTTCCTTTCTGGTTCATTTCTTGGTATGGAACTCTGCGGGTGAGTGATCCAATCACAAGGATTGTGTCCTATTCCAGTCAAGTCACCAGTATATCTTTGTAAAGACATCATCTTTCTTAATTTCTTGGAAGATTTTCCAAAATAATCTAGCTTTCTTTGAAGATTATAATTTCTGTCTTCAAGGTCAGCTATCATCAAATGTTCTGATCTAACAATTTCTTGTAATTCCACACAGTCTGCAGCTCTACAACTTATCTCATTAAAGAGTTCTTCATTGCTATTTTTCAAGCAATTGAACCCCTCTTTGAGTTCCTAAAGAATTAACAGTTGTTTCTCTGCATCTTCAACTCCTGCAAATAGAACCTTCATATTTTCTCTTACAATGGAGATGTCTCTCCTTAGAATTTCACTCCTCTTTGAAGTTCCTTGCTTCTTTTTGAATTCTCTAAATTGCATCAATGATCTCATTGGGAATATCCTCGTCTGATCTAAAACTAGATGATGAGCATACCTCTTCATCTTTAGCCATTAGACATATAAGTGTTTCATTCTCTTCATCTGAGTCAGTTGACTCACTATCATCCAAATATGCAGTTGACTTTTGAGTAGAAGAGGGACCTTCTTCCTGGTTTTTATCAAACTCTGAAAGAAGAGCTCTAATTCTCTCCTTGTCAAACTTCCTTTTCTTTTCTTTTCTATCCTCTTTTCTTCATCTGTGTACTTCTATGCCTTAGGGTATAGACAATCCTTGATATAGTGTTCTGACTTCCTGCAGTTGTAACATAAGTAAGATGAGTTAGATCCAATTGATTTGTTGAACTTACCTTCTTGCCTAGGTGTAGATTGCTTCTTTGACCATCTTCCAAATTTCTTGAGCAGCTTTATAAAAAGAGCCAAGTCTTCTTCTTCAGAATCTGCAGCTGCAAGGTTGTTAGCTACTAGAGCTGTAACATTTGCACTTTCAGGCTCTTTCCTTCTGCTTTTATATAAAACTCATGACTTTAAGTATGAAAAGAGTTCAAAGGTGGATATCTTAGATAAATCCTTTGATTCTCTCATGGCAACAACTTTCATGTCTCACTCGGAGGGCAAAGCTCTAAGAACTTTCATGTTCATATCTCTCTGTGAGTATTTTTTCCCAAGTGATTCAAGCTCATTGGGTATTTCAATTAACCTTGACTCTAACTTGTCAAGAACTTCTCCATATTTCATTTTAAAGTTCTCAAATTCTGGAATGCAATCATGAGTTTGTTTTCCTTGATTTGGTCAGTTCCTTTACAAATCATTTTCAACTTATCTCAGATTCCTTTTGCAGTTTTGCAGTACTTGATTTTGATGAACACAATTTTATCCAAATAATGATAAATAGTGTTCTTTGCAACATTATCTAGATTTGATCTTCTCTTATCATCATTTGTCCATTCATCTCTAAGTTTGGAGATGATTTGAGCTAGTCCACTAGACTAATCAGTTGCAGTGTTCACCTTCTGAATAACTATATGACCTTCTTCAATAATTGACCACATTTCATCACTGATTTGTGAAAGATGTACTTGCATCCCGATCTTTCATTCATCATAATCTTCCACTGAGAACATATGAACCTTGGACTTCACCATTTTAAAAGTCATGCAAGAATGCAGGTGTATTTTTTAAAAATAAAAAGGATCAAACTAGGTAGTGATAAAAGTAATAGCAAACAAACTGCTCTGTTACCACTTGTTTGTCCCTTTAAGTGGTGAAGGTCTAGAAGAGGGGGGGTGAATAGACCTTCAAATACAGATTTTAATTTTTTTCAAAATTGGATACTAGAACCTTAAAGTACCTCTTAAGTTTAAAAAATATCAACAAGATTTTAGACCACAAAGGATACAATTGTAGACTATAAATTTAGAGCTACAGATTTTCAAAACCTAAAAGAAATCAAAGCAACTTGTAGATATTTTTCATAGTGGTTTTTCACACTTGAGAGTGTATTGAAAAACCTCTTTGAGTGCAGCAGAAATAGTGTAAGTGTTAATGAAAAATAATATAAATGATGGAGTTTACAGCTGAGTGACTGTGAGGTCTATAACTATAGATTCCCGATTATGTAAGAACAAGTTTTTTGCGGTTTCAAAACAATGAATGAATGTAACAGTGTATGAATAAATAGAATGCAGTATAACAAGAAATAAATAAGCAATGACAACAGAATTTATAGTGGTTCAGAATCTATAAATAGATCTGGTCCTACATCCACTGTTACACCACACAGATGCCAAATTCACTAAGAAAATATCACAAAGATCAATTTACAAGTATTTCCCCCTCGAAACTAGATCTCACCAAGATCACTAGTCTAAGAACAAGAAAATACCT
Organism: Prunella vulgaris; assembly: GCA_026898435.1. Taxonomy (NCBI): domain Eukaryota; kingdom Viridiplantae; phylum Streptophyta; class Magnoliopsida; order Lamiales; family Lamiaceae; genus Prunella; species Prunella vulgaris. The sequence goes on along the minus strand of JAPKLY010000374.1, from coordinate 200,775 downwards.
GATATATTCACTCAGAATAAATAGACTCACTAAGAGCCTAAAAACCTCACCAAAAGTAATCTAGACAAAGTAGACATTACAAAAATATAAAAGTATGTGGGGGAAGAACAACAAAAAGTGATTCTCTCTAAGAAATCCTAACCAACTATCCTATGAATCACAAAGAAAAGATCTCTCGATTAAAGTTCTCTGAAAGTTTGTTTGTTGTAGACTTGCTTAGGTTGAATGCTTGAAATACTCTAGTTGTTGTTATTGCTTCCTCTAAGTTCATCTTCTATTTATAGGGGAAGAGGTGTGCCTTAACCATTGAGAGTTCAAAATTTTGGATTCTGGATAAGACTTCTCTTTCTATCTATAAAACTCAACATGTGTGAAGTGATCATCCTCCTTCACACATAATAATACTAGTTGTACTATTTGTCTTTATCTTCAAAATTTGATTTTGGCTTTAATAATCTTCAGACATAAAAAGATAATACATCATTAAATGCTCTTTAGTGAGTGCATATAATGCTTCATTAATATGAGTTTAAGGGTCTTCTTAGCATCTTAATTTGTTGAAAATATATTTTAATCCTCCAACGGTCTTTACTAGCTGTAGGCTTTCTCTTAGTATTGTAGCTTTTACTCCTGCAATCTTCAGTTCCAACTGTAGGATTAACCTACAGCTATAAGGTCTTGTATAGATGTAAGTTCATCAACTTTATAGTTGTAGACTTCCCGTTCAAACTGTAATATCCTCAGTTATTCAATTTGATCATGAAATGTTAGTTTATAGACAAATATTCCTATACTTTTCTATCATCAAAATCTACTTAAAATAAGGTTCTAACACTAGATTTTAAAGGGATGATGATTAAATTAAAAAAATACATATTTATTCTTATAATAGTATATATTTGTCTTTAATACAAACTGGTGAACAAATGTGTGATACCATTATATAAAATGTTGTTCTTTTTACATATATTCATTTACTTTTATAGAATAAATATTTTTTTATATTATATAAAAAGTAAAATGTGTGTTACTATAAAAATAAATATTAGTTTTTCACAAATATGTATTTCTCTTTATAGAAACAATTATTTTTTCATACAATAACACAATAAAATAATAAAAAAAAAAGTTACTACATGAAAGAATATACCTATATTTTTAAAGGGACGATGAATAAATTAAAAAACATATATTTATTTTTATAAAAATATATTTTGTCTTTACAGTAACACGTATTTGCCCATATAATAACACAAATTGGGGAGCAAATGTGTGTTACTGTATGTACAAATATTTATTTATCCTTAGAAAAATATATATTGTACTTATAATAACATATATAAGGTATATATTAAAAGTTTTATTAGTACATTAACAATATATTATCAATATAAATCAACAAAAAAATTAAAAATAAATTAAGAAACATGTATATGTTTTTGTAAAAATATATATTCTCCTTATGGTTACTAGAAAAGTACTAAAAATTAATTTTTAAAGGATTAATACCACAAAATTTATTTTTCAATAACACACATGTATCTATATAGTAATACAGTTTGAGAACAAATTTTTATATTTGTGACATAATATTACTTGACTTTACTTAAGCCACTACACATAATTTTTATAGGAATATATGCATGGTGTTAAGGCCATCCAAGGCGCGTCCGCCTTTTCTTTAATTTAATTTAAAAAAATTACGGTAGAATATTTTACACAATATTTTCCCTTTATTTTTCATATGTAATATCTGAAAAAAAAAAAAAAAAAACTGAAGGAAGGAGAAGAAAACTATAGAGAAGTTAGAAAACTAGAAAAACATCTAAATATAATAGATGTCAAATCTCAACCAGGTAACAACGGCAGTTGAAATTTGAAAATTATGAATTTGTTAATCACCAAATTTAGACTATACTTGGATGTAACTTATCCTTAAGTATTCAATCAAAGTCCCATATATAGCATGTTTTGGTAAAGAAAGTATGATTATAAGTTTAGAAAAGTAGTCAACACACATTCTTAAATTTTGTAAGCAACTCATCAGTGATATTTTAACATGTGGCACGGCTGCTAACCTAATTTACGAATGAAGGAAATTATAACGTAGTCCACTAATAATAATGTTACACTTCAACCAATTGTATTATAATTTTTATAATGGTAAAACTTAGGTTTAGACTAAGGGTATGTTATGCATATTTTTTATGAATAGATACTTTTATTTTACGAAGCAATAGTGAAGATGTGTCATCAGAAATAGTGAGAAAACAACAAATTAGCAGATAGAATTCCATTAATATATAGGAGTATTATTCGTAAAATTCTGCAGGCTCACTTAATATCATAGTTTAAGGCTGCACTGGGCCTCTCCGTCTAGTTTGCAATCTGTGGTGCAGAAATCAGTCTAAGCGCTAGTGGGCCTCTTGCCGACCCAATTTCTGTAAAATCGGCAATTTTAGGCGTTTTTGGACCCGGACACCTTCTAGGCGGCCCTAAATTTGTATATTTATATATTTTTTTAAAAAAATTAAATAAAAAAAACCTGGCAACCAAAAACGCTCAATTATCGATTTTCGACTTCTACAACCCTGTTTGCAATAGCTCAAAATGGTCCAAACCTTTATATAAGTCATTGAATTTTTTAAATTCATAGTTCATGCTCTTAAAAAATATACTAAAATCACTAAAAAAACCACGAGAAAAAGATCAAGTGCAAGTGAAATCATCAAAACACACATAAGTATAAAATTATGCAACCTTAATATAATCATGTACACTTTTAACCACTAATATCATGTTTTATATTCTAGTTATCAGGAAAGGGTGTCGGCGGGGGTGGGGGTGGGGGGTGGGTTTGTATTTATTTTATAAGGAGTAAGTGTTAACATTACACTATTTATTACTAAAAAATTATACAAATTATTAATGAAAAGTTACACTATTAAAGATACACTTTTCAGTAATAACATGTATGACTTTTCAGTAATATTTTGTATAATTTTTAAAAAATAAACTTGAGTTGCACGGTGCAACGGATGCACATAAGACTAAGTCTTTTATAAATTAATACTAAAAATATCTTTAAAGAAGAAAATATAAAAATATTTATAAGTATATAGTTACCTTTACTTTTCTGTTAATTTATATATATTAAGAATAGGTCTCCCGTGCAATATTGCACGGTGCAATATATGTCAAAAAAGAAAAATTTTGAAAACTCGCGGGTCAATAGGGTCAAAATAACAAAATTTGCGGATCTTGAATGAGTTGGGTCGGATTTGGGCAATTTTCAAATTTCAGGATTTTCGCTTCCAGTTGGTGATACTGTATGAGTAAATTTATGCTACTATAAGGTCAAATGTGTACTACTATAAGAACAAATGTTATTTTTTTTACGTATATTCATTTGTTTTTGTAGAAAACAAACATGTTAATACAATGTAAGATCAATATGTGTATTGTAATAAGAAAAAATATTTGTTTTCATAAATATATATTGATTTTTATATAAATTATTATTTTTTAAGATGTAGTAGCACACATATGTTCATGTGGTATACATTCTGGGATTTCGATAAAATTAATTTTTTAAGATGTAGTAGCACACATTTTGTCTTACAGTAGCACACATATGTTCATGTGGTATACATTCTAGGATTTCGATTAAATTAATTTTTTAAGATGTAGTAGCACACATTTTGTCTTATAGTAGCACACATATGTTCTTGTGGTATACATCTTGGGAGTGTCGAGATAATAACACATGTAAGATATTATTACATTAACAACATATTATCAACATAAAATTAATAATAAAATGAAAAATAAATTAAGAAACACATATGTGTTCTTGTAAAAATAGTAAAATACATATTATTTTTATAGTTACTTTAAAAGTACGAAAAATTAACTTTTTAAGATGTAGTAGCACACAGTTTGTTTTACAGTAGCACAAATATGTTCATGTGGTATATATTTTGGAAGTGGGGAGAATTTTCCTTAAAAATTTTATTGGATCCGCGAATTTTTATTTGGGGATATTGCACGGGTCGAGTATGGTGCAATATTGCATACGAGTTTTTGTGATATATTAATACACTTATTTTTTACATTTGATACATATTTTAAAATAATTATTTCAAATTAAGTCATTTCTAACTTTTATTTTAATATTTAGTTTAATTTATTTTGAATTTTATATTTTATTTATTAAATATAAAACTTAAAAAAATTACATTTAGCATCCTAAAAGTTGGATTGTATTAGGTTTGGATGGTCAACCAACAGCGTAATCAAAATGAATAAAAAATAAGTTATTTAGTGACAATATTTTATTAACGCTGAAACATGGTGAGAAAAATAAAATTCTCTTTTTGATACGTGATAATTGAAAAAAAACAAAACCTTTAGATAAAGATGATTAATCTTATTTCAAAAATATTAGTTATTTTTTAAAATTAAACGCAGTTGCAGTAAATCAACAAAAATCTCCAAAATAAGAATGGGTCTTAGTGTACAATATCACTCGGTGTAATATTGATTTAAAAAGAAAATATCTAAAAATTTGCGGATCAACAGGGTCAAAATAATCAAATTCGCAGATCTTGATCAGATCGGGTCGGATTTGGGTAATTTTCAAATTTTAGGATTTTCGATCTCAATTTGTGTTACAGTATGAGCATATCTATGTGTTACTATAAGACCAATTATGTGCTACTATAAGAAAAAAGGTTTTTTTTACATATATTCATTTATTTTTGCAGAAACAAACTTTTTTAATAAAATGTAAGAGCAATATGTTACTATAAGAAAAAATATTAGTTTTCATAAATATTTATTGATTTTTATCGAAATTATTATTTTTTAAGATGTAGTTACACACATTTTGTCTTACAGTAACACACATATATTAATGTAGGTATACATTTTGGGACTGTCGTGATATATAATAACACATGTAATGTATTATTACATTAACAACATACTATCAACATAAAAATAAATTAAGAAACACATATTTGTTCTAGTAAAATGTTGGTCCCGAAACGAGTATAAATCAGTGTATGGGGGGAGAATAGACTAATGTCAGATTTTCCCGAAATCTCAGGAAAATGCTCTTTCAGACTTAGTCAGGAAGCTCCTGAAATGTTCAGTTAAACTGATGGTCCTCAGGGGCAGCAGGGACAGATCAGTAACGAACCAAATAGACTAAGTCAGAGTTGTGCTCTCAGAAGCTCAGTACAGATAACAAACCTACTGACTGCTCGGAAACAAGTCAGTTGGACTACAATCTCAGTAAGCTCAGTTTAGTGCGGAATATGAGCCCTTAAGATTCTACTCGTTTTAGTTCCTGAAAAATTATCAGTTTGCTTAGGGAAAACGTGGTTAAGGCTGGTGCACAGTTTTACTGATCAAGATGAAGTATTAATCCTGATGGTTTTCAAAACAATGCAAGTATGCTTCAGTTTAATATGAATGACAGTTATGATCCTGAGCAATAAGTAAATCAGCACACAAGGGTCTTTTTAACGTGGTTCGGAGATAATCAACTCCTACGTCTACGACCTAATTTAACAAGAAGCTATCCTCAAAACCCTGAGGATAGGTACTTGGTTTTTACGTGCCAAGGGACACGAATAGCCAACTTTCTCTCTTAGGAACTGACCCCTGGGCATTTTACAAGTCTCAGTCCTTCCTACCAACCAACTCACAACCTGAGGGGTTTGGTATTCATGTTTCCAACTATTGTGTATTGATCCCTCTAAACAAAACAGTTCTAAGGATGTGATCAATACTCTAAGCAAAATACAGAATAGATTCCTACTACAACACTAGGGAAATTTAAAGTTTCAGAGTGTTGTTCAAAGTATGCTTTAAGTGCTTGGAATCTTGAGAATTCTTCACTTGGAAATTTCTCGTTCGCCTTGAATGGGAGCAAGGCCTTCTGTATTTATAGGGGGTTTGAAATAGATCAGTTGGAGGAGATCCGTTTCAAACCCTCATATTTTAGGTAGGTGCAGGTACTGGCTGTCCTTGTCTGACAAAACCCATACCTAGTATGGCAAAGTTTCTGATCCGCCGCCTGCACCACTGAGAAGCATTAAATTCGCTCAGTCTCCGTACATACGTGTCGCCTTCTTACTGGTCGCTTGTTCAACGGCTAGTTTGTCGGCATTGACATCATTGATCCTCGTACATTTATGACTCTGAGTCCCTCGTTCTTTACTCAGAATAAATGTTTATCTTATGTTGGAGACTCTGACATTCTTTCTGCTTCTTCAGACTTCCATTCGCACGTGTAACCTTTGGGTCTCAGGACTTACAAGTATCTGATTAACTGATACTAGGCCCAAGTCAGGACTTATGAACATCAGAAGGACGTTCAGCCTGATCAAGGTTACTTCTACCCTCACTGATAGAGACTTCCCTGAGCATGCTTAGTCTACTCAGTTCTGTCAGGATCAGTGGTCTTCTTCAGGATGGCTTCTACGCAGCTTCAGGACTCTTTCTAGGTTTTTCAGGTTGCAGCTTCAGGTTGATCATCTTCAGGACGATCAAGACCTTCAGGGTTGGAGATGCTTCAGACTTCAGACTTCAGGGACGTCACCATCAGTCTTTACTCTTCAACACGTTCCCCCTGAATTGAATACATGTGAATAGAAAAATCTATTCTAACCTAACTATCCTGAAACTATCATCATGATGAACTATACTTAGGCAAATTCATCCTGAAACTATCATCCTGATGAACTATCACCATCAGTCCCAACATAAAAACACATATGCTCGTGGGTGATCGTGGGTGAGTCTCATAAAAACACATTGATGTGACAAAGTATACACATACTTTCATATGTGAGAAATGAATATGGACAACTCTCAATATAGAAAAACCTTCTCTCAAATCTGGTCCAGAGTTGGACCAGATGTGAGAAGTCATTCTATTGTAATAAGAAATATGCGAAAATCCTCTACATTGACCAAAGAGGTGCACTAAATTAAGAAATCATTCTCTACCAGAAATGAAAGATGTGATAAGAATAAAGATTGACATATGATACTCGATCCCGAATTAGTGATGAATCTATTGTCGGCTCAAGTATAAGCCTAAATCAGCTCATATAGAGCTCATAATGGTTAGGTGCTTGTTCACAAACTGACGAATATACTATGTTCCGGCTCTGAACTCTTCAGAGCCAGAAAATGTACTAAAGGAGAAATCTGACAGAAGTAGATTACATTACAAACAGTACATTTATGAATATGTGGATATATGCCTATAATCCACAGCCAGAGAAAGTTATGTTGTTCTCAACTCTGAAAATGAGATCAGAATTGGATATCGCACCAGAACTGCTACCCAACAGTATTATTCTATTTTGTGGTCCTACATGAATTAGGGCAACACTATGAGTATTACCATTTTACCCTTCACAGGGGAGATATATAAATACCCTCATTTTTCCTTCTAGGGCAACATCATTAGAATTATTGTCTTCTCTATTTTGAAAAATGTATATTCTATTGGGATATTTTTCTATTCATTCTTGTTGAATACGTTACTGACTTGAGCGTCGGAGGACCGACGCCGGAGCCCCCTCCGGCTCGGTTTTATGCAGGTTACTTTTGATGATACACGAAGTCTATTGTGGAAGTCATTTTCCTGGAACTTGAGAGTGGCGCAGCCCCTTTCCTGAAATTGAAGTGAAGTTGTTGCAATGATGCAACCCATTTCTCGCTTATGATTATCTGTTAGATGTGCCTTACTTTTTTGCCCACATCACACATAAAAACACATAAAATCTAGCCAACGGTGATCGTGGGTGAGTCTCATAGAAAGACTGGGAAATTTGTCTATTGGGGGCGAACAGACAATGCTTGCCCGCATGACCACGAGGACCACTCAGAGATGCCCCATCCCAGAAGACTAGTGTAGGAAAGGTTAAGGTGTCAAGCAACTGATAAGTTGGGCCCACATGGGGTGAGCAACTTACAAAAGCTACCAAGAGAATTTTTCCGAAAATGAGGGACTACAGGAAGTTGCTCGCCCACGAGCACCAATCCTTAATAAACTTGAGGAGGGGAATCATCTCTAAGTGAAATAGAAAATTGAGGCAAGCAGTAGAGGACTTGCGCGAGCAAGTGGCAAACAAGGATAAGGGAGTAAGCATGACATCCCTACCTACATCCCCCTTTCAACAGCAACCTTGACAGCACCAGTACAAAATAAACAGTTCCCAACCATAGCATTGTACGAGGGAGAGTCAGATCTCAAAGTCCACATATCAAAGTACACGAACTTCATGATAACGGTAAGGGCAGCAGATGCTACACAGTGCAAGAACTTCCCCTTAACTCTTGGAGACAGGGACCACATGTGGTTTTCATCTCTAGCTCCAGGGTCCATCCAATCCTTTGGACAACTCACCTGAGAATTTCTTTCACAGTTCTCTGGATATTGAACCTATTTGACCCAGAAGCACAGATTAGCAAATATTACACAGGGGCAGAAAAATAGATTAGCAGTATCTGGATAGGTTCGATAAGATTTTACTGGAAGGTGGCACAGACCTCTGGAAGGAGATGCGCTTATCTTGTCTGATGACATTTGCCAAACTCCGCCATACAGCTGGAGTGTATGTGGCTATGCAGGAAGCCTTCTAAAGGGAGTTAGGTGGAGAGGCTGAAGAAAACAAGATCGGGAAGAAATCCGGAGGTAGGGATATAAGGCCCCGAAGAATTTGAAATCTTTTGTGGATGGAGTTGAGTATAAAGAAACGCTTAACCATGTATTGAAAATTTCAGTGGAACAGGTATATACGGCTGCAAAGGACGAAGATATGCTTTCAGCTCCCCAAAAGATTCGACAATTGAGAAACAAACTAAACCCAAACAAGTACTTTGCCTACCATCAAAGCATCAGCCACTTACTTAGCGAATGTCGAAATATGTTGAAATAAGTGTGGAAGTTCTATGAAGCTGGGAAGTTGACAAAGTTTGTAAAGAAATCACCGGGAAAAAGGCAAAGGCCTGTAAATCAGGAAGAATTTGATGATGGGGATAATGACGAAGAAGATCGTAAGCCGAACCGGCAAGCAAGAAGAGCTCCACCAGCACCTCCAACACACCAAGAACCCAACAGGTAGATACTAGTGCTAGAGGAAATGGGTCCAGCAGGAGAAACTGCTGACGGGAGATCATCCCTTCCAAGAGACAGAAAAAAATGAAAATTTGGGCTATCAACCAGGTTCAGGAAATGGGTTTGGGATCGAAAGCACCAATAAAGCCGACCACAGAATTGACATTCTCCCAAGCAGACTTAGAAGGAATTCTAACTCTCCACAACAATTTGTTGGTCATCAGCGCTAACATCATGAACACAAAGGTCCACCGACTGCTAGTGGACACTGGAGCGTACACAAACATACTTTTCAAGAAGACACTAGAGAAGTTAGGGGCTTACGAGTCATACATTGAAGACTGTAATCATAGAGTAGTGGGGTTTGGAGAAGTTGTAACCATCCCCCAAGGTATGATAAGATTCTCTGCCAAACTTGTATCGGTTGAGGAATCCAGAAAAGAGACTGACTAGGTTGATAGATTTTCTAGTTATGGATAAACATTCCTCTTATAATGGGTTCCTGGATTGCCTCTTTATTTTGGAATTAAAGTTGTATGTTCAATGTATTACTACAGTGTAAAATTTCCAATACCTAATGGTGTAGGAACGGTGAAAGGTGACCAGAAAAAAGCTCGAGAATGTTTGCTGATGATCAAAAAGCATATGAAGAAGAACCGCAACACCTGCCTGGAGAACCTAGTATACTAGACATTATCCCAACAGAAGAAGAGCCTATGGAGCTTGACCACCAACAGGAAGAAGAGAAAGGTCGCCAGAGGATGTAGGAAGACTCACAGTAAGCCCACAATATGGAGATTGATGCAGTACCCCAAGATAACTCACAATCAACACCGGACAATTCAAGACCAGATCCCACTCCAACTGTCGCAAGCACTGTTGAAGGACAAGACTATCTTGAGCCCTGCATTGTGTATGAGCTCCAGATGGATGAGAAAAGCTAGACTTAGAAGGAACAGTCCATGATCCTAGATTGAAGAACAAAAAGAAGAGAGCAACTCCCGTCAAGGAGCTGAGAATCATAAAAGTGGACCCCACAAAGAATAGTTAGAGTTGTTTATTGGCTCGAACTACCTGAGCCCCACAAGTTAGAGACGGAAAAGTTCATTAAGGCAAACTTACATGTCTTTGCATGGTCCCCTGAAGATATGATGGGGATAACTCTAGAACATTCATGCCATCGTCTCAACACAGACCCCAAGAAGAGACATGTGTGCTAAAACGGATAAAATACGGTCTTGAGAAATACAATGCACTCACAATTGAGGTCAAGAAACTTCCACCCTAAGCTCTTATGGACTGATAAATCAAAACTTGGTCACTTACATTTCTGGTTATGATGATGCAACACACTTGTGGAAGATTATAAATTTTTTGTAAAGAAAATTGTACTCATCATGAAAACATATCCAAGAAGCTAATAAGATTTTTTTAAGAGATTATTTTTATTCTCGAACAATTTAGTGATAAAATTAATGATATGTCACAATAATAAAAACCAGACATATTTATATTTACAATCATGAAATCATGTATGTATTTGTCATGGGCTCGATTGCGGCTAAGGGGGAGTTGAGGTTATCTCCGATTGATGAGAGGAGAAAGGCGATTGAGGATGCTAGAGTTTTGTGTGTTCGTGAACTGGAAGTGGGAGATGGTGAGTTATGTCTGAAAGAAGGGGAACATATGTTTGACTCATCCGATAGTTGAGATCTGTCCCAGAATTAAATCACAGCCATACACTTGTTGAGAGTGTATCATTTTCAGTATTTGCATATTTTCCCTAAAAGATTTATAGTCTATTTCATTTCAATACCCTAGTTTATTTTATTTAATTTTAAACCTTGTAGTCCCAAGTTGAGTTGTTAAATGTCAATTTTGGCAGTGAATGGAAGGAACAGAAATTACTACAATTCTCTCTCCCTCAATTTCTCTCTCTCCATATTCTTCTTCTTCACGAAAAGTTCCAGAAAAAAATTACAAAAAATATTTGTTACATTAATGCTAAACCCAGATCATAACATCTGGTAATCAGAGCTGGTTCTTCCTTGGATATGGCAGAGGCCACTCATTTCAAGGACCTGCAAGAATCACAAAAGAAGTTAGAGCAGTTTATTCAAACAGAAGCATTAAAATGGGAGGCTACCGAGGCTAAATTACAGGATTCTATCCATGGTGTTTCATCTAAGGTGGAGAACTCCATTGGTGGCATTACATCCAGGGTTAATGAGCAACGATTGGAGATTATGGGTAAGCTGGACCATGTTACCAATACTCTGGCAGCCTTACAATTGCAGTTCATGAACTCTGAGAAGGGTAAAGGACAGTTGGGTAGTGAATCAATTTTGGGGGATCCAAGTACTGGTTCTAATACAATGGAGTTTATTGCTCAAACTCAAGAAACTATCAAATCAAAACAGACCCAGGAGCATAATGGCCAGGTAGTCCATACTTCTCTTCCTAGGGTGGATTTTCCTAGGTTTGATGGATCTAATTTTAGGGTTTGGGTTTTGAGGTGTAATTTATATTTCAAGTTAGTACCTATGGCTTCAAATTCTCACAAGGTTAGTCTGCCTCTATGCATTTTGATGGCAAGGCTGCTCTATGGTACCAGAATTTTGTCCAGAGGAAGATTGAGCTTCCTTGGACTCAATTCATTGAGGTGTTGAGTGCTAGATTTGAGGAAATGAATGAGAATAAAATTATTGCTGAGTTTAATAAACTTAAGCAATATGGTTCATATGCTGATTATGTGGATAAATTTGAAGAACTTAAGGCTTGTATGCTATTGGTTAATAGAGAGAATTTTTCTGAAAAGTACTTTTTGGCTAGTTTCATCAGTGGATTGAGTGAAGAGCTACAGTCATATGTAGCTATGTTTGAACCTAAAACCTTAGAGCATGCAATTGAATTGGGGAAGAAACAAGTGACATCACTGGAAGCATTATCTAAAAGGTTAAAAAATGCCCAAAGAAATTTTAGTTATCCCACAAATTTTGGAAAGAAACCTGACAATAGCAACTCATCTACTCCTAAGTCAAATGCCAATGGTAGTAGAGCACCTCTCAAGGTGTTAACCCTTTCAGAAATGGCTGCTAGAAGGGAAAATGGGCTCTGTTATAATTGTGATGAGCCATACACATTTGGCCATAAATGCAAGAAGAAGATTGCCTACATGGTCATGGCTGAGGAAAATGATTGGGATGGTAGTTTCAGTCCTAATGATAGTGATGGTGGCATAGTTGAAGGAGGTTCAGTGGGTATGGAAGAAGTGCAGATTACACTTAATGCACTAGCAGGAGAGAGGGGAATTACTACTATGAGGGTGTTAGGAGAGTATGGTCAACAGAGGTTGAACATTCTCATTGACATTGGGAGTACACTTAGCTTTATTCAAGCTGCTACTGCTAAAAGGTTAAGGTGTCCTCTTACACCTATTAATCCTTTGTTGGTTAGGGTGGCTAATGGGCAGAGGCTTGTAAGTGCTAAACAAGTTGATGCATTATGTTGGAAGATGCAAAGGAATGAATTCTCTTATCCACTGAGAGAATTGGTGAATGATGGTTGTGATCTTATTTTAGGAGGCGATTGGTTGAAGTCATGCACTCCTATTGAGTTGGACTATGACAAAATGACTTTTACAGTCACAATGTTGGGCAAGAAGGTTAAGATTCAGGCATTGACAACAAATATTGATTGTTGTGTAATGTCAGGAGTTGAGCTATTTCAGTTGCTACATTCTGAGGCACCTACAGAAGTGGAAGGAATATATTTGGTTTCACCTGAAATCAACAAGAGAGTTGATAAGGATGATTTGCAGGAACTACTGATGAAATATCAAGTAGTGTTTGAGGAACCTACAAGTCTACCACCAGGGAGGGGTGTGGATCATCAGATTATTCTCAAACCTGGGAGTGTTCCTAAGCAGCAATTCCCTTATAGAACCTCACACACTCATAAGGAGAAAATTGAGAAGATTGTCAAGGAGCTTCTTCAGGCTGGAATTATCCAGGATAGCAAGAGTCCTTTTGCATCACCAGTGATATTGGTGAGGAAGAAGGATGGTACCTGGAGGATATGTGTGGACTACATGTACTTACATGAGCTGACTGTTAAACATAATTATCCTATTCCCATTATAGATGAGTTGTTGGATGAGTTAGAGGGGGAAAGATACTTTTCAAAAATTGACTTGAGGTCAGGCTATTTTCAAATTCTGATGAAACCTGAGCATAAGTATTTGACTGCTTTTAGGACTCATAATGGGCACTATGAGATCCTGGTTATGCCATTTGGCTTATCTAATGCCCCTGCCACCTTTTAGTCATTGATGAATAAGGTGTTTAGGGAATACCTAAGGAAGTTTGTTCTAGTTTTCTTTGATGATATTCTGGTCTATAGTTCAAGCTGGGAGGATCATATCAAACATTTAGAAATTGTGCTGCAGATTCTGAAGAAGAAACAGTTATTTTCTAAGAAGAGTAAATGTGATTTTGGACAGAAACAAATTGAATATTTAGGGCATGTGATTTCACAAAAGGGAGTTGCAACTTATCCTAATAAGATTGCTAACATGGTGGGTTGGCCTATCCCTAAGAGTGTTAAACAACTTAGGGGTTTTCTTGGTCTCACTGGTTATTACAGGAAATTCATTATGGGATATGGTGAAATCAGCAGGCCACTGACAAACTTACTTAAAAAAGATGGGTTTAAATGGAACAAGGAAGTTGATATGGTCTTTCAAAGATTGAAGGATACTATGGTAACTGCCCCTGTGTTGGCACTATCAAATTTTGACAAACAGTTTGTTTTAGAAACTGATGCAAGTGGTAGAGGAATTGGGGCAGTGCTCATGCAGGAGGGATAGCCTATTGCTTATCTAAGCAAGGCTTTATGCCCTAAGAACCAGATTCTTTCCATTTATGAAAAGGAGTTCCTAGCAGTGTTGATGGTCATAGAGAAGTGGAAACATTATTTACAAGGAAGGAGATTTATTATTAAAACTGATCAGCATGCTTTAAGGTGTTGGATCAGAAGGTGGTCACACCCATGCAACACAAGTGGATGACTAAGCTTCTTGGATTTGACTATGAAATTCATTATAAGAAAGGGAAGGAAAACATAGCAGCTGATGCCTTATCTAGGAAGGAGGAAGGTGAATGGTTATGTAGTGTTGTGACCACAATTGTTCCAATGTGGATTAAGAAGGTACTACACAGTTACAATGGAGATGCTTTTATAGAGAAGATTATTAAAGGAAAATTTGTTGATACTATTGAGTATCAAGATTTCCAGTTAATTGAAGGGTTGTTGAGGTTCAAGAATAGGGCGGTTGTGGGTATTGAAGGAGGAGTTAGGAAATTACTCATGGAGGAATTTCATCACACTCCTTATGGTGGACATTCTGGGGTCAATGGTACTTACCAGAGGATTAAGAGTGTCTTTTTTTAGCCTAACATGAAGAGGGATATTATTACATGTGTTAAAGATTGTGAGGTGAGTGCTCAGAATAAGTCAAGTTCAGGGTTATACCCTGGATTACTACAATCATTACCTATTCCAGAACAAGCTTGAACTCACATATCCATGGATTTTATTGAGGGATTACCTAGTTCTTGGGGTAAGAATATTATCTGGGTAATTGTTGAAAGGTTTACTAAGTACTCAAACTTCATTGCTATCTCACACTCTTACACTGCTCAAACATTGGCAAAGTATTTCCTAGATGTCATCTACAAATTGCATGGACTACCAGTCAACATAGTATCTGATAGAGATAAAGTGTTCACAGTAAATTTTGGCAGGAACTTTTCAGCTTGTTGGGGACTAAGTTGAATTTGAGTTCAGCTTACCATCCTCAAACTGATGGGCAGACTGAAAGGGTCAATCAGTGCTTGGAACAATATTTGAGATGCTTTGTGCACTCAAATCCAAAGCAATGGTTGAAATGGTTGCTACTGGCTGAGCATTGGTACAACACCAACTATCATACCAGTCTCAAAATGACACCATTTCAATCTCTATATGGGTATTTTCCTCCTACTCATGGTATCTTACCTTATGTGGGTACTGACAACATGAAGGTTAAAGAGTTATTACAACAGAGACAGCAGATGACAGAGTGAATCAAGCAAAACTTAAAGATTGCTCAAGAACGTATGAAATTCTATGCTGATAGAAAAAGGAAGGAAAGAAATTTCAAGGTGGGAGATATGGTTTATCTCAAGATGCAACCTTTTAGGCAGAACTCAGTACATTTACAAAGAAATCACAAGTTAGCTTCAAGGTTTTTTGGTCCTTATAAAATTCTGGAAAAAATAGGTATGGTTGCCTATCGATTGGATCTACCTGAGGTGTCTAAAATTCACCATGTGTTTCATGTATCAATGCTAAAAGGGCAAGTAGGGAGAAAGGTTATACCTTCACAGTCCTTACCCTTGGTAAGCGAAGAAGGTGTGATGCTTGTCCAACCGCTGAAAATTGTTGAGCGCCGGCAAATTCTGGAAAAAGGAAAAGTAAAGATTCGTGTCAGATTGTTGTGGGGAGAAGAAGATTGGCAGATCGAGGGCTGGGAAGACTTATCTGTAATCGCAAAACGGTTTCCTCATCTTGATCCATGTGGACAAGGATCTCTTAATCCCGCGGGTATTGTCATGAGCTCGATTGCGGCGAAGGGGGAGTTGAGGTTATCTCCAATTGATGAGAGGAGAAAGACGATTGAGGATGCTAGGGTTTTGTGTGTTCGTGAACTGGAAGTGGGAGATGGTGAGTTATGTCTGAAAGAAGGGGAAGACATGTTTGACTCATCCGATGGTTGAGATCTGTCCCAAAATTAAATCATAGCCATACACTTGTTGAGAGTGTATCATTTTCAGTATTTGCATATTTTCCCTAAAAGACTTATAGTCTATTTCATTTTAGTACCCTAGTTTATTTTATTTACTTTTAAACCTTGTGGTCCCAAGTTGGGTTGTTAAATGCCAATTTTGGTAGTGAATGGAAGGAGCAGAAACTAGTACAATTCTCTCTCCCTCAATTTCTCCCTCTCCCTCAATTATTCTCTCTTCCTATTCTTCTTCTTCTTCACAAAAAGTTCCAGAAAAAAATTACAAAAAATATTTGTTACATTAATGCTAAACCCAGATCATAACAGTATTCCTTTCTATAGAACTGTAAAGGACAATATAACAAACTCTAGGCATGCATGCCAAAATTTATATGAGTTGTGCTGCTAATAATTAGGAAGTATTTTGCCAATCAAGCCAAATCCCATGACAGTTAAGGTAATAGCTTGAAGGAAGAGGTATACGCAGTAGTAAGAGTCTTTTCTGTGCACCAAGTCATAATATCCACAAAAGAACAAAAACGTCGCAAATCCCAGCTCCGGCACTAGCAATCTTGGAAAGATCAAAACCATGTCTCAGTTAAATCATCTTTCTTTCACATGCATATATATATATAATACTTAACATTCATAAGAAGTCTTACCTGTCTCTAAAAGTCTTAAATCGTGAATGATCAGTAAATTTGTTGTGGGATTTATTTGTGATACTGCTATCTCCCAATTTTGCAGTCACTGGCCATTCGCTAGCGCTCTTGCTCCCAAGCAAACCATTAATTATAGCTTTGCTTCTGTGAAATGACATGCCACACTCGAAAAACACCCAAACTACCACAAGATGGAGGGACCTACAATCATTTTAAATCTCATCACCTACCGGACAAAAAAAAAAAAAAATCATTTTCCTTTAGTCGACTCCGCTTGGATAATAAACAATTTTTTAAACCATAGTCATTTTCCTTGAGTAATATAGGATGGGGCAGAAAGAGTATATGGAGTTAGACCTTGGAGTGGTGAAGAGAATAGTTATGGCACTGATAATGCATGAGATAAAAATAGATGCCCCTATTTTGACATCAAGTTCAGGTATCAATACTGTCAATGGTAACACCAAAAAGAAGTATAGGAAGATACATGTTTGACCCATGGTCTTTCGGACAAGGAAGAAGCTGTATATCATATGGAATTTCTTCCAAAATGACACTTCCTGCTAAGATCAAATTAATGATTTATCCCAAGAAGATTAGTCAAAATGTATATTCATTTTTTATTGAAAATTAAAGTAGGTGCAAGTATTACAAGCAAATTAACCTTGTTATTAAAAATATGAGCCACAATTTGCCTAAAGAGATGATTGGGGCCACAAAACCAACGATACTGCTGGGAACGGAAAGCTTTAAAGGTACTAGGAAGTTCACTTTTCACCTGTTTACAACATAAATATCAATGGTTGCATATATACATCTTTGGTGCAATTTAACTTATTGAAAAGGATATCTCACCTGAATAGTTCCTGCATAAAGAAATTTCCAGCCTTTGAGGCCGACCCGAACAGAGAGATCGAGGTCTTCTACTGTGCTTCGATCTTTCCAACCTCCTGCTTCATATATTGCTGAAATTCTCCATACTCCAGCAGTTCCTGAGATACATGTGATTACAAAAACAATCCAGTTTAAAAGGAATCATGAGAACAACTTAATGCATATTCATAGTTGTGTGGCTTGTTTATTGTTTAGGATAGGATACATTAAAGTATCTTAACTGTTACATTCATTATTTCTTATGATTCCAAACCAAAGATAAAATTCACTAGGGGAATTAATTGAAGTAGGGCAAAGCTCTATCTCAAGAATTGATAGCACTTTCCGAGTTTTGAACCTAATTTTTATAGAAAAGCCTAATTCTAAATCTCAAGTCTACATCACTAAGCCAACTACTAGGTTCAATCATTGTTGTACATTATGCATATGTGTAACCTAGGAATTTTTCCACAAAAATCAATATCTCCTTTTATTAATAATGTGAAAAGAAAATTACAAAGAATAATTGAATTTAATCAAGTGATTGTCTAAGTCCAATCTCTATTTGATCATCTGATTCTTCTCTTTGAGTCCTAACTTGGTCTTGACTTGATTTGCGAGTTTCTCGAAGCTGGTCCGGAGTTGACTTTAGAGTTTGACCTTAATTCGAGGGTGTTGAGTCTTATTTCGAATTAATGTTGCCTTTAGAAGGACTTTGTCAATTTGTCGTACATATTCCGGAGTTGACTTTGGAGTTGGACGTTAATTTGAGGGCGTGAGCCTTATTTCAACTTAATGTTGCCTTTACAAGAACTTTGTTGATTTGTCGGAGCTAATCCGGACTTAACTTTTGAGTTGGGCGTTAATTCGAGTGCGTTTGAACCTTATTTCGAATTAACGTTGCCTTCTGAAGGACTTTGTCGATTTATCGGAGTTGGTCCTAATTTGATTTTGAAGTTGATATTAATTTGGGGGTGTCGAACCTTATTTCAAATTACATCTTGTTGGAAGGATTTTGTTGAGTGTCCAACTTTGGACGCCCTATGGAGGGTCATTGTAGATAGACAATGTTGATTGTCGTTGAGGACTTGTGGATTATCGTTGATTGGAGGGGCTTGATGCCGTATTTCTCGAATCAAATATCGTTGTTGATAAAGAACGCCGACTGGAGGCTTTGCATCGTTATCCCATATCAAAACGTTTTTGTTGATGAAGAACTCAGATAACGCCTTTGAATTTTCAAGAATGCCCGAATTCTTGGATATTGATGCTTTCTCCAAGCTCTGATCTCCTTGCCTTTGTCGTGAATTGTTGTAAATGAAAATATGACTTAGAATGAGACCCTATTTATAGGTGCAAAGTTCTAAATTTACAAGCCAGATTTGATAGGTCGGAAGATTTGAGTTAGAGAATATTCCCAAAAGATGGCAGATTTGATAATCTTTAAGAATATATGTGAAGATTTGATTTCTTAGGTTTATTTTAAAGATCGGACTTGATATCTTGGACTTTAAAGTTCCAAAAGAATTAATTGGAATTTAGAGACTCAATTGTATTTATTAGACTTTCGAGACTCAATTCAATTTATCAAGTTTTTTAGGCTCAATTCAATTTATTAGATGTTTGTGGCCCAAATGAATTTATCAGGCTTTTGATGTCCAATTCGATTTATTAGGCTTTTGAAATCCAATTCAATTTATTATTTAGAAATTAAATTTATTTAAATTCTTAATTATAAATTTAATTTTAACATGTTTTTTTTTTATTTCGACAATTAATTTTAATTGCTTACTTTATGATTTTACGATTTTGGATGAGCAAGATATCTTATATTAATCGAACTAATGTAGATCTCTTGAAAAACAATTATAATCATTATCAAGTCAACGTATCAGTCTTAAGAGTTTAGGATATATACATTTTACATTCAGAAAAAAGAAATTTAAAATAAATTAAGATGAGTTACGGTAAGTGAAATTTCAATTTAAAAAAATTGAGCCGTCGTAAAGTCATCTTGCACTATGTGGGCCGGGTAACCTTTATCGGAGTTTATATTTCACGTTGTGTTGCCTAGCTAGCTCATGCTATTATAATTAATTTTAAATATTTCATGTATTTATATAATATTATATATAACGGAATAAATATTTTTCTCCCCATATTTTGCACTTCAATATTTAGATAGTGATATAGTTCGTATATTTTACCAATATGTAGCAAATTTGCCCAAGAAATTATTAGTGTCATACTTAACTTCTTTGGCTTAGTTTTGTATGTCTCAGTTGTAAGGTGCAATTCAAGTTCATTTTTAAAAAGTTACACAAAATACTATTGAAAAGTTACACATATTATTATTAAAAAGTGTATTTTTAATGGTGTAACTTTTTTGTAATAATTTGTGTAACTTTTTAGTAATAAATTATGCAACTTTTTAAAAATAAATTTGAATTGCACGGTGTAACTGGTGCACAAGAGACTTACTCAACTTCTTTTTGTCAATATTATATTGTTAAGAAAGAGAAAAAAAGTTTTTTGTTCTAATAACTTATTGAGTGTCCGCTTTTAATCCTAAAAATTTTGACTCTTCGATTTTGATCGTTTAACTCTTTGGGTTGGTTCAATTTTGGTCCTATTTTTACCAAAAAAGTGAAAATAATATTATTTTTTGTCATACACGGCGCACATGGTGGTTGATTATCGAACTTTTCAGCATCCTTGGTGATATTTTATTATAGCTAATTAGTGTTATGGTAATATAGAAAAAACAAAATAAATAAATACAAAATGTAAAAAGATTGATTATTTGGCAGCCACGTAAGTAAGAGTACCGAAAAACTCCAAATTCAACCATCACATGCTCCGTGTATAACAAAAAAAAATGATACTACCTCCGTCCCCCAAAAGTTTGCGGAACTTTTGGGGACATGGTTTTTAAGAAAATATGTAATGAGTAAAATGTGTATAGTGAAGATTGTGAGTTAAAAATTTTAAAGGTATTGATTTAAAGAAATATTTCTATTTTGGCAGTATGCAAACTTTTGTGGGACAAACTAAAAAGAAAAATATGCAAACTTTTGTAGGATGGAAATAATATTATTTATACTATTTTAATAAAAATAGAATTAAAATTAGACAAACCAAAAGAATTATGGAACCAAAATCGAAGAGATAATTTTTTAAACTAAAAGAGACACTTAATAACTTATGCAACCAATTCTATTAATAATTATGTTTTTATCACTATATATATTTTCATGCTCTGTTTTTTTTTTCTATTATGGAGCGCGGAGCAGACCTAAGCATTAATTTGTATTTTTTTATTTAAACGTTCTACATAAATTTACACATTATTAAAAAAGAAAAATCAATTTACATGCATAACTCATACTCCCTCTGTCCCACAGGAATTTGCACACTTTCCTTATTCGGACGTCTCACACAAATTTGCACACTATTAAAAAAGGAAACATTGATTTACGTGCACACTCACAAACTTATACACATATTTACCCATATGCCACTACTTTATATATAAAACACATTTTTCTTAAAAAATGTGCCGTCCCGTAGGGTGCAAATTCCTACGGGACGGAGGGAGTATTATACACATATTTATTCATATGATATTATTTTATTTTATTAATTTTTTTTAAATATATATACCCAATGAAAATTATGTTGGAACGGAAGAAATATTTCATTAGTTTTAAATTTTTAACATCATTTGTTTCCCTAAAAATTTTTGAAAGGATAAAAATAAGAATAAATGACATTATTTTTTCAACTTCATATCAAGGGTGCAAATGGCGCTTGGCGGTCGGCGGGCGGTCGAGTACCGCCAAGCGCCTAGGCCGCTTAGGCGCCTCCTTGGCAGTGCCAAGGTTTTTTTATTTTATTTTTTATTTTTTATTAATATTAATTTTTTCTAAACATATATTAATAAAAACATACATTATAGATAAATTATAAATTTAAAACATAATTACTAACTATCACAAAATATAAAAAGTCAACAAAATGTTAAAAACTATCATAATACGACATAGAAAGAATAAATTATGAAGTAGTCAATTAAAGTTTCATTTTTTAGTAATTTAGTAAATTAATTTTTATTTTTTAATTTTAGTTTTAACTTTTAAGTTGAAATAAAAATTAGAAAAAAAAGATTAATGGTCGTTTAGGCGGTGTCAAGACAGCCTCGGCGGCTGCCTAGGCGGTCTCGACAGTGCCAAATGTGTTGACGGATTTTTCTCGGTGATTTGACCGCGACCGAGGCTTTCGCCTAGGCGGTCTCGGCGACCGCCATTTACATCCATGCTTCATGAAGGATAAATGAGATCTTTATGGCCCTTCAAGAAGGGAAATAATTAATTAAATAATATTTTGAATTTAAATATTTTTTTATTATAAATCATCTTTAAAATTAACATCTTTTTAAAGATAATTAATAAAAAAGCTAAAATATTTATATTAGTGTATTTGAATTTCTTTTAATTTAATAGGACATGTAGTGCAAGGTCACAATTATGATATTGTGATGAAATTATGAACCTATTTAACACATAATTATTTTAAAAAAAAAAGTGTTAAAACTAAATTATTGTTATAATCTCTAAAAATAATTATTTCATATGAAAGTATACTCACCATTAAAGCTAAAGAAGGCATGGACAATGGATCCCACTTCTTGCTCTACCATAAAGTGGTAATTAAGAGTAATTTCTTGCAATCTAGTCAACAGACATTCGTCTGCGTTCACTACAAAATTGACAGAAATTTCAAAAAAATTTATAAGGATTGACAGAATTATATTCAAATAAATAACTAGTTTTCTTTACCATATATACCATGCATGACCAAAAATATGATAGGCACTTTTTATTATGATTAAAAAATAAAGGTCATTTACATATTGTTCAAAAAATCATTATATTTATAAATTGGTTAAAAAAATTTACACGATAGTATGTCTTTTTTTTTACACGGAACCAATATATAATTTTTATCAATTTTTTGAATCTCATTGTACTTTTACCTAAAAATAAATGTCAAGGACAAATACTATTTATAATTCAGTATTTTTATTAATATATATTTAGAAAAAATTAAAATAAATGAAAAAAAAATGTCGGAACAGCCTAGGCGCTTGGCACCACTCGACGCCTGACGACCACCCCTTATAATAAGTCAGTAGTTTTTTTTTTTTTTTAGGTATTCAATAACTTAAGGATATTTATATCAAAATTAAAATGAATCATTTGCAAAATATATTTTACAATAGTGACATAGCTTACCAAAAGTAGAACGAGCTTGTACGAGAGCAAGGTGAGGATTGTGAATGAGATATGGAATAGTTCGCAAAAGAAAATCAGCTTCTGGTTGATAATCAGCGTCAAAGACGGCGACATATTCACAATATTTGGCATATTCACATTCCATCCCTTGTTGAAGTGCTCCTGCTTTGAATCCTCCTCTTGTCTCTCGACTTTCGTATATAATATTAATACCTTTCTCCCACCATTCTACGCATTCTTTCTCAATCATTTCCTATATGTCTCAAATAGTTGGATCGATACAATTTTAGATTTTGAGTAGGAGAGAAGAAAGTGCCAGCAGTTTAAGTGTAAACACATCAAATATTTCTTCAAGAGCGATAAATTCTTGTATTACTCCCTCCGTCCCGCTATAAGTTGTTCATTGCTTTTGGGTACACAAATTAAGAAAAAAGTTAAAAAGTATGAGTGATGTGATGAAAAAAGTGAAAAAATATAAGTAATGTGATGAAGATAAAAAAGTAATGGATATAGTATAAAAAATATTGAAAATAATAATAAAAAAGTGAATAGTAAGTTTCAAAAAAGATAAAAAAAAACAAATGAGCAATATATAGTGGAACGGACGAAAATAACAATATTAACAATTTATAGTGGGACGGAGGGAGTATCTTATTTCTCACCTTTTTTTTTTTTTTTAATTTCTATGCATTCATGGTCCGCACATGAATTTCTCAAAAGTTAAAACTCAACAGTTATATATTTCCATCCTCATACTCAATTTTTTTGTTGTTATGATATATAGATACTCAATTTTTTTATTGGTAAATATATTGATGACTATAACCTATTACGGCCTCAAGTCATGTATAGTGGGTCGGACTCTAATTAAATACTAGAGTTATTTCACTTCAAATAGTCAATTTCGTACTCAAATAGTCAATTATTATCACATGTAGCATCATTTAAAACAACATATTTCCAAATTTCAATAGATATATAATATTGGGTGTTTTACGTATTAGTTCAAAAAATCACTATATTTACAAATTGGTTCATAAAAATTTGTACGAAATTATTTTTTTTTTAACATAAACCAATTTGTAATTTGTGCGAATTTGTTGAACCAATTTGTACTTTTTACTATAATATTTCCTTCATTTCAAAGGTATTTTCACCTTTAAGATGGGAGGAGATTTTTTTTTTTTTAAGGTCAACATGTTAGGGGGTTAGCAAAAGAAGGCCCGTAAGTTTGCGAGCTGGCAATTTAGGGACCGCACCTTTCCGGACTGGCAATTTAAGGACGCAACTTTTTAACTTGACAATTTAAGGACCGTAGTTTTTTAACTTGACAAATTAAGGATAAATTGGCCCGTATTAGCTCCAATTGGGCTGATACGGGCTGAAGCGTATACGGGCCAATTTGTCCTTAATTTGCCAAGTTAAAAAACTGTGGTATTTAAATTGCCAAGTTAAAGAGTTACGGTCCTTAAATTGCCAAGTTAAAAAATTGTGGTCCTTAAATTGTCAGCCCGCAAATTTACTGGCCTCTTTTTGTTAACCCCCAAACTGCTTACCTTAAAATAAAATTTTCCCAAGATGAGAGTACAGACTTTTCAAAAAAAAAAGAATAATGCGTAAAATTATATTATTAGAATGATGAAATTAGTTTGATTGAGTGTAAAAGTAATAACATTTTGTATAAATATACGAATGGTGTAAAGATAAAGTTAAAATAATAATTTTTATTTATAAGGTGTGAATAATTATGAGACTAGAAAAAGTGCATAACAATAATAATGGGATGTAGAGACCAGAGAGTAGTAACATATAAAGAATATATACATACCTTGATGACAATATCGGAGGAATCATCGAGTACTTGAATGAGGAGCCTGTCAACAGGCCATGTGAGCCTACACACTGCATCAATGCAAAGCTTGTATACCTGCAAAAACCACACCCATTACTCATCTTTCTCTCATATACTCTCTCTCTCTCCCCCCTCTATCCTAATATATTAATCATCTAGCTAACGATGTGCTCAAATATTTTTTGACCCATTTTAGTGTCAAAAGAATTTAATGGCCTACATTTACCGAATTTCAAACACACAATACTTAGTTTACTTGTTAGTAGTTAGATAGCTAACTCTCCAAACACTTCAAAAATATTTTCAAGTCAACCTTATATGTCCCACCTAATTTGTTTTCAGAGGGAATTGAAACTCAGGTCACTCACTCAAATGAGAAGCTCAGTAGCTAAGTAAAATAACCTAACTGGTTACTTAAATTGTTATTTCTACAATTACATATTTTAAAAAACAAAAGAAAAATCCGAGTGTAACATACAGATTGGAAATTCGACCAGATCCGATTTAGATGGCAAACGTACCTCTCTCTCGTTGTATAGAGGTATCTGAACAAGAACCATGGGAAACCCCGAGTGTTGGTCTTCCTTCATTGCTTCCCATTTGTATGACTTTTTGCCGAAGAGCTTCACATATATCAAAACCAATGCCATGTAGAGCCCTTCCACCAGCAGCGTTGTGGACATCGCCATGCAAATGCAGAGACCAACAATCACCATTGGAGCTATAATTGAACCTCTGATTATCCCCCACACAATATCCACCCTTGATCCTTCCATCATCAACCACTCCATCGCAACGTTAATTACAGAAATATTAGCCATTGGATCTTGCTTGATCATGAGAAGACCTCTATCCTTAGATTATCTTCTTGTGAGAGAAATGTCGAGTATGGGGGATCGAGCTAGAGAGATGGAAGAGAGTTGCGTGGATTTATACACACTGTTTTCACGGAGAAGGATAAATTTTGTCGTGTTATCTTTTTTATTTTTCCTCACCTTTTGCGGGTTAAAGATTCCGAATTTCAAAAATATATAATTTAATTGAGTAGGTATTGTGTAAAAATAGTTCATGATAAGTTTATCAAAAAAACTGTCTTAATGTATCAAATATTTGATCAAGTGTATCAAAATATTCATCAGGTGTGTATCAAAAGTTAAAGTTCATATAAATTTTATTAACATCAATTTTTGATACGTCTGATGAGATTTTTGATACACCTGATTAAATATTTGATACTTTAAAACTTGTTCATGATAAGCTTATCATGAATCATTTTCATACAATACTTTGTCAATTTAATTATAGTAGAATTATATTGACATTTTTAAAAAAATTATGTTTTATAATTAATTTTAAGGAAATAAATTAATGTGAAATTATTTATTAATATAAGTGCAAACGTATAGCGCATCTACTTAATAATATAATGGGTGATTTTATTTTATTTTTGTTCATTTTCGAAATGTTATTTTCTTTTTTGTCCTTTTAAAAAATTCGAATTCACCGTGAACTCGGGCTCATACAATTTTTTGTCAATTAACAATATTATAATTGCCAATCATTTGTAATTTTTAAAAATAAAAAGTACATGGATCAAAATTTATATCTTTATGTAATAACATTACTAAGTTGGATCAAGATTTTAGTTAGAGTAAGTCTCTTGGGCACCAAGTGCACCATGCAACTCAAGTGCATTTTATAAAAGTTACAAAAATTACTATTTAAAAGTTACACATTATTGAAAAGTGTATTTTCAAAATTTTATTTTTTAATTATAATATATATAACTTTTCAGTAATAAATGGTATAACTCTTTAAAAATATACTTAGTTGCACGATTCATCAGGTGCATACAAGATTAATGCTTGTAATTAGTTATACACAAATGAAATTTCAATCTAATAGCAAAAACAAAGTCTAGTGTGTGAAACTGTATCATAACCCATAAAATTTTAAACACCATACTAAATTTAGTTGGGATGTGTTTGCTCTAAAGGTAAAGTAATTCATTCCTCCACCGTTTCACATGCCCTTCTCCGGTGCAGTATGTAAATAATCTCCATTAGAATTTTAAATTTTTTTCTGTATTTATCTAATTTAAATTATTTCGGCAATTTGACAATAAAAAATTATTTTCTTTCTTTTTTAAGTTGTGAATGTTCTGCGGTGCAGAAACAAGTAACATGATAGTAAGAATCTTTTGCATCTGTGATACTGACAAAATAAATATATTATTTAAATAAAAAATATCTTGCACAAGACAAAAATTTATATGAACTTGAGTTCACAGCAAATTCAAATTTATCAATTATCACTATCATGTATATATAATATTACTGTTATATATATTCAATATCACTGTTATGTATATATACTATTACGGTTAAAAATTTAAGTATATTTTTATAACAATGATGGTGTATATAAATAAAAATAATATTAATTATACATAATATTGATAACTCGAGTTTACAAAAGACTTACTCAAACGGAAAACGATGTTTCACAAAATTATTAACAGTGACCGCTTGTTGGAAAGATAATATTTACCAAACTCAAAGTGATATGTCATAGAAATTAGTTTTGAATTTACTTTTTTTTTTAAATCTAGGGTAATAATAATAATAATAATAATAATAATAATAATAATAATCTAATAGATGTGAATTTGGTATATATATTCAATTTTCAAAAAATAAAAGAAAATTTAAATTATTCAATAATTGATACTTTTTTCGTTAAACATATCCACAGAGATTTATTTTTTATATTTGTTTATTAGATAATTCTCTTGTGCATGCACCACCTAATTTTTAAAAGGTTAACCAAAATGCTGTTATAATATCACATATATTATTACTGAAAACAGTATTTTTTATAATTTATTTTTGAATAATAACATATGATTTTCCAATAATAAATAATATATTTTTTTATAAATAAATTTAAATTGCATGGTGTATTTGGTGCATACAAGACTAATTTTTTTTTTTATAATGTTTAAAGTTTGTGACGTACACAATTTTATTTTTCTTTCGTTTGAATTTTTTTTTTCCAATTTGAAATTTCTATAAACGTATACGTAAAACATTTATCTTTTATATTATACTAGAATAAAACGCATAATCCCACAATTTTTTTCGTAAAGTCGAAAATTATGAGACAGGATTCTACCTCAGTGCGGCTCCAGATAGCTCTGAGTGTGAAGAGGTGAGAAATCTGGGCTAATCTAGGAATATATTCAGTTCGGACAAAGATGCCTGCACCAAGAATTGCTATCTCCATCCGAATATTTTGAGAGAAAATATGATGATTTCAATATGTATGATTCAATTATATGAACCAATATATGTGATTTGCATATGGTCAGTTTTTCTAGTTGATTGGTAAGGCTGATGGTGATTTGTGAAGAAATTCGAGCAAACGTCATTGACTTCGGATGAAACTGGTTCGAGTTTGGTGATGTTTTGTTGTTTCTTCTTTTCTATTTTGTTTTTTATGAGAGAGAAAAAAATGTACTCCCTCTGTTCCAGAGGAACTTGCAAATTTTTCATTTCGAAAAGTCCCAAAGGAACTTGCAAACCCAAAAAAGTATACCCTTTTATAAACTTCACCCTCACAATATCTACATATTTATACAAAATGACATTATTTTTTCACTTTTTGGGCCCACCTTATATTCAATCCAACTAACTTTTTCACTTTTTACATAAAAATTTACCAAATTAACCCTTAAAACACAACTTTTTTACTTTATTCTACTTTCTTCTTAATTTGTGTGCCCCTCCTTCCTTGCAAATTGCTCTGGGACGGAGGGAGTATGTTTATTTGAATAAGTGTATTGTACATGCTTTATGACGTAACTAGTTATGGGTACACCTCAATTCTTGAGGTGTTTACCCAGATTTACATTGTTTGCATATATAACATTTGTTTGTAGACTGTAGTTTGGCCTTCATCTACCAATTTAATATAATAAACTTTTGGATCAGCAATTTTGTTCTCCTCTTCAGATTTTGTATATCATCTTCACATTTTTAATACTCTAAAAACTGAATTATTTATCATATGTCAGTTTGTCACGAATCAAATAGTGCAAGTAGCGAAATGTACTCATCACTTTTGAATTCACATGGCTTTCACCCCACTAATTAATTTTGTCAATTAAGGATGATGTTAAATACAATATAAAAATAACCGAGGAAGCAAAAGAATCATTCGATCATCACTTTATTTGTTTATTGACTGCTTAGGTTTACATAAATTGGTCTAACAAAGAGTGATCAATATTTATTAAATTAGGTGCGAGTAGTAACTCATTTGAATAAACATAAATTAGAGCACATTTTCAGACAATTCACATTGTCAAGTGTCAACCAATAAGTAGATCAATGAATTCTTTAGTGACAAAATTCAATATTATCTCAAGCAAGAATTTACTATGACTGACGACATGGTTTTTCATTATTCACAAAACTTCATATCAACAACTTATCTAAGACTGGTTTTGGTAGCAAAGCATGGATGGCGGAAACTCACAAAATGAGCAAGTATTATCATTTTACATACATCATTTAACTATATGAAAGAGATGAAAATATCACCTAGAGCATGATCGACCCCCCAAGACTGTTCATAAGCCTACAATATTTGTTTAATCGATCTATTAAATTTAAGAAAGAGACTGATTTTATCACTTCCCGGAATGCGGTAATATGCATGCTTCTTGAGTCATGAGAATTGGGCGGTGTCATAAAAAAACAAGAGATAAGAAAGAGATAGCAGCTACATCTCCAAAATTAGTTTCTAGACTGTACAAGTGATTATTTATACCTTCATTTTTTGTCAATGCAACACCATTCAACCTCAAAATTTCTATAAAAGCACAAATACGATCATGTCATCTACAAAGCACAATAAAATTATCCTTGTACTAAGAAAAATATAGCTTTCGACATTTATTTTAGCAGTCAATAAACAAATAACGTGATGATCAAATGGTACATTGTTCTGCTTCCTCAGTTAATACGTGGGTGAAAGCCATTTGAGTTCAAAAGTAATGAGTGCATTTCACTCCCTGCACTATTTAATTCTGACAAACTGACATAAGATTAATAATTCAGTTTTTGAAGTATTAAAAATGTGAAGATGATATACAAAATCTGAAGAAGAGAGCAAAATTGAACCAAAATTTTATTATATTAAATTGGTAGATGAAGGTCAAAGTACAGTGTAGAAACAATGTAAAAGAATATTATACGTATATTATATATCAACAAGACTTAGACTTGATTCTTATAATAATAACAAGACCTAGGAATTTTTTTTATTTATCCAACAAGACTTGATTATTATAATATATAATTGCAAATAAAATTATATTTTTTCATAAATTGCAATCTAATTTAAAATTTTATAGTTGTAAATAAAATCTCAATTTAAAATTTATTACCAATTATAACAAAAAGATCAATTTCAATTTCATAATTTGTCATTCGAAATAATTTAAATATATCAATATAATTAATAATTTATTATTATGTAAGTGAAATATCATTTTCAAACAGTAAAATATTTTTACGGCAAGTTGCAAAAAGAAAGTAATGATTTTATTGAAACATATGCAAGAGAATGACTAATGATAGGTAGGCACGTCGTCTTTGGGCAAACACATTGCATGTGTAGCATGCTCACTCAAAATTTATATATATGAATTAATTGATATACATGGAGATTGCAAGTTGAAAGAGGGAGGAAATGACGCGTGGAAAGGAGCAGCTGGTTAGCACCTGTTTTGGGCAACCGGGAACCGGCAAGTAACTGGCCCGTTTTGAATTATAGACTCTTTATATATAGTAATAGATAATAGATAAATTTGTCATGTGGGTTGAGGCGACATTGTGTTGCGTGCGATCTCTCCAACGCATAAATGGCTGGGGTTTTATAATAGGTTGTAATTATATTTCATTTTTAATGATACTTAGGCTGTAAGATCGAATCTCTAATTTAGGTATACGTTTTTTAAGGTGCAAGGTAGCTAATTTTATTTAGGAAAAGTATTGTATGAAAATGGTTCATATAAGCTTATTATGAACAAATTTTAAAATATCAAATATTTAATCTGTATCAAAAGTTGAGGTTAATAAATTCTATATATTGACTTCAACTTTTGATACACCTCATAAATATTTTGATACATTTGACCATACATTTAATACATTAAGACAATTTCATAATAAGCATATCATGAACTATTTTCACACAATACCTACACATTTATTTAATATTTCGATAGTGACAATATGAAAATAGTTTCCAACTCAATTAATAAATTAGTTGTTTACGGGGATTTTTATGTCCTGGGGGTTAGTTTTGCCTCTATAATGTAATATAGCTAAAATTAATGTATTAACTATAAATCATAATCAATTTTATGAGCTCACATTAACTAAGTGAAATCTTTTTTTTTAATTACTCAGTTACAATATTTCCTAACATAATCAATTACAATAATTCCTTCTACCATCGGATATATAATTGTTAGAACCTTATTTTGAGTAGGTTTTGATGATAGCAAAATATAGAAATGCATGTTTATAAACTAATATTTCAGATCAAAATTGAAGAACTTTCAAAATAACAGTTTGAAAGGGAAATCTACAGTTGTAGAGTTGATAAACTTACAGTTTGGCAAGATCTTACAGCTGTAAGGTTAATCCTACAGTTAAGATGTGAAGTTACAGGAACTAGGTGGAAAAGGACTACAGCTATTGAAGATCGTTGGAAGATTAAGTACAAATATCAACCAATCAAGATGCTAGAAGGAACTCAAATTAGTGAACCATTAATATACACTCACTAAAGAGTACTTAAAGAGAGATTATCTTTTATTCTGGAGGATTAATGAAGGCCAAAATTAGATTTCAAGATAAAGAAAAATAGTACAATCAGTACTGCTGTGAGTGGAAGAGAAGGGTCACTTCACATATGTGGGAATTTATGGAGAGCAAGATGAGTCTTATCCAAAATTCAAAAATTTGAATTCTTAACGGATAAGTCACACATTTTCCACTATAAATACACTCAAGAGTTTATCAAGAAGTTTGGAATGGAAAGTTCTAAACCTACAGGCATCCCCATGACACCTTCACTAAACCCCTATGTGAATCAAGGTTGTCAACCTTAAGAGATAATTTGAGAATGTTAGAATTGTAGAAAGATTCTGTAAGAATCACCGAGACACTCAGTTGAACTTGGAAAAGTAAAAAATCACAAAAGCAGAAATATGCAGCTACAAAGTCACTGAATTGTAGATTTTGTAAATCTACAGCTGTAGACTTCGCACAAACTGCAAAATCTGAATAACTGTAGATTATCACAATTTGAGTTAAACAACTGTAGTTTTAGGGAAGTTTCATTACTTTGTACAAATCTGACTTACTAGAAAACAAAAATCTAAAAACCTCAGTACTGTTGCTACATATATTTTGGATTATTCGGCATTTTAATCAGATAAAATATTTTGAAATTTTGTATGACATTTTAAATGAAATTAAATTCTATATGAGTTACAATATGGACAAATTTATTCTCATAGATTTTGTTCCAATTTTTAAAAATCATACATTTTAAAGTAAAAAACATATTTGCCCACTATGTTGAGCACGTGTAAGGAAAATTATAAAAGGAGAATGAAACCTTTCCACCTTCACTTTACACCATCGTTCTCACTCAAACACCAAAGACACCTCATAACCTAATCTAAAGCTTCAGAAACTTAGAAAGAAACATGTCTATCAGAGTTATCTTTGGTGCTCTGTTTGACTTTGATGAAGCGGTGAGAAAGAACCCTACTGATGCAATGGAGGGGGTGATAAGGAAGATCACCAACCAACGACTGAGGTATTGTCTATCTCATATTACTTCTTGATATGATGATAGGTTACCTGTCGAATTCTGCAAGAATGAAAATGCTGATATTGAAAGAAAGAGATTAGAAGTTACTCTCAAGGAAAGAATAGCAAAGATTACAGCTAAAGATATTTACAACAGTTTGAAGCTACACACTGGAGGAGAGTCTTATGACAATCATAGCTTCACAAATGAGGATAAGAGCTACTGGAAGAAGTTTACAGCTAGAAGGCCATTTCCTGATAACTGAAAGTGTACGTTCAAGAAAAATGACCTAGTTGTAGAGTTTGTCTACTTATATGAGGTAATTGATAAGTGCATTTCATGCAGAACTGGTGCGCATGATGTAGGAACCAGATGAGTGTGAGACTTGATGAATTACTAATAGATAGAGAAGTACATATTGATTTTGATGAATTATTGTTGAGGAATATATCCAATGATGTGATTAAGCCAGGGAAGAACAAATGATTTGGTTTATTTTTAAACTATATCCTTAAAGATGTTGGTTATGAACTCTTTGATGGGTATGAAGGATAACCTATCCTCACCCATAGAATCATTAGGAGAACGAATTTCCACAGAGGGGCAGTGGATGCACATCTGGCTCTCAAGTCCAAGAAGAGGAAGAAGTTGGATGTGGAGAAACACTCTAAGAAATCTGTAGCTGTAGAGTCTACAGCTCTAGAATATAAGAAGAAGAAGAAGAAAAAAAAATACTCATGTTCGATGAAGACTCTGAATATAAAATTGACAGAGAGAGGAAAGCCAAGGAATTTCATTCTAGGAAACCTCTAATGATAGAGTTGAGATGGATGAGTCTACAGTTGTAGTCTTGCCTATTGTGGAAGTTGTACAAGGTGAAGTTGAAGTGTTTGTTCAAGAAGAAACTACAATAGTGGCTGAAGAGAGAGAGAGAGAGAGAGAGGGGGGGGGGCAGAGAGACTCAAGTCTAGGGTTGTAAACAAATCAAATAATTTTGATTTGATTCGGTATTCGTATTAGAATTTTGATATTCGTATTCGAAATTTTATGATTTGAATTCTATTACAAATATTCTATTCGATTATTATTCAAATACGAATACAAAATAATGATATTTGATTCGATATTCGATTAAATATTTTTTTTATAAATATTATAATGATAATAGTTAGTATAATTATGCTATTATTATTATTTTAATATTATAGATCATTAGAAATTTATGGCTACTATAATTACTATTATTTTAAGGATGTAAGCTCATTAGATAATAATCTATATACCATATGCACCTATATTTCAAACTCTCACTCGAGGGTTGTAAATGAATCAAATACTTTTGGTTCGATTAGGTATTCGTATTCGAATTATTATATTCGTATTCAAAATTTTATTATTCGAATTCGTTTACAAATATTTGATTCAATTCGATTATTATTCAAATACAAATACAAATGATATTCGATTCGATTCGTTTACAACCCTACTCAAGTTGACATGCCTATTGTACATGTAGAAGAAGAACAACCAATTGTTCCAGTGGAGGAATGCTCAGATTATCCACATGAAATATTGGAACAAAAAGCAAAGTTTGAAGATTGGCTGAACTTGAGGAAGACTATGGAAACCTTAAGGAATGAAGAAGAATAATTGTTCTTATAGGTAAAAGAATGGACTAGATGCTCTAAATTAGAGAAATTATTACAGCCCAACTTCCTTCAAAATTTTCTTGCAGAGAAAAGAAGAAAGGTAAAGAAATAGTCATTGAGAATCAGATAGAAAACTCAAGCTTTAAGGGTAGCAATGGGAAATGAAGCTGACCATACAGCTGAATTTCCAGAGGCTAATATGAAATTATCAGTTCTAGTATTGAAGAAGTGGAAAACCCCAGAGTTGGAGAGGGAAGAAATCAAGAACCTGTGGCAGCTGGTCTTAACACTCTAGCTGAGAGTGAGTCTTAAATAGAATCTGCAAGAGCAAGTGCTGCAGAATCTAGTCCAGCACCGAGAACTGAAGAGTTGAATCAATCTAAGGTCAATGCACCTCAAGATGAAGTAAGAAATGAAGAGCATCAGGAAGAAGAAGAAGAAGAAGAAGAAGAAGAAGAAGAAGAAGAAGAAGA
>JAPKLY010000374.1:114086-153373 GCA_026898435.1 Prunella vulgaris | reverse complement strand
GTTAAAAGAAAATTAAGAACATATCAAAATATATGATTAAAAAAATCAAGAATATAATATTTTA
Source organism: Prunella vulgaris (assembly GCA_026898435.1). Classification (NCBI taxonomy): domain Eukaryota; kingdom Viridiplantae; phylum Streptophyta; class Magnoliopsida; order Lamiales; family Lamiaceae; genus Prunella; species Prunella vulgaris. The sequence continues at coordinate 153,309 of JAPKLY010000374.1, read as the reverse complement.
TTATTATATAGCCATATAGGTATGTTAAAAGAAAATCAAGAATATAGAAAAAATAAAAATTATTAAAATAATCAAGAACAAAATATTTTATAAAATTATTTTGTTAAGATTTATTGAGTTTATATACAAGTGTATTAATGAGTTATAATATATATATATGTGTGTGTGTGTGTGTATGTGTGTGTGTGTGTGCGTGTCTGGTTTTTTGAATCTAACATATACGTGTATCAATGATTTATACATGCATAACACATAAACAATATTGTGGTAAATAAATTAAGTACTTAAAAAATATGTACACATTCACAACACATACACAATATTATTTCTATAACATCTTTGGTTCTAGAATTATAAATAACTTACAGTATGTATGACACAGACACAAAGATTTTAATACGAACCTATAATTAAAACTGAATATAAAAAAACAATATCATAATAAATATTAAAATGATAAATAAACAATTCAAACATAAAAAATTTAAATCAAATAGATCTGCAATTGTAGCAATTAATTATTACCTAAAAAATTCAGGAAAAATGTGTAGCAATAGAAAAAAAAAACAATTCAAACATCAAAATTTTAACTATTAAAAACATGAAAAAAAAATATTAAAAAGATAAATAAACAATTCAAATATCATAAAATTAAAATTATATACACATGGATAACACATACACAATATTATGCTCTAGAATAAATCTGCAATTCAAACATCAAAATTTTAAATCAAATAGATCTGCAATTATAACATCTAAATATTACCTCCAAAAGAAAACCACAGTTGTGTAGCTTTAGAAAAAAATATTATTTCACCAGATTATTAAATGTGAAATATGAACCTACAAAAAATAAAAAATAAACAAACAATTTGAATATTATAATACGACGAAGAGAAATAAGAAAAAGCAAGAGACGCACGAAGAAATAAGGTTAAAAGATGAGAACAATAATGTTTATGGACTTGAAATTTATAGAAGTATAAAAATTAAGATGAACGGTTGAGATTAAAAAATTAGATATATGATTTGATATTATGAATATATTTATAAGATTTATATAAGATATATATATGTATATATATGTATAAAATATAAAATGTACGGTCAAGATTAAAACACTTAAATTATAAGGTCGAGATTAATTCTTAATGCCAAAATGAATGAGAATTGAGGAAATTCAAAATCGAGCATTTTAGTTGATTTCATAACTTCGTCTTTATATAATATTAAGATATATATATCATGCGTTACAGTTACCAACACATATTTTAAACTTTAAATTCCACTTATTATTAGTGTTGGTAGAATTTACTAATTGGATAATTATGTGACTGTACTAACACTGAAATTCCACCGAACAATAAACAAGATTATGAGTTTTGAGAGAGTTTGAATAGAGAGAGAAAGTAGTTTTAGTATTATGAGCTTAGAGAGAGAAAATGAATACAAGAGACTTATTTATAGGTTTGCATGTTGTGAGGTGGCACTTAATGGGCTTACTTAGCCTTATGTGCTGACAAGTGTCATTAACATATGTCCTTACTCACTACTATGCTCTAATTACATTGCTTCGTGCTACTATGCTACTACTAATTCCCAACACAGCTTATCGTTTACACTTTGGTCTGGCGAGCTCCTTAGCGAGCTACTCTGTCTTGTGTTGCTTCGGGATGTGTTGATGGTAGTAGGATCAAGCCTTGTTTCCTGGTAATGGGCGAGCTCTAGGCGGGCTCCCTAGCAATATGGCGAGCTCCCTTGCAAGCTCTCCCTCTCTCCTAATGTTGGTCAACTGGTCAACTATTGATATGTCATCATACATCTGGGCGATCTACTGGCGAGTTCCACCTCTACCCATGGCGTTGACTGGTCAAAGTTGATGACGTGGCACAGGGCCATGCTGGCGAGCTCTTCAGCCTTGGTTATATATTTCAGTAATCCGTCATTAGTAGTTTGTCGATCAACATTTGCCCCCCAGCTCGTCCATATCATGATATTTCTAATGTGTGGGCGAGCTGATTTGCCTCTGTGGGCGAGAGCTCGAGTGTAGGCAAACTATCTTTGGTGCGATGCCGAGCTTCTTAGCGAGCTACCTATGGCGGTGGGCGCGCTAACGTGGTGCAAAATTCGAGGCGTCGTGCACACCTTTCCAAGCCTCATTTCCCGCGCCCATCATGTCAAACTTTCAAATTTTTGCATAAAGGTCCCTAAACCTTCTCAAATTTGCACCTCGCCCATTTCCTTCTTATAAATATGGGTCTACAATTTCATTCATCACTTTTACACTTTCAAATTTCCAGATCAAATCCGAGCAATCCTTTGCGTTTCCAGGCGATCGGACCTTAGCATTTGTCAGATTCTTGTTTGATTTCCAAAGGTAGTGAAATTAAATCTTCTCTCCTAATCCTTTTTTATTGCAAATTTTTGTTTCTTTTTTCTTTCTTCACGTTTTTCCATCAAACACCATTAGTTCCGGCAATCCTCAAGCTTTTCCGGCCGCCGAAATTTTGAACTCCGATCGTTTAAAAGAACTATAATACACCAACCTTTTAGACTCCGTCCCTATTTGCATTATGTCATCCCGATCTTCCAGTCGAACAATATCAAATCGAAACCCGGGAAAAAGACCTATGACTAGTGGATCGCCCATCCCTCAACTTACCCCCACCGTGATTGAGTCCAACTCCGAAGCGATCTCGGTAGCTCTCCCAAGATCTGGCGAGCTACCTGGGCGAGGTTCGTCTTGATTCGGTGGAGATGGCCACCAATTCTGGTGAGAAATCGGGTGAACAAATACGTGAACTATGGGAGAACCTTGCCAAGGAGGGTGATGAGGAGGTCGCAGAGGAGTCTGAAAAGGTCGCTGAGTCAGGTGACCCTGCAAGCGAACTAGTGCGCGAGTTAGAGGAAGATGAGGAGGAGAAGGAGGAGAAAATTTCACTGGAGTAAATATTCCACCGCCATCGTGCCCGAGTTAGACTGGGCGGAGTATATGGAAAGACATCAGGCGAGCTTCCCTACACCCGAGCGAGCTACTAGGGAGAATGATGGTCAGTCTTGACTTTGGAGCGAACAAAGTCCAAAGTGTTATTTTGGAATTTTCACTTCCCAATCTCCGCAAGAAGTACTGCATCCCTCTGGACATTCATATATACGCCCCATAGAAGAAGGAGCGAGCTGACATGCCTCCGTCCAGATTAACTGTCATTAATATCCACACCTTGGAGGCCGGGCTCACATTGCCCCTGCACCCGATCATTGGCCAGTTCCTTATGGATACCAACCTCGCCATCACGCAACTGACTCCAAATGCCTGGAGTAGTTTCCTTGTCACGCTGACCATCTTCGGACTGGAAGGATACAAGAACTGATTGACCACGGTCGAGATCAACAAACTTTTTAGTGTGACAAAGCAGTCCAACGAGGGCAAGGGCTACTATTATTTGAAAGCTCGCCCAGGTGAGAAGTGTTTGGAAAGCCTTCCGAATAAAATTTGTGACAAGAAGGAGCAGTTCGTCTTCATCGGTGGAGATTGGCAAGGTTCCTCCAACTATACCGAGCGAGGAGGGCGTATCTATTCTCCTGAAGGATATGGAGAAGGTAGCAGTAGGTGGCCCATTTCGGTGTGCGTGAGTTGGATTAGATTTACTAATCTAATTCTTCTTTTCTTGTAGGTCTGAAGCACCACAAGTCTAGTTGCGGCAAGCCTGATGTATCTGTGGAGTTTGAGTTCGTTTGATCGGTGTGTTGCCTGAGGAACCGCAAAGACTGGGACATCGCGCATTTGAATCAACATCATTGCCGGCAAATTGCTCGTGTTCTCACTTCGCCGCACCACCTCATAGCAAAAGCCCCAGAGCTCCCTGGTATACATCTTTTACTAGCTCACCGAGTTTGTCTTTTAGTTCGCTGAGTTCGCTTACTCAACTTTTTGAACTTGTGTAGATCAAGGTTTGACAGGCGCCTTTCCACCGATCGAAGTCCCTGAGGCCTATCACACCCTAGTTCGCAAGCTATCCATGGGACCACCTCGCCTGAACAGGAAAGAGATACCATCAGGCTCCGTCTTGGAGGCCACCAAGAAGGCGGAGCTCACCGAGACTGCTCCTACCACGGACAAGGCTGGGGGTTCAAACACCCAGAAGAAGACTTCAACTCCTCCACCAACAAAGGTCCAGGTCGCCAAGACCAGAAAAGAGAGTGTGCGAGGTGGCTCTACTCCCGAGCAAGCTTCTCAGCCTCCGCCTCAACAAACCAAGAAAGACCTTCGTCGTGGGAACAAGTAGGTGAGGAGGAGGCTCATGGGCAAAAGCGATCCAGGGTCGTTTTGCGCGATGAGGACTCCGATCTGAGTGGACGAGGTGGTACTGGATCTGGTCAGGGAGGCTCGGCGCGATCAATTGTGCCTCACTCTACTCAGGCTCCCCCAACTCCTCAGAGTGTTCCGCCTCCATCCCCGTACGGGATTCCCATCGTGGATGACACACTTCTCGGGTTTGATCCCGCCCGATTAGGGTAAGCAAATAATCTTAACTCTTTGGAGTTGGGCCTTATACTTAATACTGATTATCTTTGGAGAATTTTTAAGAGAGAGAAAAATAGTGAGAGAAAGTAGTTTTAGTATTATGAGCTTAGAGAGAGAAAATGAATACAAGAGACCTATTTATAGGTTTGCATGTTGTGAGGTGGCACTTAATGGGCTCACTTAGCCTTATGTGCTGACAAGTGTCCTTAACACCTATCCTTACTCACTACTATGCTCTAATTACATTGCTTCGTCCTACAATACTACTACTAATTCCCTACACAGCTTATCATTTACACTTTGGTCTGGGCGAGCTCCTTAGAGGGCTACTCCACCTTGTGTTGCTTCGAGATGTGTTGATGGTAGTAGGATCAGGCCTTGTCTCCTGGTAATGGGCGAGCTCTAGGCGGACTCCCTAGCAATATGGCGAGCTCCCTTGCGAGCTCTCTCTCTCTCTCTCTCTCTCTCTCTCTCTCTCTCTCTCCTAGTGTTGGTCAACTGGTCAATTGTTGGTATGCCATCATACATTTGGGCTAGCTACTGGCGAGCTCCACCTCTACCCATGGCGTTGATTGGTTAAAGTTGATGATGTGGCACAGGGCCATGCTGGCGAGCTCCAAGCGAGCTCTTCAGCCTTGGTTATTTATTCCAATAATCCTTCATTAGTAGTTCGTCTATCAACAGTGGCGAAACCAGACACCTCCAAAGGTGGCCATGGCACCCCTCAATTTTTTTTTAATTACTAGTATATATATATATATTATATTATTAAATATTATAATGGGTCTAATTATGTAGTCCAAGAAGTTCTTAGCCACAATAATTTCAGTCCAAATATTAATATTTTAATATCTTATAATTTAAAATAATTAAATTTTAAGTAGCAGACATTAAAGGAAATTATTTAACTAACTTTGGTTATGCTATTCGCACTTATATATAAATTATATTGTTATATATATATTCCATATATATGCTAAAAATATCCACAGCCCTCATATTCTTTAAGCATTTTTTGGTGACTATTTACTAATGCTCATCAAATATTTTATTAAGCTTTTATATAAGAATATCATAATTCTTCAAATCATAATTTTTTTGCCATTTGGATTGGGAATGTTTCCTTTTAAGGCAACAGTATATAATAAAAATGTTATAATTAAGCATGAAACAATACTTTTCTCCAATAAATTAAATCAAGACGATGAAGTTCTTATAAATTTGTATATTAATGTATATATTAAGAAGCAAGTTACAAATGTAGAAAAAAAATTTAAAAAAGGGAAGAAAATTATAGTCTTAATTATTGAATGAATTTTGTGATATAGAAGAAAGACATTCTAAATTTAATAAATTAATAACATTTTTATATGACTTGATATATTTAACGATGAACATCAACACAAATATAAAATATTTAATTTTCATCATCGAATATATAATAGTAGCACTATAATTTATTGGCCCCCTCACCCAAAAATCTTGGTTCCGCCCCTGCCTATCAACAATTATGTCCTATTTAAAATATATTGTGTTTTAAATAAGAATATTTTTATATTGATTTAAATTATATCTGTATTTTAAAATTAGTTCATAATATTTATAAAAAATATTTTTTTCTTATGTAAAATATCTTTTTACACAAAATTAATATTAATTTTGTAAATATTTTATAATTTTATCTTTAAACAAAATAACCCCAACCAAAATTGTGTTTTAATTTTTAGCTAAAATTTCCACCTACGAGTTGTAAAAGCGAATGGGTCAACAAAACCAAAAAAAAAAAGAGTCTACTTCACGAGATTTAATAAAATTTATTGCGGCACGTTAGTCGTCGTTATCTCCCATTTTCTCAGTCTCTCAGCTCATGTTCACATTGGAGTGTAACTGATTGCAATCTTCCATCCTCAATTATTACGCAAAACCCATTATATGACTTATCACGTTTTATTTATATTAATTATATAAGGATGTGTTTGATTTTAAAAAATAAAATTATTAATTCAGTATGTATATATATTTAAGTAAGGTAGATAATTGTATTTGTAACCTGCGAATTTTCTCCACAAATATTAATAAACTCTTTATTAATAAAGTGAAAATTGAAAATTACAAAGAATTATATTTGAATTTAAAGATATCAAGCGATTGTTTCGGGTCCAATCTCTATTCGATCATCTGATTCTTCTCTTCGAGTCTTGACTTGGTCTTGACTTGATTTGTGAATTTTTCGGAGTTGGGTCCGAGGTTGACTTTAGAGTTGAACGTTAATTCGAGGGCGTTGAGCCTTGTTTCGAATTAACGTTGTCTTTAGAAAGATTTTGTTGATATGTCGGAGCTGGTCTGGAGTTGTCTTTGGAGTTGGACGTTAATTCGAGGGCGTTGAGCCTTATTTCGAATTAACATTGCCTTAGGGAAGGACTTTGTTGATTTCGGAGTTGAGTCCGATTTGATGTTGAAGTTGTTATTAATTTGAGGGCGTTAAACCTTATTTCAAATTAATATTGTCTTATGGAAGAACTTTGTTAATTATTCACCTTTGGACATCCTATGTCGGTGTCGTTGTAGATGAGGGGTTTTGATTGACGTTGAGGACTTGTTGTTGAACGTTGATCGGAGGGGTTTCACGCCGTATATCTCTAATCAATCGCCGTTGTTGATGAAGAACGTTGACCGGAGGCTTCGCACCGTAATCCCGGATCAAAACGCCTTGTTGATAAAGAACTTGAAGAATGCTCTTGAAGATCGTGAAGAACACCTTTGAATCTTCAAAGTTGCCCGAAGTCTTGGATCTTGATGCTTCTCTCTAAGCTCTGATCTTCTTGACTTTTTTTTTTTTTATGTTGTGTTGTTGATGATGTCGTTGTTGATGAAGAACGTTGACTGGAGGGGCTTGGCGCCGTGTTTCTTGAATCAAACGTCGTTGTTGATGAAGAACGTCGACCGGAGGCTTCGCACCGTGATCCCGGATCAAAACGCATTTGTTGATGAAGAACTTGAAGAACGATCTTGAAGCTGCGAAGAACGCCTTTGAATTTTCAAAGATTCTCCAAAGCTCTGATCTTCTTGATTCCTTGTTGTAGATGTTGTGAATGAAAATGACTAGAATAAGACCCTATTTATAGGTGTAGAATTCTAGATTTGTGGGCTAGATTTGGTGGGTCAAAATATATTATTTGGGAATATTCCCAAAATATCTCAGATTTGATAATCTTCAAAGATATTTATGAAGACCTGATTTCTTGGGCATGATATATTGACCTTTGGAAAATCCAAGAGAACTAATTGGACTTTAGAGGCCCAATTGAATTTACTGGATTTTAGAGACCCAATTGAATTCGTTAGGCTTTTGAAGCCCGATTCAATCTATTAGGCTTTTGAGACCTATTTTGATTAATTAGACTTTTAAGGCCCAATTGAATTTATTAATTAGGAATTAAATTAATCAAGATTCCCAATAATAAATTATTTTAACATGTAATTTCTACATGTTATTTTTTATTTCAGCAATTAATTTTAATTGCCTACAGTATTATTTAAACTAAAAGGTATATTTATTTTATAAGATAAAATTATTTATTCAAATAATTATTTTATATGAAAGTTAAAAAAAAAATCTACTCTTTTCAATTTAAAATATTTATTGCTTTTAAAAAAATTTATTGAACTAAGAATGCTATTGGACAATGGTTCCTTTGAAATTTAAATTTTTTCTACTTTTTTCGATTCAAAATGTTTATCATTTTTAAAATTTTATATTGAATTAAGAAAGACACTTTTCTTTATTATTTTATGCTATCACTAGCTAATTAACTAAATATATGCTATGAAATATGGATATAGAGAGAGAGAAAAGAGACACCGTACACTTATATTTTTCATGTAAAAGATATTAATTTAGTGGGTATAGGGGTGTAAATGAGTCGAGCCGAGCCGAATAGTGCTGAGCTCGAAACTCGACTCGAAAGCAATACTCGAAGCTCGAAACTCGACTCGAACTCGATCGAGCTTGATTTTTTTAGCTCGAGCTCAACTCGGTTAAGAACTCGACAAACTCGAGCTCGGCTCGACTCGATAATTTTATTATTTTAATAAAATGAAATATTAAATATATTTTAGCTCTTTTTTTCTAAAATTAAAGCTCGACTCGACTCGAGCTCGATAACTTTATTTATATATTAAAAATAATAAAAAATATTAAATATTGTGCAAGCTCGATTAGGCTCGCGAGCCTCTCGAGCCGAGTATTTATAAACTCGAACTCGACAGCTACTCGAGTAGCTCGAGCTCGAGCTCGACTCGATTTGGTTCGAGTCGATTTCGATCTTTTTACGAGTCGAGCACGAGTAGATTGCGAGCCGGCTTGACTCATTTACACCCCTAAGTGGGTATAAATGTATGTTCTAATTAAACATTTCATTTCATACTATAAATATGGGAGAAACTTAAAAAATTTGCAAAAACGATAATTTTTTGAAATATATATAATTTAAACACAAAAGCAATATTTTGAATTGGATGAAGTATTATATATGTAAAATATATTTTATTAATGCCTTGAATTAATGATATAATTTTGTTATTTAATTTATCTCACTTGAATTTTTTTTTCACTCTTTATATATCATTCCATTGGAATAAAATTTTGGTTCCATCCCGATTGTGTGAACCTCTTCTATATGCACTAGTTATACAATTAACTACTTTTTAATTATATTATTTTTTTTAATTATATGAGTTTGTATATTTTATATAAGAATCTAATGCACCTTTTATTATATTTGTCTGCATATTTAATGTTGAGCCATTGACAAAATATGTAATTATTATTTTTCTCTCAAAATTTGAACCTAGTTAAAATAAAAATTCAGTTTTCTAAAACTTAAAATAATTTAACAACATTGAAAAGGAAAACTTCGAGCTGCCTCTGTAGGATATAGAAATAAACTTGATACAAAGATCTGACGGTCCATAATAAAAAGTATATATATATATATATATATATATACGAAAAATCTTTTGCAATAATTAAGAAAAAAAACGATGGGAAGTGTTGGACCAGAGTTATACGGCGGAGAGGTTGGCAAAGCGACTCCGCCACCACCTGCGGCCTCGCAGCTCGACGCCGGTGCACAATTTGTTCTTAAATCCAGAGGTCTCTCTCTCTCTCTCTCTCTCTCCAAATATATTTATTAAGCAAAGTCTCGTGGCTAATTTTATTGTTGCGACTGATTTGCATTTTGTTAATTTTTTATATTATTTTAGTAAAAAAAATTAGTCTTTTTTAGTATATAGTTCCTTTAAGCATGAGATTTTAAAAAATAATTATAATTTGTGTATAAAAGTAAAATAGTAGTATATGAATAATTATCACTGTAAATCTTATTTTGCGTGTATCTATTGTTGGTATGAACTAATTTTAAAATATCAAGTATTTAATAAAAATATGTCTAAAATCTTATCAGAAATATTAAAATTTTGGATCATTGATATTAAGTTATAATTATTATTATAAATTTTATTGAGTTTAATTTTTATATTCTTAATAAAAATTTTGATACATTTGATCAGATATTTAATACTTTAAATAGTTTCATAATAAATTTATCGTAAATCATTTTTATATAAAATTTACTCTTAGTTGTTTTATTACAAAAAAAATTTAATAAATGTTTTAAAAGATATTAATTGCTTAAATATCGATAAATTTTAATTTTAAAATTATAAACGATACTAACCTTCTTATTTTATCTATTTTATTAGAAAATTTTCATCTAAAAAATCGAATTTATAAAATGAGTTGAAATTAATTGTGTGCAGGATCTTGGATACATTGTGGATTCCATTTGACAACGTCGATAGTAGCTCCGGCATTGTTGAGCCTTCCATTTGCATTTGCATCTCTGGGTTGGGTCGCCGGAGTAGGAAGCCTCCTTATCGGAGCACTCATCACTTTCTACTCCTACAATTTGTTGTCTGTTGTTCTTGAACATAACGCCGACTTGGGTCACCGCCACCTCAGATTTCGAGACATGGCCAATCACATTTTAGGTTCTTTCTCTCCCTCTCTCTTACAATCCAGAATTTATTTCATATTCTTTCTCTATCACTATGCCAGAAAAGGGCTACGACAACTGAGAATCCCCGTTGTCTTAGGTGTTTTTCCACCGTTGTTGATCGACTCGTTATCGTAGCTCTAGACTTTTGACAACGGTTTCTTCACCGTTGTCATAAATATTTAAGACAACGGTAAATAACCGTTTTCATAACTATGATATAGTCGTTGTCGTAAGTTCTTACGACAACGAATTTTGACCGTTGTAATAAATTTATAAAACCGTCGTCGTAAAGTGTTACGACAACGATTTTTAACCGTTGTCAAAAATTTGGAGCTACGACAACGAGCTGCTCAACAACGGTTAAAAATAACTAAGACAACGGAAAATCCCCGTTGTTAAAAATTCATACGACAACGAAATTTGACTGTTGTTAAAATTCATTTACCGTTGTCTTTGCTCTCTAATAATAATTTTTACCCGTTATTGTAATTTGCACATATTTATATTTGTCCCGTTGAAGGTTTATTCCTGTTGTCGTAGATTATTCTTAAATACAAACATAAAAATTAACATTAATGTAATTTTATGATAAAAAAAACTAATTACAATTAGTCAATTTGTACATTGTTCAAAATAAGTCATAAAACCTAAAGTAATATTTAACTTCAATAACATGTCAAAATCACAAAAATAATTTTTAGTTTCCCATCTTCCATCTTCTAAGTCGGGCTGAAATTTGCATATATTACCCCTTTTTAATAAAATCAATACCCGTTGTCTTTTTTCTGTTATCGTAGGCTAGCTTTGGCATAGTGTTTAGACATAAGGGTATGTTAAATTCTTAAAAAAGTGTATAATTTTTTTATTTTTTTTTATAAATTGGATCTCACCTACCCAATAAAAAAATTATAATTCTATATTTTATTTTTTTAAAGATTTGAAAACACACGTATAATTGGACCGTATTGCTACAGAAAATATACAATTATTTGAGAGATAGAAAATCCACTCACATTTATTTTCTCACTGAGTCTACATTATTGTATTTCATTTCATTCAAATTTACACATATAATATAGAAAATTCTACTCAACAACGTGGGATGTTGCACACCTCATATTCTTGCGTAGATATTACTTTCAATCTCTCTATTGTCTTTCATTAGTTTTAAAGTCAAATATTAGGCCATACCTAATTAGATCCTTTAAATTTAATTAATCAACTAATTACCCAAAACATCATGTTCCTGGTATGGATAAAAATTTCTTGGCGCTGGTGTGACATTTCTTTTTTTAAGAAAATATAGTTATTATAAAGATCAAATACCAATAAAACATTAGGTTAAATATTCAATTAATTTAGAAAAAATTGTTTAGTGAGAAAAATGAAGAGTTTGACACGAGCAAATGCGTGAACAATTTATTTCCACACGGCTGATGTGTAAATAAGGCAAGGACCAAGTCAAATAGGAAGACGAAAGCTAGACAAGATTGATATGTTACACACAAAATTATTTAAATTAGATTTAAAAGTGAAAGTTCCGGTTGCCAACATACAACGACTAGAGTGAAAGAGTAAATTCTACACTAGTGGATGTATTAGTCTAATTTTCTTAGAAGAACAGTGGATTGGGTGTATACTTTGGGAAACTTCAGTTATGAACTAAGGCATTAAAATTCATTCTAGAGTTATCATGCATTGCATTAGACAATAAAACTAGTCAAAAATTATCTTTTTAGGGCTCATTTGGTTCGTAAGATAAAAGTATCTATCCGTCAAAATCATGCATGTTTTTTTACGGATAGATATTTTTATCTTACGAACCAAACATACCCTAAAGCATTTAAAGTTCAGCAGTCCATTAGTTTAGTTCTAACCTATTAGCATTTCTTAATGTCAAATTGGCATTAAAACAAATAGTTGGTGCTCATTACTATTAATTAAGAACTTAAACTCAATTAACTTAATTCTCATATATTACTAATTAAATCAAAGCAATAATATCAAGTAATTCACACACAAGGTTCAATCAATCATTTAATTAGAGAATTCAAGCGTCTAATTCAATGCAATCAAACTATAGAATGGATTAAACATCAAAATCAATCCATAATCTCCCCCACCCAAAGTATAGAAAATCTACCAAGTCAACTACAATTGAGAAAAAATCCATCAAAACTAGCAGAAATTGAAGAGATTAAGAACAATCTTACTGATTCGAATGCAGATCAAAGTAGAGAGCAACTACACTAACTAAAGCTTTAATCCAATTCTTTACCAATCTTCACAATTCAATCATACAAATGAAGAGAATCTAATGTAGATTTATCTAATGGAATTGATTAACAAGAGTAATTTGGAAATTTAAGGAAGAACAATCTAGATAGAAAAAGTAGTAACTTCCCTAATCTAATCTCTTGATTACTAAGCTAATGAATGCTTAAAATTTGACTTAAAAGTGTATTTATAGGTGTCATGTACGAATATTACTCATAAGCCCTTGAAAATAGCAAAAAAATAAAAAATTTACCCTTAATGACCCGCCACTCAATTTGTGTATAAATTATTAAATTTGTGAATAGTTCATATTCAACTTGTGAAAAAATTGTTAACAAACGGGCCTTGTTTGGGCACGGCTCGAAATAAAAATGCATTTACAAATTAATTAGATATATATATTTCGAGCTTGAGTCAACAAACACATTTGCAAATTAATTAAACAAACTTCGAGCTCGAGTTCCAAAAGCTCATTAAAAAGGTAAATAAGCTCGACTCTATTAGAACAAATGGTGAATAATCGAGTCTGATTTAAAAATAATAATTTTTTTTGGTATAACAATAAAAAGAATGGTAACTAATCGAATTTGACTCAAGTCTAGTCACAAACATGCTCGCGAGCTTATTAACAAGTTTGTTCATGAGCTTATTAACGAGCCCGTTTACAAGCTTATTTGTGAACATATTCACAAACTTAGTTAATGAGCTTGTTCGCAAACTTTCGAGCTGAATATCATTACATTTGAATTTGACTCAATAAAATAATTAAGTTCTACTCATAAATCTGGCGAATGACAAACAAATATTTTTTTAATTCGAGACCCAAATAATTTATGAATATTTTGACTCATTTACTTTTCTAATACTATTGATATTTGAAATCTACAAAAATAAAAATGAATATCAAGTCTGTATTTTAACCACCTAAATTTATATGGTCACTTGTTTTAATTATGCCGAAGACCAATGACACTCCGTCAATGGCTACATCCCTCAACTCAACATTTACTATTTTGCGGTAGTTTTTAATGTAAGAATTTTTTTATTAGTTTAAAAATAGATAAAAGTGGCTTTTGTTGATGGTAGTCATTTCAAATTAATTAGAGGTAAAGTTGTGTGTAAACAAGTTTTACAGTGCAATTAATTTATATTTTATGTGTATTTTAAATAGTATTAATTGACTATAAAATGTACTAATTATTTTACTATAGAGCATTAATTACAAAATAGGTGCAATGCCTGAAAGTTTTGTTGAACAAATATAAAGGATTATAAAAAATAAGGTCATATAAATTATCCATGAATCTAACCGGGTGAGTTAGCTCACCTGGCCACCGGGCTCCTCACTTGAGTGAGTGACCTGGGTTCGATTCCCTTTGGGAACGAATAGGAGGGAGTTATAAGGTTGGCTTGGAGATATATGTGTATGGAGACTTGGTGAACTAACTTCTAACTACTAACCACTAACCACTAACATTTATCTATAAATAAAAAATAATAATCCAATGTAGCAACTCTGTCACTAGACAAACTTACACTTACAAATATATGACTAGCTCTATAATAATGTCATGTGAAGTAGTATTAAGACGGAGGGAGCAGAGTTTACTATTTCACAAATTTTTTTTATATGTATAAGTTTTATAGTATGAAATTTATATCATTATTTGCATTTATTGATATTATTGCATGTATTCACTAATATCATTATTTATTTTTATAGATACCATAGTGTTTTATATTGTAAACTATTATGGTATCAGTAAATGCATATAATATATATATATATATATATATAGGAATACATATAATAATATTAATTTCATACTATTAACTAGTTTAAATTAGAACTACTCTTACTAATTTATGTTTAGCTCAATCCTTGCTAAATGAAACAAATTAAAGTTATGAAGCTTAATTTTTTTTAAAAAAAATAAATAAATATTTATTGTTGATTTGATAAATTATATTGTACATCAATTTTATCATAAAACTCACTTGCATCTTTGTATATCTTTCAACAATGTCATTTATTTTATTAAAATGTATTAATTTAATATTAATACTATATCATAAAATAATTAATACTCCCTCCGTCCATGAAACTTTTTCACATTTCTTTGTGGGCACGGTATTTAATGAAAAGTATTATTATATTAAAATGATAGATAAAGTAAGGGAAAAGTATGAGTATTGTGGGGCCCAAAATTTTATTGTGAGTGTGGGTTGTTTCCAAATAAAAAAATGGGAAAAAGTTTTGTGGACAAACAAAAAAGGAAAGTGGAAAATAGTTTGGTGGACAGAGGGAGTACTATTTTGAATTGAACTTTATGGTGACTTACTCTAATTGTTTAATGTTTGGCACGACTAATTAAAATGAGCAATGGGATTGCAATTTGCAAATGGTATTCATATTATATTAAAATATTTTCACACTTAATTAAATTACTATTAATATTTTACACAATACATGCAGTATGTTGTAGTATTAGTTAATTCACCGTGTGGTATGTTTTGCATCAGGAGCAAAGTGGGGGAAGTATTACGTTGGACCAATTCAATTCATGGTCTGCTACGGTGCTGTGGTTGGTTGTACTCTATTGGGAGGACAGTGCATGAAGGTCAATCCTATACACACCTTAAATTATGCACAAAAAATTATACTCCCTCCGTAAAAATTGGACTACTTTTTTTACATGTGATTTAATGCAATATGTTAGAGGATATTATGGGGTATTTTGAGGTACGTTTATAAATTTAAAAATTGTATATGAAAAGTATACAAACATATTTTTCATATACAATTTTTAAATTCGTAAACGAACCTCACAATATCACATAATACCCTTCGACACATTGCACTAAACCATGTACAAAAAAGTGGTCCAATTTTCATGGACGGAGGGAGTAATGACGATTTTATGTGTGAAAATAACACTTCCTCTATCTCAAAACTACTTTCACACTTTCCTTATTTGAACGTCTCAAATCTACTTTCACACGCCTAAAAATAAAAAAATTTACACTCATAAAAATCAACAACATATATTTTTTCTTATTTTATTTTTTAACTAATTTACACTCACATACTAAGAAGTGGTCATGGAACGGAGAGAGTATTTTTGTAATTAATACTTAAATTTTAAAAGTATTGAAAAAAAATATATAAGAATATCATGCATGGCTCATTCACAGGACAATGCAAGACTTCTTTTCATTTATTTATATTATTATAAATCTATATTTTATCTTTCCAAATTAATTTTCAAATATGATACATATCATGCCTTGGAATATTGTTAATTGATTCTTTTCAAGAAAAGATTTAAGGTGGTGGTTGATAATATTGTAAAAAATGAAAATGTGATAGGAATAAAAATGGTACAAAAATTAAAATATATTAAAATCATTCTAAATACACACCATAATTTTAATTCTCATTCTTCATTTACTAAAGCTCCCAAAGAGAAGATAAAATATTAATGTCAACTTCATTTTTTTTTTCCTCCTATTTTCTTACAAGATATAGTTAGCATGGGTATATATAGTGTGAAATTTGTTAGTGGTGGTAGTTAATGTAAGTAGAACAACTTATACTCTTTAAAAAAAATAACTTCCTTTCATATCCTTTAACTCATATTTTTTTAGTGAAACATCTATTACTCTCTAAAATCTCATTAAAAAAAATACTATTACTCTCCAAAATCTATACTTTTAGTGAAAACAATTCATACTCTTTAATAAAACAATTCATACTCTGTAAACAAAGTAAAACTTGTTCACACTTCTTGATCCAATATGAATTTAGGGTGGAAGCAGGGAGAGTTGGACTGAGAATGGATTAAGGGGGGAGCACCTTGTTCACCCCCTTCTCCCTGAAATTAATTTGAAAGACATATATTTGTATATTCCCTCTCAAATTACTTTTCACATGAGAATTTGGATATATTTTTTTATAAAATGTATAATGAGTAAAATATTGAGAATAATGAGTAAACTTATATTATTAAAAACTTAAAATAATAAAAGTAACATAAAAAGTAATGACATTTTGCATAAATATGTGAATATTATAAGAATAAAATAAAATAGTGATTTTTCATTTATAGAGTCAGAGTGTGTAAAGCATTGTAGGACGGACTGGAAAGAAAAATGTGTAAATATTGTGGGATGGAAGGAGTATATTAGTTGTACTATGTAATAGACGGGTATATATATTTTAACTGTTACTCCCTCCGTCGCATTATAAGTTTCTCACTTTTTTTTTTTTTTTTTATGTTTCACAATAAATTTCTCATTTTATAAAAAGCAAAAATAGCATTCCATATATTAATAAAAAAAATGCCTTTTTAAACAACCACCTTTTAATTTTTCACAACTTTACATTACTTTTTCACAATTTCTCATTATATTATACAAAAATCAACATGTGATTCGTCATATAATAATAAATAAATACACTTTTTTTTTTAAAAAAAAACACCAAAACAATGAGAGTTAAATCGGGAGGGAGTATTTGTTAGTTCTTTTAATTTAACTCATCACAATGCTCTCCAACATATGTAAAAATAACAAGCCAAAAAATTGGACAGAGTGAGTAACTATTTAGGTCTTCAATTTGTGTAAGAGTTCATCCCTTGCAACTCTGAATGATAATACAACAAGGGTTTGTTTAGTTTTATATATCCGTCGAAAACATGTATATTTTGGACGAATAGATAATTTTATCTTTTAATGTTATTATCTTTTTCCAAAGCTAAATTCTAGAATTGTTCTTAATTAGATGGGCAACTATTCCGATACTTAAATTCGTCTTGAAAACAAAATATTTGTTTTTTATCAACATGAAATACCTACTTATATTCATGTTTGATAACTTAATATTTGTATTTAATCCTGCAGGCAATATACTTGTTGTCAAGGCCAGATGGAAAGATGAAGCTATACGA
The DNA here is from genome assembly GCA_026898435.1 of Prunella vulgaris. Classification (NCBI taxonomy): domain Eukaryota; kingdom Viridiplantae; phylum Streptophyta; class Magnoliopsida; order Lamiales; family Lamiaceae; genus Prunella; species Prunella vulgaris. Next base: position 135,496 of record JAPKLY010000374.1, on the reverse strand, counting down.
ATTCATCATAATATTTGGAGGGCTAATGTTGATTTTAGCTGAAATCCCATCTTTTCACTCCTTGAGACACATCAACTTAGTTTCTTTGATATTATGCCTTACCTATAGTGCATGTGCTACTGCAGCTTCCATTTATATAGGTAAGCCTTATGACTAATTAAGTCTCTTGAAATTCAATTATATTTTTAAATAGTACTCCCTCCGTCCCACAGCAACTTGCAAAGGGAAGGAACACACAAATTAAGCAAAAGTGGAATAAAGTAAAAAAAGAAAATAGTGTTTTGAGAGGTGATTTGGTAAAATTTTATATAAAAAAGTAAAAATGTTAGTTTGATTGAGTGTAATGTGGGCCCAAAAAGTGAAAAAATAACGACATTTTGTGTAAATATGTAGATATTGTGAGGGCGAAGTTTATAAAAGGATTTTCTTTTTTTAGGTCTGCAAATTCTTGTAGAACGTCCAAAAAAAAAATAGTCTGCAAGTTCTCATGGGGACGAAGGGAATATTAATTAAGATTTACAGTGAAATTGGTTCACTGTATAATTTGTCAAGCATTATAACATTATCATTGATTCTTTCTATTAATTAAATAAATTGAAATTCTGAAAATATTGATAAAATTAATTAATTTTCCAGGAAGCTCATCCAAGGGACCGAGCAAAGATTATTCCCTAAGTAGCAACAATCAAACTCGAATTTTCAGTAGTTTCAATGCTTTGGCCATTGTTGCCACCACCTTTGGCAATGGAATTATTCCAGAAATACAGGTCTGTAATATAAATTGCTTAAATTTTGACATTTTAATTTGCTGCTTTTCATTTATAACATATATTTTAAGGAGTAAGTCTCATGTGCACCAGTTACACGGTGCAACTCTAAATTATTTTTAAAAAGTTAAACAGTTTATAACTGAAAAGTTAAACAGTTTATTACTGAAAAGTGTATCTTTCATAGTTTAACTTTTTAGTAATAAACTGTTTAACTTTTCAGTTATAAATTGTTTAACTTTTTAAAAATGAATTTGAGTTGCACCGTGTAACTGGTACATATATGGCTAATCCTATTTTAAAATTTTGCAATTGGTGCACTATTTTTCGACAAATACTGATGATATGGTAGTGCATGAAATTGAAAAGAAAAAAAAAATTATCTACAATTTTGTTCAATTTTTTTTGGTTGCCACCTTCTCATCATGGCAAAGTATTATATAAATTATTTTCATGATATAAATTACTTTGTGATACAAAATTTATATTTATAAATTTATTTTTTTACCTTATCATACAATACCTATAAGCATAAGTTGTCAGAAAATAGTCCTTTGATATAATTGCAAATTTTAGAAAATATGTTTATCAAATTGCAAATTTTAAAACATATGTCGTAATAAAAACACGTGATTTCTTACGCAATTAGCCGGTATATCTACGAGATGCAACATATAGGTTCTGTGCAGAAAAAAAAATCACTACATTCACAAATAGGTTCTTTGCAGAAAAAAAATGTAATTATGTGCAAATATTGTGAACCTATTTGTAAATATAGTAATTTTTTTGAACCTATATGTAAATCACCCTTAAATTAAAATGAGAAATTTGTTAGGCGACCTTGGCGCCACCGGTGAAGGGGAAGATGTTCAAGGGATTATGCATTTGCTATACAGTTTTGACTGCTACATTTTTCAGTGTTGCTATTTCTGGCTACTGGGCTTTTGGTAACCAAGCTGAAGGCCTTATTTTGAGCAACTTCTTGAGTGATGGAAAACCATTAGTACCTAAGTCCTTCATCTTGATCACCAATGCCTTCACTGTCCTTCAGTTATCAGCTGTAGCTGTGGTGAGACTCCTCATCATATATATATATATATATATATATATATATATAACTCTTCTAATTACCTCAAAGATCTCTTAAACTAAAGATGTTACTTTTGCATGTTTTTATGATATCCTCAAGTTTTAAGTAGACTTGATCGCAAATAAAATCACGATCTTTGATTTGACTGCATTCTAATCTAGACATTAAATTTTCGCAAATCAATCACAAAATTTTATAATCTCATGCACCTAAGTCCGTCTTGCTTGAGTGTGACGTGACAATCCAGATTGATTGGTTTGCTGACATAAGGGGTACGCCAACTAGGATTGTCACGTAAAACTCGGGCAAGATTAGGAAGACTCAATTGCGAAAAGTTTTAAACTTGATTTGCATTTAAACCTTTAAAGTATCATTAATATCTGCAAGTATTTATGTTGGCTTAAATCTTTTCAGATCTACTTACAGCCCACCAACGAGGTCCTAGAACGAACTTTTGCAAATCCAAAGAGCGGGCAGTTCTCTGCAAGAAACATGGTCCCCAGGCTGATATCGCGGTCACTCTCTGTAGTAGTGGCGACTACGATTGCTGCAATGCTCCCGTTTTTTGGTGACATAAATGCAGTGATCGGAGCGTTTGGTTTCCTGCCACTCGACTTCGTGCTTCCTTCCATTTTCTACAACTTCACGTTCAAGCCATCTAAACGTGGTGTCATATTTTGGTTAAACAGCAGCATAGCTGTGGTTTTCTCAGTATTAGCAGTTATAGCAGCAGTAGCAGCAGTAAGACAAATTAGTCTTGATGCCAAAACTTATAGATTGTTTGCCAATGTTTGATCATGTAAATGAAATGATAGCCTAAACATATACATACATAGCTACATTTTGTAGGATTTGGATCCCTAATGTGCACGACGATTCTCTTCCTGCACCAGAACCTCCTGAAGAGAACTAAATTGCTCAATAAAAACAACTGATTTTATGTAAAAAAATACAATTACACAATGTATTTAATGCACAAGAGACCAGCTCTTTTGCAAAATCGGGATTTTTTTGCTCGCCTTTCGCAATAATACAGCTGACCTTTTGATGTTTGGTTTTCATATTGAGCTAAAAAAAGAAGGCAAATAATATAGTAACTGCTATATTAATGACTAAAAGATTTTAAATTAGAAAAAGAATGGCTCCGAATATGTTCATCCAGATATTGAAAGAAGCCATTAGTGCCAACTCCTATTTATTCTAACACTTGAAATAAAGTTGTATACCATCTACATTAATAACAAATACAAATGAGCATGACTCCGATATTTTCTTCAATCTATTTGACAAGAGCATACAATTACTACTAAAACTTTACATGTGATCAATTAAATAAAACCTCAGCTTTGGTATATTCGTTCGTCTCGCTACAGAAAAATATCACCTTTTCGATAATTAGTGTTGAGTCGTCAATTACCATTAAACCATAGAGATGACTCCTCTTATGTTCCCTCTGAATATATATGAACAAGCAGCTCTTCCAAACAATATTACCAGGAATCCGATGACTAGAGGGCCGACTCTCAGATGCATTCTAGTCCTCGAGAAGTAAAAGGGCCTTGCTCTTTGAGCATTTCATCTTTGGTCTAAGTGAAGAGCATTTTAAGTTCTTCTAAGCGTGCACTTCGAACTTCTTGGTCAGTTAGAGCACCGGATATCATTCGTTGCTTCCTAGCTTGCACTGCCTCCATTCTTTCCTCAACAGTACCCTGCAACGCAAGTCACGATTTTAGCATAAGGATAGGTTGCCCCATAATCCAAAACAATGTCAATATCGTCAAATGAGTGATTTTCATGGGCCAATTAAAGGAGGCTTAATATCATTTTTTGGTCCCTAAAGTTTACAATTTCAGTTTTGGTGGCCTTTTTTCACTCACTATCAAATTTGGAACTGGAAATGCAGTTTTACTCTTACAGTTGGTCCCATCATTTGTTGACTAATGGAATCGACTATTATGGGATGCTACATGAAATTATTTTTTAAAATATTTTTACTTAAATGTATTTTTCAAACAAATTAATAAAATTAAAAAAACCTTTAAGTATTACATTTAGCACTCCCAATTTGGCCAATCAGACTGTCACAACTAACATTGGGACTAAATGTGGAGTAAAAATATACTTTTCGGATCAAACTTGATAGAGTGAAAGAAAGGGCCAAAACTAGAAAAATGTAAATTATATAGACAAAATTGATATTAGATAATTATCCCAAAACAAATGATGAGTTGCAATATATATGAACACTGAGAATTTACCAAAAGATTACCTTGACAATAAATCGTTTGATCATGACCGTTTTAGTCTGTCCAATGCGATGGATGCGCATGAATGCTTGTTCCTCAACTGCCGGATTCCACCAGGGATCCTACATAATATCAAAGTTAGGTCACCAGAATTAGAAATAGTTAGTTTGTACTTGCAAGATAATAGATGGTTATAATGTCTTAAAAAATGTCAACTGTAATAACTGCAGATACCTCACACAAGTTATGCCATCATATACCTGTTTGCAAAAAAATATGCTTCTCCAAGAAAGTGTAATTTAGTGATTGTGAGAAAAATTGGTTATTAATAAGAGTGTAATGTGCGCAAATTTTGTAAAAAGTAAAAGTTATTGATACAAGGTACTTCATCCATCCCACCAAAAGCTTTCCATCTTTCCATTTTGGGTGTCAACACCAAAAGTTTGTCATTCTATTTTTTTAAAACTTGACCACACCCCTATTAAATAATTATTCCTACACTTCATTTTATTTACATTAGTTGTCACTCCTTTTACTCTTGATTATCCCCACACTTCATTTTATTTTCTCTCTTCAATCACAACAATTGTATTACATCCTATATTATATTAATACTCCTTAAACTTCGCAAAATTCCACATGGGAAGCTTCTGGTGAGGAGGGAGTAATATATTAGAGCCAAAACAGAATCAGCTAGCTAGAATCATTCTTAGCTTATTGATTTTTTAATTTCAGGTGATTAATGTAAGCAAAAGATTCAACTTTGGAAACCCCCAATCACATGTTTCAAGACCGAAGCTGATTATATAATCAGCTTAAAGCTCCCACAGACACCCCCATAATGCCTTACCATGACAAAAGCGTTAGATGCTGCTGTGAGATTTATTCCAACTCCACCAGCCTTCAATGACATAAGTAACACCTGTAAAACAACATAAAAAGTAAAAATAAATAATTGGGTTTCTTATTTCCTTTAATGTTTAAGGAAAAGAAATCAGTAAGAAATAGAATAGCTAGAAAACAATATACACCTTTATGTTGTCATCTTCTGAAAATTGTTTTATCACTCTTTCACGCTGTTGCAGGTTTAGGGTTCCGTCCAAACGAAGGAAAGAAAACTTACTCCTAGAAAATGAAAAACAAACAATAGGTAATATGACTCATTATAATTTTGATCAAGTCGATATATTGTATAATAGACATATAAAAGTTGCTCAAGAGAAGCACAATCAACAAGGGAGAAAGAAATGCACTGTCTTGCTTACGATTAAGAGATTCTTTTCATATCCATACTATATCATTCTTCAATACCATCCCAGATGTTGTCAAATGCATAAATGTAGACCCAGACAGCATATACACTTTTTGAAGTCAGAAAATTAAAGCATGGAAAAAGGTATAAGATGTTACCGAGAAAGAGGAATCTGCAATAGATCCAAAAAAGCAGTCCACTGGCTGAAGATAATACTTTTTGAGCCTGCCGACTGTAGATTTCCTAGTTCTCGCATAAGAGCAGAGACCTTTGATGATTCCACCCAGTTTTTCTCAACATCAACACGAAAGCGACTATCAGTTGGGGCAGTGATGAGTTCCTGTTTGCTTATCGTCTTCCTGAAAACAATCAATGCTAGGTGTCAAGAAGTCAAATAAAGTTGAGCAAGTCTTCAGTGAGACAACAGCGAAACAGGTATCACTTTTTAAAAAATGTATGTAATCATTTTAAGACAAAAATCTGAATAGCGATACACATTATATTTAATAAATTGTACTCCCTCCGTCCCAGAACTACTTTTATAGTAGTTCTGGGCACGCGAACCAAGAAAGAGTAAGTATGTGAGTGTAAAGTTAAATAATAAAATAAGAAAAAGTGTACTTTATTGACTTTTGTGAGTGTAAAAAGTTTCCTTTTTACGTGAGTGAAAGAAGAGTTGGGAAGTTCAAATAAGGAAAATGTGAAAGTAATTTTGGGACGGAGGAAGTATCACTTTTCAGAAGGTATATGTAAAATGCATCATTTTAAGGTAATATGTTGAAAAATGATAATGGTATCACAGTGAGACAATCTGACACAAGTTTTTGCTTATAAAGTTTCATTGCAAGTGATTTTCAATTTTCATCCTCAAATAAGTCTTTTGACTTCTTTTTTAAGGCAGGGATAGTGATGGAGATATATGAAAATATTTGATTTATATTATTTAATACGTTTGATTTGTTACCTTTTATCTACGTCTATCTCTAGGTAAAAATTATTAATCTAGAATCCTAACAGCAATATAAATACTCCCTCTGTCCACCAAACTATTTCCCACTTTCCTTTTTTGTTTGTCCACAAAATTTTTTCTCATTTCCTTATTTGGAAACAATCTACACTCACAATAAAATTTTGAGCCCCACAATACTCTTACTTTTTCCTTACTTTATCTATCATTTCAATATAATACTACTTTACATTAAATCCCGTGCCCACAAAAAAATGGGAAAAAGATTCATGGACGGAGGGAGTATATAATTTCTACCTAAAGATGGACATGAATAAAGGTAAACAATTGCACTGTGCAACTACTGCACAACTAATAATATTCAATAAAAACAATTGATATTTTTCAGTGAAAACAACTAAACCAACTAATATCATTTAAAAATGCACTTGAGTTGTATAATGCAACCGGTGCACAGCAGTATTTGCCAAGATGAAGTATAATAAGTCAAAACATATTTTCATATATCCCCATCAGATATTAGAGAAATAAAATCGGTAGATCATGCAAGACAGAGAATTACTACCTACAAACAGGACAAAGGCCACTTGTAGAGTTTCTCCAGCTTGCAAAAAGACACTCTCGACACAGCCGATGAGCACAAGGTGTCAATACTGCATCTTCATAAGCTTCCAGGCATATAGGGCATTCTCCTTGATTCCCTTTGCGTAGCTCATCCATGACCTCTTCAACATAAGCACGTGAAGGTGCCTCAGTTGTTTGGCTATCCACATTTTCCAGATTACCCTTGAGGAAACGTCTTGCAAGTTTATTTAAATCAGAGTACTCTTGTGTGTCACCCCGACTGGACACATAAAGAACCACATCACCAGGTGAAAACTAACAAGAAGCTGACGAAGTATTACATGTGTGTTGATAAGGAAGGCACATTACATGGGTGCAATAGATCGATTATTCATAGAAGTAAGATAAATAAATGGTTCCAAACAGAATTAGCAATTACAGTGGCTGAAGTTTGGGATTTAATTTAGCATAATTCATGGGTGGTAAATAGTATGTTACTTCTACCTTATGTGTGCTGTATAAATAGAGATTTGCATAGGATGGTGAGGGAAGACAGGAATTACTCTATATGATAATACTTAGGACAGGTTTATACATCCTATTTGGGAAGCCTTTTTTCCTTGTACTTTATCCTCCAGTTTGTTAATTCAATAATGATCTTGTTCCTTATTCTTTAATATAATTATAACACGTATGTTTGTGCAAATGTTTCTATACATGAATATGGACATATGTGTACTAGATGGTTCTGTTTATCAAACTACAAAGTTATATGAGCAAATGAAAACTTAGACAATATAAGTCAAATAAACTTCAACCGTCAACAAGAAACACACCTGAAACACTACAGAGATTAAAGAGTTTAAAAATAATAGCAGAATCTCCACTTCACATGTCATAGGAACCCATGTGATATTGAAATGTCTAAATAGGTTGGTTTTGAAAATTTTAATATGACAATCTGTATCAACAAGGTATACAAGAATATTTTGGTTGCATCACTTTTCCCCCTAAAAAGTAGTTATATTTTAAGGAAAGTATTACGAGGACTAAAGACCATGACATACAAGCTTTCAACTTTACTCTTCATAAAGGATGATATGACTGCCAAACTTCATTCACGAAACAGAATATACTCCCTCCGTCCACTAAATTTATGCACTATTTTCTTTTTCGTCCATCCACAAAATATGCACTTTCCTTTTATGAAAATCATCACCTTTATTATCACTCAAAATCAATTATTTTATTCATAAGTGGGCCCCACAATACACTCACAATACCTTTACTTTATCTACTTTTTCTTAAAACACGTGCAAACACAATGGTGCACATTTTTAGTAGACGGAAGGAGTACAATTGATATAATCAAGGATGGCAGATATATGTGATAATGATGCAAACACTTCCAAGCTAGCGCCCAGAGATATCTTCACCTCATGACAAGAAATGGATGATCACAACATTGACGAAGACGTAAAAGGAGTTCCAAAATTGAAGCGTAGTTGTGAAGAACCCGGCCTTGCTCCACAAATTGGTTGAATTTCACCTAAAGATGCATAAATAGATCTCTATTCAAGTGGAAATATCAAATTGTAAATTCCACATGCAGAATCCATCCAAATTGGTACCTTCGATTTTTTAAATAATGCTTCATAAAAGTCTTTCTCTGCTTCATTCAGATCACAATGTATCACTTGAATATCTGCGGGTGGCAGGACTAAAATCGGCCTGCAGAACAAATAATAATTAAAAAAATAATAATAACCACTGGAAATGACTTGTAGGATTTTTGTTATTTCCAGAAAACAGTCTTCAGAATACCTACCTGCCTTCTCGGCCTGTGCTAGATTTAGTTCTTCTTAACATGATTGGCTTTAAGATAGATTGGACCAACTTTAATCCCCTCCCATCACCCTCTTCAAAGGGTCTCTGCACTAGCTTATTCCACCTTCATACATATATCAAGATTTTATCAGTCGCACATAAGCAAAACAAGAATTTACGAACAATACTAACTGCATATTATCCAGGCATTGAATAAGGAGCAGCCAGTTAAAGTGCTTTAGGTTAGGGTTGATGCAAGTTTTTTTACTTTTTACGCTAGTGCTCTTAAAACTAGTGGGTGAGAGGCAGTTGTGTCTTACCTTACTAATGTTAAGAGGGTACTGATGGGGCAATTCTCTAGTTTAGACGATAGTCTTATTATGGGACCATAAAGAAATTGGAGTGATAACTGTGAAAAGATGAGTACTTCCCACAAGTGTAGCTTACATTTTCAGAGATCTCAACTCTCAAATTAAGAAGTCAGTTCTTCTATAGAAATGTACAAAATTAAATTTTGGGTAATGTAAAAGTAAACAAAGCAATGAAACTAAAGGAGGTAAACACAAGCTGCAACATTATTCAAAGAAACACAAATCATTATCAAGTAGTGCTACTCAGAAACAGTCACTCATAGTATTCCAATTAATCTACAAAGAGATTAAATAATATATTATGACATCAACTGCTTTATACAAAAGACAGATTAACACCTTACCAAGCCCATGTGCCCCATGGCTCAATCTTCAAAAATCGAAGAAGACTGTAGACATCCTCCAGGTTGTTCTGTTACAAAGAATTACAAACATAAGCATAAATACATTTTACACCAAGAGAAATGTTAAGAACACCTTAACAACTGAAATTTTATTTACTCATATCAGCGTAGTTAATTGCCTAAGCTTCACAAAGTGGCTTTAATTATTGGTATCCATTCACAATTAATGCACTTGAAATCAGATCTTCACCAGCTATAATTCCCAGTAGGCAAGGACAGAAAAACTATCGAATACACTGTCCAATAGGTAATACTAGATTTATTGATTTAAGGTATCAACAACTATCATGATAAATGCTTCGTATTCGACATAATAACAAACTTAATGAATATCACAGTTATTTTTAACAAAACAGATGGTGAGGTTAGATTAAGTAATTTTAATTTCTTTTGAAATTGTATTAGTCTTATTTAAATTATATAGCAGTAAAGTAGGAGCCAAGGGAATAAACTACGACATGTGTGAATTCCAAAGTTAATGCACATCAATATAATAATGTAGCAGTAACATATAATAGCAGAGCAAATGTGAAACCAATATCAAATGAAATCCCAACAAATATGTCAAATTTATATGATATTAGTATTCCAAAGGAAGGAAGAAAATGATATAGAACAATGTATAAAGCTGGCATTGCAGTTAAATCTTTCACTGAACATGCAGAACAACTCTTGAGCAATAAATATTAACCTGGATAGGTGTACCAGTAAGGCACCATCGGCAATCAGCATCAAGAGCATTAGCAGCCATAGAAATTTGGCTTTTGGATGATTTTATGGTATGTGCCTCGTCAAGAACCACTCTAAACCATCTAACAGAGTATAATCCCCCATTGTCCTCTGAATTCTACAAATGAGAAAGAAGAATATAAAGGTGCAAGATCTGTATAACAATGCACTTGATTTTCTGGAAAAGTATATGCAACCACAACACTGCAAAGCTGTGATGAAAAATCATATAAGCTACTTCACCAAGCGTTCAAGAGAAGCAAAGTACCTCTGTTGAAAATTCTGAAGCTAACACTCCGTATGTAGTCAGCACAACATTACTTTGTGCTAGAACTTTTGCATCCTTTGATCTACTTTGTCCATAATGTACATAAATTGACAGAACCCCAGGTCGAGCATGAGTTTCTATCTCTGTCTAAGAAGGATAAATCCAAGAATTCATGTCTATAAAATTAGATGACCAATGCTTGTTCCACATTAACTCCTACAATATCATCAACAATGAGAAATTCTACCTTCCACTGGCCTATGAGTGTCATTGGACATATGATGAGATTGCCACCACCAAAAAGTGGTGCTTTTTGCTTCATAAGCTTCTCAAAACCAGTAAATTTTGTTTTTTTCTTTGGAGGTATTGGAGATTTTTCTGAATGAAAGCTTGATTCGCAGTTATCACCGGATGACTGGCTTGTGGATGCACTACTTGATTCACCTCTTTCTGGAGAACTGAGAAGGAGAGATATAGTCATGATAGTCTTCCCAAGTCCCATTGCATCTGCCAAAATCTGCATTTGTATTAACTATCCATGAATACTGTGAAAAGGAATACATAAGAACTTAAATTGTGATAAAAATAAAACTTGCAACATACTCCTCCTCTAGCCATTTGAAGCGTGCTTGGGAATTCTACTGTTGCATCACCTGAAAAAGCATTTAGATACACAACCAAATCCCTCCTGCAAACAAATAAAAAGCAACTGCTTTGTAATGCAGGATAGTGATGGTTATATGAAGATATGTTTTGATTTATTGTATTTAATCTTATACTGTTTATTTGTTACCTTTTCTTTATGTCTATCTTTAGGTAAAAATTACATTGCTGTCAGGATTCTAGATTAGAGAAATTCAATACTTTAAGCATCAATCTCAGCAGGACAAATAATGTGTTACTATTAAGCTTTTCTGTAGATACTTCTGCGGTTTCAAAAAATTAGATCGTTTTGAGATGATGAAGAGCTTTAGGCATTGAAGCTTCACACACCTGTCTGCAAGGCGGTAAGCATCCCAACAAGGGTGTAGAGTAGCTGCAGCCTCATCCAAACAGTGTCCTCTCTCCAGCTGAATCATCCAATTAAGGGCCTGCTTCTGGTAAGAGCGAAGTTCACACAGCAGGGTACTAGGAGGTTCCATCTCCTAAATTATTATAAATAAAATTATGTAACAAATAAAATAACAACATAGCTTGAGAGCAAAGACACTTGCGTTTGTCAGTTTCCTTCACCTCTAAGTCGGAGCTTTCAGTAACACCAACAATTTTGTCAACGTCATTGTCAGAAATCGACTCCTCATTTTCAACATCATTTCCATCCCCAGAAGGTGTGCTCTTGATCTTATTTATATGTGGAAAGGATGGAGGTAAAGTAGAACTGTCCTGTTCATGAAAATCAAATACTTAAAAAGTCATGCTCAATACAATTAAGTATCCAGTAGATTTCCAGATTATACCTCAGAATTTAAAGGCCTCTTCCTTGTGTACAGATCTCCAGGAGTAAATTCTGCCTACAATTAAGAACAGATATTAGAATACACGTGAAGCGTACAGATCTCCGGGAGTAAATTCTGCCTACACCTAAGAACAGATATTAGAATACAGGTGAAGTTAGCATACTTGCGCAAACAAATTTCTCAGCATGATAAATTTCATTCAGAGTATTTATATTTTATAAAAATATGTTATTAATATTTTGGATTTAAAAAGCATATCACCTTCTTAAAAGGAACAAGTCCCAGCAATTTGAACAAAGTTGGAAGGGGGTGAAATATTGATTCCTCAGCTGAATTACTGGATGCCTTAAGTGAAGTCCGATGGCTTTTTTGGAACATAGAGCTGTTTATATAAACTCTACACCAAGAACAGAGATTGAAACAATTCAATACTTCGTAGTATAATTGAGTATTAAATTATTAATAATTGCACATTTTCGCTATAATCTCACAATATAAACCCCAATTGATCAGCATACCTGATATCTAAAATAACAGAATCCATAAGCCCCAATACAGGAGGAGCAGATTTGCAATACCCAATTACACAGACTTTCTTATCCCTCACAAGTGGTAAAAGACACCGGGCCCATTCATTTGGAATACGACCAATCTGCACCACTCCATAGGCATATTGTATCAGGCAACCAACAAAATGGATATATTATCCATTGAAACAAGGTATTGTGGCTATTATTTTATTAGTATTAGTGAACATGATACATTTGCTGAAGTTGCAAAACCAAACTTTGTTATTGCCTTATTGGATGCATAAATCATGGAAAGTTATCATATTGTGGTATCGAAACTTGAAGTAGCAGCATTTATTTTTATCTAGTTCGTTGTGCAAAATGAAAAGATTCAACAGCGAGAACTGCAAGAATGTGACCCAATTGCAGCAAAACAACTAACTAACTTTGCCCCATAATTCATACGTATCACTAAGTCATCCTCTTAAAATCACTTCTACTTATTTACCAACAAAAGAGAAACATCCATCCGTTGATTACATAAAACCAAATGCAAAGAATTTAACATATAAAACTTAAATGCAGATTCGGTATCGTGGAAGTCTGCTAACAATGAACAAAAGCCAACTGAAGTTTCAAAAAGGCAAGTACACAGTACCTCTCCACAGCCATTGGTAGAAAATCTTACAATCTCAGAGCATGCAGCCACCTGACGGCCTCGTCCACCCCCTATCTTCCCAGATGAGGGCGATGTCAATTTCTTCTCAACCGGGAAAGTGAAATTCACCTCATCACCAGGCTTCAATATCCTTCCTTTACAAGTGGAAAGCCCTGCGACCTCACCACTCCCTACAAACCACCACTCATTCCCCATTTCTTTCGTCACTCCACTATTACTCTCAACATTTCCCTCGTCCTTGCTTTCAGTCTTACTATTCAAACTACCATTTGATCTCAAGCTAGTATTAGGATTCTCTATCCGACTAACAGTCTTCCTTACACTAGAATCAATTGCTGGATTTGGACTTTTATTGGAGGGCTCAGCCTTCTTGGGCAAACCGGGCTTCGTGAAGCTTCTGGGAGAATCGAAGATGATGTTAATTGCGGCAGTCGGATCGTTATTGGCCATGTGTAGAGCTCGAATTATGTCCATATCGGGGAATTCGCCGCCGAGAATCGACCGCACCGTTGAAATTAACTCCTCCGTGACCTTGTTTCCCATTGGGGATTCAGTAACTGAAGTGGAAAAAAGAAAGAACGAGTATAATTCAGTATCAGAAGATTTTGCTGATATGAATTGGGCATAAACCCATCAGTAACAAATTATGGGTTTAGAAATTGAAATTTTAGAAACCCTAGAAATATGTGGAGTTGCAGATTTTCAAAATTTTTACGAGTGGAGTGGCGGGTGGGTTTTAACAGGGAAAAGGAAGCGTATAAGGGACGCGAGGTTTCCCGCCATCTTTTATATTTATTATTATTAGTAAAAAGTGAAAACTATGTTATTCTCTGTACAATATACAATTGGATATTGATAATATTTTTATGTAACTCGCATATTATGTGGAAGATGATTCAAATAAAAAAAAATTATATATTAAAAAAATTATGATATTTATTGGTAATAAAAAAATAGTACGTTTAGAAATCAGTTTTTATGAAAGAGTAAATTTATATTGTTATGTTTTAATACAATTGAAATGTTGATACTGATGTATGGTAGATTCGATTAATTATACTACAATATACACATAACAAATAGAAATAAATGTGATATGTATATATTATTATATTATTACTACACAACAAACATTATAAATTTTTAAACACCTCCTTGTAAACAACATTTGTTGTGTGACTGCATGATTTTCCTTCATCATATAAACAAAGTATTTTCAATCCACTTTTGCTCCTGACCCTAGAGATGGCAACATATAACTGACTATGTATAAAAACAGGCTTCAGAAGGTAAACACTCACAGTTGATAGCGACTGTCCCTAACTTTTATTTATCGTCATTTCGAAACACAAAACAATAGAAAAATTGTCTCCTTTGAAATGTTACAGGTGATGCTTGATCAGACGTACTGAGAAGCATTCGTGGAATATACACCCTACTACCAATGTTTCTTCCAGAAATTATTTTTGCTTCAATGATGTGTTTCCCAAGTTTTGTTGTAATCAGTCTGGTTCCATTGCATAGCAGTGATCTTTGATCAATATTTATGAGAAGCACTACAGGAACACCTATCTTCAAGAGCAAACAGTGATTAGGTAATCAACTACACTTAATAGAATTCAAATAAACAACGGAATACAATTCTACGTTGTTGTCATTGTTGTTTTCCCCATTGAAAATGTTATCACAACTAAGGTACTCGACTACATCACTTGGTATCAACTTCAACAAGTTCTCATTAATAGATTCCATGACTTTGTGTGTTGGGGTAAGTATTGCTCTGCCATTGAAGTAGTCATTAGTACTAATGTCATTACTTATTGATGGGTAAATACAATTCACAATAACATGTATTAGATCATTCAGAGCATATATGAGATATTCTTCTGGAATCTCGATTTCAGGAAAACCCATCATCACCATCACCAATGTTGTCATTTCCAAGTTTTTTAAAATTCAATTGGAGAACTCAACGGTCTCTTCAGAATTTGTGTTTGGCTCAGAAATTGGAGTTTGCCATCATGTTCTTAGATAGTCTTAGAACCTTGCAAAAGTGTTAAAGATGTGAAGAGTTAATTGTGTGGGTGGGATAGTGGGGTTAAGGATATATTGAAGAAGTTTTTGAGATTTGAAATTTAAATAAAAGTTTAAAAATTGAAATTGTTAAAAAAATGTGTCTTAAAATTTTAATTTTAATTGTAAAAAAAGTTAATAGTCACTTGACGCGTGGGTGGGATAGTGGGTTAAGGATATGTTGAAGAATTTTTAAAATTTTGAAATTTAAATAAAATTTTTAAATTTTTAAATTGAATTGTAAAAAAAATGGGAAGAGTTAATCGTGTTTTAAATTTTTAATTTGAATTGAATAAAATTTTAATAGCACTTGTTGTGTGGGTGAAATAGTGAGGTTAAGGATATATTGAAAAAGTTTTTAAGATATGAAATTTAAATGAATATCTTAAAAATTTTAAATTAAAATTGTTAAAAAATGGAAAGAATTAATCGTGTCTTAAAATTTCAGGATTTACAAATTGAGAATTATAGAGGTGGCCCGTAGGATAATAATATTAGAACTCATAAAACCAATACCACTTGTATATGAGTTCTTATTTATCTACTTGGTTACATCCGCAACTCTTTATTTTGAAAATTTGAATTCCTATCAATTATACAGTTTCAACTTAAAAATCGTGAACAACAATTAAATATGTCAAACTTATACAAATTAAAAAAATTATAAAAATATGTCAAAACTATAAAAAAAATGAATATGTCAAAATTATAAAAATGTTAAAATTAAAATACTAATTACTTACACCCTTAATACAGTTGAATATATGTCAAACTTATAAAAATAAAATAAAAACATAAAAAATATATTAAAATTATAAAAAATCGTGAACATCAATGGAGTATGTAAAACTTATAATATTCAAAATATTATAAAAATATGTTAAAATTATAAAAAAATCATAACACTTGAATATATCAAAATCAATTATTATTGGTTGCTAAATTTTTGGTTAATTTCAAAACGTCAACATTAATTGGAAAACTAAACTAATCAAAATTTAGATAAACCAAAATTTTAATAATATGTTAAAATTATAGTTTTTGTGAATATTAATTGAAAAACAAAAAAATTGGATAAAATAGAATTTTGAACTAAATTTATTTACGGTTCTAATGTTGTGCTTATAATTGAATTCAAATTCGATTAATTTTTTGAAGAATGTAGTTTTCAGTTTTTGGAACTCATTAGGAATTTAATACAAGTTTATTAATCTATATTTATTATATATAATTCTCCTTTAATTTGTGATTAATGAAAATAATTTCACACCATGAATTGAAAATTAATAATTAACTCGCCTTTTTTCTATTTATCAACTCATAAATAGTTTTTTTTGTAGCTAAAAGTTCATTCAATTCATTTTTAACGTAATTTCTCATGCAACTTTACTCCAATATTTTATACTACTATAACCACAAATTTTTAGTTTAATTTTTTTTATATCCATCACTTTATTTTCATTCTCCTTTTAGAAATACACATCATTTACAAAAAAAAAAGAATAATTTTACAATACTCTCTCATTTATAAACCAATTGTCTCAAAGAAAAAACCATGAATATGAACAATTAAAGCCAGAGGAAGCACACAGATATACTCTACTAAGTTGCATTAATATCAATCTAAAACTGGCAATAATCATACGACCTACTCAAATTAAAATTAATATAGTGTCTGTCATTTCAATTCAACGGAATTACATTAAGCACATCAAAGAAGATGAATAGAATGATCGAATTGATGCATAAGAAACATTAGTTTTACCATACATTGATCGATCCAAAGTGTATATTGTTGGTCCCGAAACGAGTCTGAATCAGTGTATGTGGGGGGAATACACTGATAATAATATTTTCCTTCTCAAGAAGAACTCCTTAGAACTCAGTCAGCTTAAACTGGCGATGCTCGCTGAAACTGAAGTCGCTCGGACTGACAGCTCAGGAACCAAATACGTTGAGTCCTGAAAATATGCTCAGATAAAGCTCAGTAAAGATAACCCACCTACTGACCTTTTGAAAGCTAGTAAGTTGGATAGCTATCTAACAAGCCTGATCACGTGCAGAAGTGTAAGCCCTGATTAAACTCGTTTTATGTTTCCTAAAAATGTTTTAACTTAGTGTTGAAAGTGTGGTTAAGGACTCTGCTCCAATTTAGATCAGGAAGATTGATTCTCCCTGAACAAAAAACAATGTTGAATGCCTATATAATAATATGACAATTATGGATGCAAAACAGTAAATCAACACACAAGAGATTTAACGTGGTTCAGAGACTAAAGCTCCTACATCCACTATCCTGATTTAACAGGAGCAATCCTCTCTTAGGATTGTATACTTGTATTTTTACGTGTCAAGGTGCACAGCAGTCTCCTTCCTCTCTCAGGAATTCGACCCCTAGGTAGTTTTACAAGTCCTAGTCCTTCCCACTTCACCAACCTACAACTTGAGAGGTTTAGCTTTCAAGGTTTCCAACTAGGGTGTGATAAACCTTACAATCACAATAATACTAAAGATGGACTAATGGACTATCACTACTAGGCTAATACAAAAAATATTCTCTCACAACACTAGTGAAATTTAAATTTGCAGAGTGTTGTTTGCTTGAATGCTTTGAGCACTTGAATCTTTGGTAAATCTCGACTTGGAAATTTCCTGAAACTTTGTTTGTGTGCAAGGTCTTCTGTATTTATAGGAGAGATTTGTAATAGATTTGTTGGAGGAGATAAAAATAAATATTCCTATTTTGGTAGGTGGGAGCCTAGAGATGTGACGTTTACATTTCAACATGTTGTTTTGGTGAAATGGTCTTCTGGCGCCGTCTTTGACTGCGGACATTTAATGAGGATGTCAGATCCGTACATACGTGTCTTCATCTTATTGACGCTTCTTCAAATGACTAGTTAATGAAAAGACTTTAATGCTTCATCGTACCATTAATACTCTGAGTGATTTGCAACTCAGCTCAGTTATAAATGTTGTCTTTAATAGCTCTTTTGACATTCTCTTTGTCTTCAGTCTCAACATAAATATTGTCCCAAAACTTCAGTAACCCTTTCATTCAGGAATTATAAGTGTCAGTTAATTGACCACTCAACCTGAATACTCAAGCTACTTCCGGCTTCACCGAAATGCCCTGTCCAGACCGCACTTAGTAATAGTCAGTATAACATCAATGATCTTCTCAGGACTGTCTTCAGGAGTCTATAGGATGCCTCGGTCTTTAGGACAGTTCCTACTGAACTCGATCTTCAGAACGGTTCCCCCTGAACTTGATCTTCAGGATGGTTCCTTCTGAACTGAATACCTGTAAATATAAAAAGTCTAAGTTAACTTGAAACTATTCATGAGTCTATACAATCCTGAGTTTGTACTTAGGCAAATAATCTTTTCAGGGGTTTTGGAATCTGAATCAAAACTCGGTGAATATCCCAACAGTTTCCCCATTTTTAATGAAGCCAAAACTTATCTAATCCAATTTGAAAAGTAACCTTTAACAATTGAGGTAACTTAGTCTATAAGATGAAAACATAGAAAGGTTAGCACAATTCTTGATAAGGTGCAGAAATTAAATCAGGAAACAACTAGATGTTATCTCAGGAATGTAATAAGTTCTATTAATTTTCAATGAGTACAATGGTCCTGAACTATTACAAATATTCCTGATCATTTCTATCCTTAATCTATTTCATCGTTCCACTTTGCCAGCGAGATCTGATACTTGTTCAACACACAAAGTGTCACGATATGAAACTTCTTCTCGTCCTTCAGGGAGTCAATGAGCTTTGCAATCTCGAATATTTTGTCCTAAACCTTGACTCTGTCCAGGTGATGAGACACTTTGACCACATGATACAAATAGTACATATTGTCAGGAGCTTGGACCTGAACTCCCTTCTTGTCAGCGAAATTCACAATTTCTGACCACATGTCTCCATGCTCCTGAGCCATCCAATCCTGAAAGATGGCGTTCTTGTCTTCCTTACTATTCAGCTACTTTCCGACAACATAGAAGAGTTCTACGAAGTCCTTCTTGACAGGCAGCCATCTTTCATTCAAACTCTTAGGAAAAAAGTCATCAACATGTTCCCAGAGAATTGGACCGTGTTCCAACTGAATTTTCTTTCCACATTTCCCTGACCCTCCAGCAGCTGACTTCTTCTTCGAAGCTTCCTTCGGAACTTTCTCAGCTAGTATTTCAACCTGAGCTTGAAGCTTATCAATCTTGATAGCTTGTTGTCTTGCCTGAATAGCTACTACCTCAGAAGTCATCCCCTTCTTTCTGGTCAAAGGGCCATCCGGGTACAGAATTTCGTTCAGTTTGTCAAAAATTTCATCGACTGGCACTGACTTCTTCTTCTTTGAAGGTTCATCATCATCAACTTCCACTTTCTTCCTTTTCAGATCTTCTATCTTTTTCCTTTCTCCCTGATCCCTTTCCCCTTTCTTCTTTTCTTTCTCATTTTCCCCCTTTTTAGCATCATCCTATTCAAGCTTCTTTGCCAAGTCAGTAAGGGTAAGGGCATGGGAAATGGCCTGATCCGAAATCACCTAAATTAGCTTCTCGACGGCCTCAACCCGCTCTTGCCGAAGCAAATTTTTCGACTGAAGATCGTCCATCTGAACTTTCACCTTAGCAGTCGATTCCAGTTGAGCCTCGTACACTATTTTTAGTTCAGTAACAGTCTCGTGCCACACCTTCTCCTCCTTGCTGAGATTATCAACAAATTCATTGACCATTCTTCTCGACTCTGAGCCTGAGATCTCAAAGGCTAATCCCTCATCTTGATCTCCTGAGCGTTCACTACCAACAACCTTGCTCAGTGGTAGATGGTCATTATCCTCAGCTTCCACTGGCATCTGCTCATCCTGAGCCTTCTCAACAACTTGCTCATCCTGAGCCTTCTCCTGCATATGCTCCTCCGGAGCAACTTCAACATTGGGCTGAACCTCATCCTGAGTTGGCTCTGTCCGCTCCTCCTCTCTAGGTACTGAGGTCTCAACTGCACTGACATCTTCTCGATTAATAATCTTGATTGGCTGCTTGAAACTAGAAACATCATCATCCCGAGCCATTTTTCGAGCAATCTCATTATCAGCAGCATCCATATTCTACTTACCAGCTTGAACCTAAGCTGGTTTATTGGCCATTGCCTTAGTAGCAGCAGTCTCCTGAGCTGCTTCAGGTTCTTTCTCCTTCTCAGATTCTTTATCAATTGCAGCAAGAACCTGATCAGCCAGAGGAACTTTGGAGACAAACTTCTCCATGGTTTGTTGAGACTTCCCTTTAGAAAAGTGGCTCTTTCCCTTGCTTTTCTTCTTCCCTTCAGGATTCCTCTCAGAGGACTCAGTAAGGACAACATCATTTCCCTTAGATTTTTTCTTGGTGGCAAGGGTAGGAGTCAGCCTCCTCTGAATATCATCTCCGTCCCTGAGCCACACAAGCTTATGTGGCATCACCTCAAACCCAGTTGGCTTGATATCCCCAACGGGTAAGGTTTGAAGCAGGGTTGAGATCCAAGTACCAAAGTTCACCTTGCTAAAGCACATATTGGATGAGCAATATTTTTTAATAGTACACATATTGGATGAGCACACACATTATAAAATAAGTACACCCATTTTATAGTGTTATTTGTATCTTTAACTCTAATTTTTTCTCCCTTCTTCATAATGCATCCACCAACTATGCACCCTCGACTCTGTGTGTGTGGAAAACTTGTTAGTTTTTCAGCAAACCAGAATTAAAAAAAATTCAAAATTTTTTCGTATTACGCCAAAAAAATCATACACCATTTTTCAATCAGGGATCAGATTTTTTGTTCCAAAAGTATAAGTGGTCGAAGATGCAAGGTCATGGGAATCATATGTATGTTTGTGTTGGTAGTGTGGTCAGGTAAAATGTGCTAATTTTTATTTTTCTCAAATTTCCAGCAAGAAATGTGAAACAAATGTAATGGGTGCACCATATTTGTTTATTAAGTCATATATTTGTTATTTTTTTAACATTACAGTAAAAGCTATGTTCAAGTGTGTATACCTGTATAACTTGGGCCATTCGGTTATCCTTAAGTCCATATTATTGAGTACCTCATGGCCCATAAGTAATTTGGACTATGCTCTCTTTTGTAATGTTTTTTATACCAAATTTTCTGGTCTTTGGGTTTGGGCTCTTTTCTTTAGCCCATTATATTAGACAAAAGCCTAACC
>JAPKLY010000374.1:4556-114076 GCA_026898435.1 Prunella vulgaris | reverse complement strand
CCAGGCATTAATTTGCCATTTTTCAAGGATATTGCCAATACCTAAACAAAACAATATAATGCAAAACCCAATAATATTGACTAAAGAATTTCTCCTCAGTTTCTACCAACATGCCCTAGGAGCTACTACATCATCTATTGTCCAAAAGTAAAATTTAATTATACTAAAAAATTTATTTTTCTAAAAATATTTATATATCGATACAATAAGTGAAGTATATCAAAAAAATTTGCTACTTGTTAAAATCCGAACTCTATATACGTTTAATGTTTGAATACGTATATAACATGAATTTGAGTGATAGACTAGAAAAATTAAGTTATCTGTACGAGGAATAGAAATGATACCCAAGCTTAAACTGTTTTCTCGTATGGGGAGGGCTCAGCCCATCTACTTTTAAAACGAGGTGAGGCGGGTATTCACGGGTTGGAGCAATATCGTCATCTCTAATTTCACTCTATCTCCAATCCATTAACTTCAAAATCCCTTTTTTTAAGTATATTTATAGATTAGAAGAAAACAGAAATAATGTAAAAGTGTATTAAATTTTTGTATATTTGGAAGTGTGAATTTTATAGAAATTGATAGATAAAATTTTGAGAAAAGTAGATGATAGAAAATATTAATATTGTAAAAGGTAAGATTGAAATGGTTGATTAATTGTGTAAAGTAAATAAAAATAAAGAGAATATTGAGTTGGATAAATAATAATAACAAAAGAAAGTGTGTAAAAATAATTGACAGTGTCTTAAAAATTATGTCACAGAAAAGTAAAATAGATATTATAAAGAGAATTTAAAATATTTATACCACAATCTGAATAAGAAACGAAATTTTTTATAATTCCAAAACTCACTCGAACTATAAACAAAGTTACACAAAATTCAAGATATATCTTAATACAAGATTATTTTTAAAAAGTTACACAAAATACTACTGAAAAGTCACATATGTTATTACTGAAAAATATATCTTTAATAGTGTAATTTTTTAGTAATAATTTGTGTAACTTTTCAGTAATAAATAGTGTAACTGTTTAAAAATACATTTGAATTACACGGTGTAACTGATGCACAAGAGACTTACTCTATCCTAAAATATAAGCAAACATAAACTAATATCAAAATTTATAAACTCTCTCAAATTTAGTTTGCAGTCATATTTTCCCAGATTGTTAGATGTTAGCAAACCGTGTTTACTGATTATGTGCTAAATCACATTTATCCGTTATAATTAAAAAATTCATCATGCTAGTGGACAATAAATAGACACTGACAGAAAGAATATATTGATCTCATTTAAAAACTGGAGCTTATAAAAATAATAAAATTATTATTTTTTTCATTTCAACTCTTTTTTTCACATTTTTTTATTTTGGGATGTTTCAATTCTTTTTTCATACCTTAAAGAGTAAATAATTTACTCACAGAGTCAATAAAGTACATTTTTTATATTTTATTATTTAATTTCACATTAACATACTCCATCTTTTTTGAATCGTGTGCAAGTCAATTTATGAAAAAATATACGTGATGGAGGGAGTATTAATTTTCTAACAGTAACCATAAACATGTATATATATATATATATATATATATATAGTTTTATAATTTATTAATATCCAGTATGAATAGGTGAATAGTCCTACATATAAATTGAGAGAAAATTTAAAATAACCACTTTTTATAAACTTGAAATTTAGAGGGCGTTTGGTATAATTGTAAGGAATGGAAAGAAAATAGGAATGGAATGAGTATGGAATGAAAGTTATAGTTCTCAAATAGTTGAACTATGATAGATTACTTAGTTTTTAGGAATCAAAGTTATAGTGGAGTCATTTCAAACACACTGTGCCTTTAATTATCATTACTCAACTTTCAAAGGAGACAACCAAACACCTCCTTATTTTACACTTCAAATATGAAAATAACCCTTTTTTACACCTTTTGACATAAAAATATTTAGGACCTTTTTTAAAATTAATTTATTTTAGCCACGTTGGCCACTAAAATATAAAAAATTTAAATTTCACATTACCTCTATTTAATTAATTTTTAAACTATTCATTTTACCAAATGAGTTTTGAGTAAAATTTTGTGGCTTTGAGTTTAATTAAATGGGTCACAAATTAAATTAAATGGACCAAATAATTTTTTCCTCTGATTTTTTTCTATTTTATACCTGACTCATTTTTCAATGAATTCTCAACAAACGACTTGATTTACTTCATAATTTTTATAATTTCGATACAATAAATAGTAAATATCTTTCTCGACAATTAAGTACACTTATCGTTTTTAAGTAAATAATACAAAAAAATCAATAAAATTAAATAAATGAAGCACATGAATTTCAAACAATTTTCAAACCACTCATACTTACATATATCTCTCTTTAAAATATTAATAAATTAGTGCTCCATAATATAAAGACAAAATAGAATGGAACTCATTTTATACATAAAATCTTTAAAGTTTATTCTATTCTAATATTAGAAAATTAAGTAAACCGACCATCGTTTGAGTAATATACTAGTGCAAATAACATATTTTTATTTCCCTGTTTACTTTGTTTGTTATTTTTACTATGTTATCCACTCAATCTTCTTATTCTCAAAGTTTAATTCCTTCATTTTGCCCAAACTAAATAAACTCATTACATGTTTATAATTTTAATGGAATTATTTACCCTTTACAATATTACCAATTTTACATCAAATTGGTTCAACTAATCAACACAATATTTTTTTTAGAAATTATGGTATTATTCATTGGCAATATAATTCATGATAAAAATGTAGTAAAAATAATTTAATACTCTCTCTGTCCACCAAATTATTTCCCACTTTCCTTTTTTGTTTGTCCACAAAACTTTTTCTCATTTTCTTATTTGGAAACAACTACACTCACAATAAAATTTTGGGCCCCACAATACTCTTACTTTTCCCTTACTTTATCTATCATTTCAATATAATACTATTTTTTATTAAATCCTGTGCCCACAAAGAAATGAGAAAAAGATTCATGGACGGAGGGAGTAGCTAATAAGCTGTAAGCATGCCATATATTTTGAAAATATATGATAATAAGCTGTAAGCTGTAGAAATTGAATCAAGAAAATATGCCAATTTTTCCTGTTTTCTCTCACAGGAGCCACTTTTAGATTTGATGCGAGAAAAATCTAGTTGTTTAAAAAAAAAAAGTGCACCTCCACATGCATTTAACAATAGATGCAACTTGGATGGAATCCCCTTATGTACAGGAAGCTTCTGTGCAGAAGGAGAATCATTAGATCATATACAGTTGTGTAGGTTGTTGATAGAATTTACTAACGGTGTTTGTTATGTGACTATTATAATGTGTTAATCCTATCAAACAATAATCCAAGAATTTATTTTTGGATGGATAATATAGAGAGAGAAAGTGGAGAGTTTAGAGAGAGAAAATATAAGTGTATTATTAAGTTGTTCTTAGAGAATTACAAGAGAGACCTATTTATAGGTGTGCAAGTGTGAGGTGACACCTTATGAGCCTGTTGGGCTCTTGGTGTTGACGAGGGTTCTTGACCCTCGTCTAGGTCTCTCACCGTGCACCCTTTACAATACTTCGTCCCACTACATATATGCTCTATCTAAACACTTACGGGCTTATGAGCCTGTTGGACTCTTGTCTGGCCTTCATGAGTAGGGGCGAGCTTCCTTCCCACTGAGGAAGCTCGCCTATAATCCTCTCTCCCCTGGTGCAACTAGTCTTTACTTTCGGCCCACAGGGGAGAGGTTCTCACCTACCTCGCCGAGCTTTCCTGTGTTAACCACTTGGGTTAAGTTCGCCTATCAACATTTACCCCCCAGCTCGTTCACATCATGATATTTCTAATGTGTGGGCGAGGTGACTTGTCACTGTGGACGGAGGCTCAAGTGTTGGCGAACTACCTCTGGGCTGGTGCCGAGCTTATGGGCAAGCTCCCTCGCGGCGGTTGGTCGGCTGATGTGGTGCGGGAATCAAGGCGTTGTGCGCTTCTTTTTAGGCATCGTTTCCCGCGCCTATCATAACAGGACTTTAATTTTTGCACCCAGGTCCTCGAACTCCCGGAATATTAAACCTCACCCCGACGTCTATAAATAGGGGAAATCAAGATTGTTTCCCACTTTTACACTTTCGAATTCTCAGAGTGAATTTCCGGTGAACGGCACTCTTTGTTTCCGACGAGATTTGGGGAATCCTCTAAGGTAGAACATTGATTCCTTCCTTCCTTTCTTCTTATTTTTTCAGATTCATTCTTCGTTTCCCTTTTTCTCCGAGTTCCTGGAAATTTCGAACGTTTCCGGTAACCTTTTGGATTTCCATAATCACCTTCGTACCGTAACTTTGGCAACCGAAGCTTTGGATTATTTTGGATTTTTTCGAACCTCGTCCAAACCATGTCGAACCGTGCATCGAGCGAAAACCTTGCAAACCGTAACCCCGAGAAATAACCAATGATAAAAAATGAGCCGATCCCCCAAATGACTCCAATAATGATCGGCTCTAGTTCCGAGGCGGCCTCGGTAGCTCACCCAGATTCTGGCGAGCTTCTCGGTGAGGTTCGCCCTGATTCGGAGGAGGGGGCCTCCAGCTCCATCTTCCGCGAGGTATGGGAGGAAGGCGACGAGCACGCCCATGAGGAAAGAGCTGCAAGTGGCAACGAAGAGGCCGCCGAGGTTGGTGAAGAGGTCGCCGAAGCAGCGGAGGAGGTCACCGAGGTTGATGCGCCAGTGGGCGACCTCGAAGAGGTCACCGTAGACTGGTTCCACTCCATTGGTTTCCCGAAGCCCAGTTGATCGAGCATCAGGTCCCTGCCGAGGTCGTTCATGCATTCGACTGGGACGAGTATGTCGCCCAACATGCGGCGAGCTTTGATCTCCCTGGGTGAGAGTATCGGGATGCGGCCAACAAGTCTGATTATAAAGCAAGTGATGTTACAAGCGTTATCAACGAGTACCAGCTCCCTCAATTCCGGGCGAGGTACCGGATCCCACTTGACATCTTCCTATATGCCCCGAAGAAGAATGAGCGAGCTGATGCACCTCCGGCGGGGTTGACAGTCATCAACGTCCATACCCTCGAGGCCGGGCTTACACTGCCTCTGCACCCGATCGTTGGCCAGTTCTTGCTTGATAACAACCTCGCCATCACCCAGATCACCCCTAATGCATGGAGCAGTTTGTTGGCGGCGTTGACGATCTTCGGATTGGAGGGGTACGAAAACAGGCTGACCACTGCCTAGCTCAATGAACTGTTCGGTGTGACTCGACAAGTGAATGATGGCAAGGGGTACTACTACCTCAAAGCTCGCCCGGGGGAGAAGTTCTTGGGGATTCTCCCTAATAAAATCTGTGACTGGAAGCAACAGTTTGTCTTCATGGGCGGAGACTGGCGAGCTTCTACGAACTACTCCGGGCGAGGAGAACGAATCCAATCCCCTGACGAATATGGGGAGGCTAGCAGTTGGTCGCCTACTTCGGTGCGTGGGTTGAATTAGATTTACTAATCTAATTTCCTTCTTTTTTGCAGGTTTGAAGCACCACAAGTCCAGTCGTGGCAAGCCTGAGATACCAGTCGAGTTTGACGTGGTGCGAGCTGTTTGCCACCTGAGGAGTAAAGAGGATCGGGAGATCGCCCACCTTACGCAACACCACTGCCTCAGACTCGCTGGTCTCCACACTCTGCCACATGACCTTACGTTGCAAGGTCCGGAACTCCCAGGTCCATAACTTACTGGAGCTCGCCTAACATGGGGAGGGGGTACCTTGCCGAACTTCTAACCACTTTCTTCGATTCTTACAGGCGGCGACTGGGTGACATTTCCTACAGTCGAGATCCCCGAGGCCTACCACATCGTAGCTCGTCGCTTCGCAATGGGACCACCTCGCCCCAACAAATTGGCTTTTCCCTCGGCCCTTGCCTTGGATGCGAGTAAGAAAGCGGAGCCCGCCTCTAAGAAGGGCGAGGTAGGCAGGTCCGGGACCCAGAAAGGGCCAACTAAAGCCCCAACTAAATCCAAGGCTGCCGAGGTCGCCAAGACTAGCAGAGGAGGAGGGCGAGGTGGAGGTGCGTCCGAGCGAGGTTTCGGGCAGCAAGGTCTCCAGAGGGGCGAAGGGACTCGAGTGGGTGACGAAGACCCCCAAGGCCGCAAAAAGACGAAGTTTGCCCTGCGGGAGGAGGATTCCGACCCTACAGGGCGAGCTTCAACGAGGTCTGGGCAAGGTGGCTCTGCTCAGTTCACGGCCCCATTGGTGCTCCCTCCCACGCCGAGGTCGCCCCCTTCTCAATCACCTTTCGGGGCCCAGATGAATGACGACACAATCCTCAGTTGGGACCTCGAGAGGGTTCAGTAAGTAGCTCGCTCTACACAGTTTCATGCCTTGTTATTTTTGCATCTCATCTCTTTTTTAACTCTAAGTGTCTTGACCTTGCAGCTATGCCTCCATCGCGCACCCCAACAGGCACGAGGCTCTCCACTCTTATGAGCGCTCTCGCTCTCTCACCTCGATGTGCTACCTTTCTCTGGGCCTCATTCGAAATACAGTGAGTGAGGTGCCGAGGTTCTGGTCCACCCCCCAGCTGGCTACTATTGAGAGCCAGAACCTGGCCAAGAACCTCCTGCTCTCGGCGCACTATGCGAGTGGGCTACTGCTCGTGAATCAGAAAGCGATGGAGCAGGCCGCCCAACTGGAGGAAGGCCGACAGAAGAGGAATGAGGCCTTTCTGAAAATGGCTGATACTGCTGACAAATTGAAGAAGGCTCTGCTCGCCGAGGGGAAAGCAGCTGCAGCCTTGGCGTCTGAGAACAGCGCCCTTGAGAACCTCGGCCAACTCTAGCGGCAGCTCGCCTCCATCCAGGAGAATGCCGATGCGCAAATCAAAGCCAAGGAGGAGGAGTTCGCCGAGAAGCTCGCCATGGAGGTTGGCGAGCATACGGTGACCAAAAAGGAGCTGGAGCTGCAGCTGGGTCTAACCAAAGGCACCGACGAGGAATGAGGGAGGCTGAGGGGCGAGCTCTCGGCGAAGATCAATGAAGTCGTCGAGCTTCGAAATGATGCCTCCTCTTCGGTGGACTTGGTGGCTGCAAAGGCCGAGGCCTCGGACAAGGTATTTGTCCAGTGCTATGCTGAAGTCATCCGAACGATCTGGTGGGTGCGAGCTCATAAGGATGACGAGCTGAAGGCGGTGGTGGGCAACCTAAAAGAGTGCTTAGAAAGGGCCCCCTTCCCCGACGAGATCGAGCTGGATATCGGCGACCTTCCTGAGCTTGGAGTCCCTCTCGACTTCGTCCCGGCCCGGTTCAAAATCATCAACACAATTCCCATGCCGGAACTGAACCTTGCCGAGGGGGAGGATGCTGCCAATGAAGAAGAGCAAACCCCCCTCACCGTTGAGCAACTCTAAGAGGCCTGCGGGGACGCGATGCTCGACATAACTGGGTTCGATACCAGCGGGCTTACGGGCAACTGGTGGGGTCGCTACTGAGGTCGCCAACCCCGATGTCCCTGCAGAGGTTTCCGCCACTCCAGCCCCGGAAGTCCCAGAGACTTAGCTTTTTCCTAGCATTCTTAGACTAGCTTCTTACTTTTGATTTTTGTCAAGTTACAGTAGCTCGTCGGGCATGTGCAGCTCGTTTTTGTAGTTTCTTTTCACTTAAGTAGTTGAAGCTCGTCGGGCATGTGCAGCTCACCCAGAAGGAGCTCTTTTGTACTTCAAAGACGGTCAGCTAGTCGACCTTTGTGGCTAGCACTGCTTCGTATACTTAGGAATTTTTCAAGTATCTTTTTGACTTGAAAGCTTCTTAAGTATCTTTTGAGTGAAATTCGAGCCTTTTGTTACAACTTTGTCTATTTACGTTTTTACGCTTACGTTACAATTTTACTTGGCTCGTTTAAATATTCTCAGTACTTTACTATTCGTCTTACTCTACTTTCGAGAGGCGAATCGTT
This sequence comes from Prunella vulgaris, assembly GCA_026898435.1. NCBI lineage: Eukaryota > Viridiplantae > Streptophyta > Magnoliopsida > Lamiales > Lamiaceae > Prunella > Prunella vulgaris. Next base: position 106,104 of record JAPKLY010000374.1, on the reverse strand, counting down.
CATTTTACGTCACTTAGGACTACGAATTGCACCTTCGTTTATATAGTACATATTCTTCGTCTTACACCACTTAGGGCCGCGAATTGCTCTTCTCAAACCACTTGGGGTGGCGAGTTGTACTTCATTCAATTCACTTTGGGTGATCGGGTTTCATGAACCTTGCCTTAGACGTTTCAATCGTCTTTATTGTGAATTTTTCTAACTTATGGCAGTAGGTGCTTGGTGATCCTTTAAGAAGGATACCTTCTCTAACCTTGGGCACTTTGGCCTTTGCCTTTTGAGCCTTTAGATTATAACGTTTGGGACCTTGGCCCTTGCGCATTTGCGAACCTTCGCGAGGTTGGATATTTCGCGAACCTTCGTGAGGTTGGATATTTCGCAAACCTTCGAGAAGTTGGATATTTTTTTTTCAAGAAAAACTTCTAACTTCTCATAGCAACGTAATTTACATTGGTTGCTATCAACATTTCTGATGCGAACCTTCGGCTAGTCTATTACAAAATCTCGATCTATTGATAAAACCTTTTCAAGTGTGCCACACTCCAGGTGTACGATGAGGCGTTGCATTCTACGTCTTCGAGGTCATAAGTACCGTTTGCCCAGGCTGCGGTAACGCGGAACGGTCCTTCCCAATTCGATCCAAATACACCTGGCGGGGCCATCAGCTTCTTCTTTAGTACTAGATCCCCAACTTTGAACCTTCGGTCACGGACTTAGGAATTGTAGTACTTCTCCGCTCTACGCTTGTAGGTGGTATTTTTCATTTCCGACGAAGCTCTGGTCTCCTCGATCAGATCTTTTTCGACTGCCAAGGCTTCGCCGTTCTTTTCTCCGTCAAACCCTACCACCTTCCAAGTCTTATTCTGGATTTCCACATGTAATACTGCCTCAGTCCCAAAGGCTAAAACAAACGGCGTCTCTCTGGTACTTACTCGGTATGATGTTCTGTAAGACCACAAGACCTCCGGGAGTTCGTCTGCCCAGCTTCATTTCTTGTCATCGAGGCGGATCTTCAATATGTGTTTCAGAATTTCGTTGACCGCCTCGACCTGGCCGTTTGATTGCGGATGGTACGGAGTTTAGTAGCGGTTCTTTATGTTCCATGAACTACAAAAATCTCTCAACTTTTGGCCGTTAAACTGTCTTCCGTTGTCCGTGATGATCAATTGTGGAAGTCCGAACTGGCAGATCAGGTTCTTCCATATAAAGTCGATCATTCTTTCTTGTGTTATTGTCGTAAGGGCTTCGGCTTCAGCCCACTTAGTGTAATAATCTACTGCTACAACAACAAACTTCACACCGCCTCTGCCAGGTGGGAATGGGTCGTTCAAGTCGATACCCCATTTTGCAAAAGACCATGGGCTGAAAACCGACTTCAGTTGGTTAGCTGGGGAGTGGATATTTGGTGCGAAAAGTTGACACTTTCGGCACTTTCGTGCGAAGCTAATGGCATCCTTGCGAAGAGTGGACAAGTAGTACCCCTGTCTGATTGTCTTGTATGCCAAAGCTTGCCCCCCAGCGTGACTTCCGCAAATCCCTTCGTGAATTTCTTCTAACACTTCGAACCCTTGCTTCTTAGATAAGCATTTGAGTAGGGGTAGAGAGAATCCACGTTTGTAGAGCTGGCCATCCACCAACGTATATCTGGCAGCTTGTTTCACTAGCCGACTAGCTTCCCATGTGTCATCGGGGGTTGTTCTATCCTTTAAGTATTTTTGAATCGGAGTGCACCAATCTTCACTATCTTTGTCCTCTTCTTGCCCCCCACTCGAGGTCTGATTTATTTTGTAATCGGATGTCGAGGGGTTTTTCAGTTTGGTGACTACAACCTCTGTGACTTCGGCTTCGCCGTTACTGGTAGCTAGTCGGGCTAGGGCATCTGCTTGCGTGTTTTCCAGCCGCAGTATCTGATTGATGTAAACTTGCGTAAACATCGAGATCAGATGTGCCGCTATCTTCTGGTAGGTCATCATTTATTGGTCTTTTGCCTCGTACTCCCCCCGGACTTGGGATATTATTAGCTGGAAATCTCCGAATACTTGAAGATTGGTTGCCCCCACAGCTAATGATAACCTAAGTCTGGCTATCAAAGCTTCGTACTCCACCTCGTTGTTGGTTGCTCGGAAGTCGAACCGGATTGTGGAGGTGAAGACTTATCTATATGGGCTGATCAAAACTACCTCGGCTCCTGCTGCTGTGCTAGTCGATGATCCGTCTACGTAGAAGTGCCACGGAGCTATACGTCCCCTCGTCGGATCTTGCGTGAAAGTCAGTTCGACGATAAAATCGGCGAGTGCTTATCCCTTGATTGCTGTTCGGGGAGCGTAGGTTATCCCGTACTGGCTAACTTCTAGTGACCATTTCAAAAAACATCCCGCAGTATCTGGCCGTTGTAGTTTTGACGTAGTGGGAACGTCGTCAGCACCTCTACCGGGTGGTCGAAGAAGTAGGGCCTCAATTTTCTAACACTCATCACCAGTGCGTAGGCTAGCTTCTCTATTGGGGTATACCGCAACTCAGCTTCGTGTAAGACTTGGCTTACGTAGTACACTGATAGGTGTGTTTTCGCCTCTTCTCGGACCAGGACGGAGCTGATGGCCACCTCCGACGCGGCAAGGTACAGGTACAGTTTTTCACCAGGTATAGGCTTTGACAGGACCTGCGTATCAGTCAGGTATGCTTTAATGTCTTCAAAGGCTCGTTGGCATTCGCTTGTCCACACAAAGTGGTTTTTAAGGTGTAGCTTGTTGGCCTTGGTCGCTTCCTTATATCTTCGCGTGTTTGCCTTGATTGCCTCGAAGAATGGGCAATTCGGGTCGCCAGACCTGGAGATGAACCTGTTCAAGGCAGCCATGCACCCGGTCAACCTTTGGATCTTCTGCACGAAATCGGGCACACCCATCTCGATTATGCATTGGACCTACGTCGGGTTGACCTCTATTCCTCGTTGGCTCACCAGATACCCCAGGAACTTTCCCGAATGTACGCCGAAGCTGGTCTTCTTGGGGTTCAGCTTCATGCTGTAGTGGCGTAGTATGTCGAAGGTTTATTTTAGGTGGTCAAGGTGATCCTCCTTTCTCAAACTCTTGACAACTATGTCGTCCACGTACACCTCCATAGATTCGCCAATGTGTTGATCGAACATTTTATTCACCAACCTTTGGTAGGTTGCTCCGGCGTTGATAAGCCCGAACGTCATTCTTTCCCAGCAATACATGTTTTTGTTGGTGTAGAACGTCGTATGTTCCTGGTCATCTGGGTGCAACATTATATGGTGATAGCCCGCGAAAGCATCCATGAATGTCATCATCTCGTGTCCTGCGGTGCTATCTACAAGCTGATCAATGTGGGGTAGTGGGAAGTTATCCTTTGGGCATGCCTTATTTAGGTCCGTGAAGCCGATACATAGTCTCCATGTTCCGTTGTGCTTTTTCACCAGGACAGGGTTTGCGACCCATTGCGGACATAAGACTTCCTTGATCAGTTTGTTGTCCAACAGTTTCCCAACTTCGGCGGTTAGGGCCGCGTATTTGTCGGGCCCATACTAGGGTTTCAAACGAATCAAATAATTTTGGTTCGGTTCGGTATTCGTATTCGAATTTTGATATTAGTATTCGTAATTTTGTGATTCGAATTCGAATAAAAATACTCGATTCGATTAATAATCAAATACATATAAAAAATCATGATATTCGATTCGATATTCGCTGCTATTCGATTAAATATTTATTATATATAATATTAATATATATATATATATATAATATCATAAAATATATGATCCAAAACATTCTTATAATTTTAAGTTTAAAGCCCAGATTTAGGCCCAACAAACATTTAAGTTATCTAGGGCCTAAAAAAAAATATAAATAAACAAATAAAAAAAATTAAAAAACATATCAAAGAGGATCAGCCCAATGAACCTGAAATTTTAAAACAAAATACAAATAAACCCTAGTCTTGTTCTATTCCTCAGTCATTACCACGGATTTTCAGCGGCGCAGGCATCGCTGTCTCCTCTCCACCTCAACCGCCGCCTCCTCCCACGTCGGCGCCAGCCACGCTGTGCGCTACATCAGACACAGTCGCAACCTCGTCTCCGCGCTGCCACACGTGATGCACCCCCTGCCGTCCACGGCCACGCTGCCACACGCGACGCACCCCCCCAACCACCGCCACGCCACCGTTGACTCCGGTTGTCGGTAACTTTTAGGATCATTTGCTTGCCCCTTTTCAGTTTGTGTATTACATGTATCAAAACACTCTTTGTTCTCATTATGTAGGAGCTGTAAAATATAATTGTTTACACATTTATCTTGCCCCTGTCCTCATTGTTTTTACTTTGCATCTTGAAAGAATTGATTGACAAATCGACAGTCAAATTCGAACAGGAGAATTAGGGTTTGAGAAAGAATTGATTGAAAAAATCAAATCGAATCGAATAATTCGAATATTAATATCGAATTGAATACGAATTTTATTTATATTCGAATGTATTTCGAATACGAATACGAATCTTCAAATAGTTTCACGAATACCGAATCGAACATAGTATTATTCACTTCGATTCGATTCGTTTGCAACCCTAGCCCATACTTCCTTCGTTTCTGGCGGACGGGCCTCCTCGTCGGATCTATGTTGAGTCGGTGACAGACATGTTCCAACGGGATCCCCGTCATATCTTCATGGGACCAAGCAAACACGTCCAAGTTGGACATCAGAAATAGCTCCATCCGCGACCTGTACGGTTCTGGCAACTCGGAACCTATGAAAAGTTCCAAGTCCCTTTCTGGGTCCACCGGGAGTGTGCCGTCAATTCCTCCATGGGAGTGGCTTTCCTCTTTTGGCTCTTCCACCTTGGATCACTGATGAACTCATCCCACTCCTCTTGTGACATCTGCGCAGGTTCGTAACCTAGACGTGGCTCGAGGTCATCAGTTTTGCTTTTAACTTGGGGAGGTTCATCAACTGTCAGCATTTCTGGTGGTTTCCCGACTTGGGGAGGTTCTGCAACCTGGGGCGCTGGATCAACATCCATTCACATTGGTTCTTGATCTCCCGCAGGTTCTCCGCCTTGGGTAACCTCGTGCACCTCCATAGGTGCGAGCAGCGAATCCTACACAGGTTCCTGCACTTGGTTATTCTAGGTCTCCACCACTCCCTCCATTGGTGCCGGCTGTGTGTCTTGCGCAGGTTCTGAGACTTGGTCAACCTCTGGCAGGTCGCCTACCTCCATCATCTCGGTTTCCGTTGAGATGATGTCTAGGATGTTTGGCTCGTCTACCGGGATCTGTACATCTTCCTTGAGAATTTGAACCTGCGTTACAGATTTCTTGACCTGGCCGTCTTTGATTTGGAGTAAACACTCACGGGCCTTTTTCTGGTCACCTTTTATGGTTCCGGCACCTTTTGGAGTTGAGAATTTTATACAGTAGTAATAGGTCGAACACGCCACTTTGAATTCATTAAAAAAGGGGCGGCCAAGGAACCTGTTGTAGAAGGACTGCTGGTCGACAACAAGGAAATCTATTAGCCTAGTCAGTCTCAGCTCCGGGTCCTCGGCTGATACAAGTTGGACACTCAACCTAATAGTGCCTAGGGGGACAGTTACAGCTTCTCCGAACCCCACTATCCTAGCATTGCTAGGTTCTAAGTACGACTCAAAATTACCTAAGGCATCTAAGGTGGATTTGAAGAGAATGTTGGTGAAGGCGCTAGTGTCCACAAGCAGCCTTTGGACTCGGACTTTCATGATGTTGGCGGTTATCACCAACTAGTCATTGTGGGGCATCAGTACCCCTTCCAGGTCCGCCGAAGAGAATGTTAGCTCATCAGTGAGTTGTGTGACGGGCCTGGAGCCGGAGCTGCCTTCCTGGACTTGATTTATGGCCCGGATTTTGGCCTTCCTTTGTCTTTTGGAAATGGAAGGTCTTCCATCTTGGAGACCTCCGGCAGCTCCGACTTCTTCCTCGAGAACCAAGAGTTCTTTAGTGGGCTCCAAGTTCTGTTGAGGTTGGGGAGGCGCCCTTCGCCTATTTTGAGGACCACGTTGGCCCGCGTCATCTTCTTCATCATCGGAGGTTTCACTCCTCTCGAACCTAGGCCTCTTCGCCGATGCCTTCTTCACGAACTCGGCCAGCTTCCTATCCTCGTAAAATTTCCATAGTTGTTTGAGGAGGCCTTGACATTCGCTGGTGAAGTGGCCGATTGACTGGTGATAGGCACATTACTTGTTGGGGTTGAGCTTCTTGCGGTCCTGGCGGATCCTCCTCGGCTCTTCCAACAAGGCTTTGTCTTTTACCGCAGTAAAGATATGGTCGACGGAAACAGTGAGGACCTGGTTGAGCTTTTCCTTGAACTCGTCCCCGTCGTCGAAAGCTTTCAAGTTTCAGGGAGCTTTATATGTGCCCCCGAATTTTTTCCCGTAGGGCTTTTTCTCCTCTGAGGCACCGACCTCTTTCTGGAGGGCCTCCTGCATGGCTACGAACACCCCGACTTTGTGCCGAAATTCGGTGTAGGTGTTCGGGCATGCTAGGTGCATCTCCTTCCAGAGTTCGGTGCCTTTTTTAAGGCCTGCCATCACCGCGACGATTTTGGTATCCTCGCTTACTAGTTCACCTTCCAGCAGTATCTTGTCGAACCTCTCAAGATACTGCTGGTCGGTCTCGCCCTCGCCTTGGTGGATGTTGGCAAGTCGGTGCTTTTAGGTAAGGTAGGATCCAAACCTTGAGAAGTGGGCCAAGAACTCTCGCGTGAGTTGGCCAAAGGATTGGATCGACCCCGGGGCGAGTGATGAGAACCAGCGGTGGGCTCGGTCCCCGAGAGTCAGCGGGAAGTTCCGGCACTGAGTGGCATTGGTGGCGCCTATCGAGATCATGTAGTCTGCATACTTGGCCAGGTGGACCTTCGGGTCGGACTCGCCTTCTTATGCAGACATCACCGGGAAGTGAATTTTCTTTTGGACCAGTGCTCGGAGTATGGTAGGTGCCAATGGGGATGCGGGGAGAGTGGTGGCGTTGGGTCCGCCCGATTTGGTTGCTACTTGCTGTTGTAGCATTTCGACGGCCCTCTTAAATGTGGCCAACTCATCGTCGCGGGTCACCTCATGCGGAGGTTGCTCAAAGGTCGTGCGCCTCGTGGATGCACACCCCCGAGGTGCCTCACTCTGGGGTGACCCCTCTGTGACAGGTCGGAATTGGCGCCCGCCGTTTGGGCCCAACCTATCAGCTGCGGGCCTCCTCAATCGGTCGTGTGCGGACCTACGAGGCTACGGGTCTGACTCTTTCCTCTGGGACGTAGCTGGGGCCGCCGTTCGTTCATTCTCCCCACACCTTGGTCCCAATCGGCCTTGGAGGACCTCCCTTCTTAGCGATTGGTGGGTGGAGGACGCTTCGGTGTAGGCCGAAGCTTGCCCAGTGTGCGGAGCTGACTCTTCCACTACCTTGGCTTTCCCGGCGCGCACCCTGTGCTGGCGAGCTTGGGCGGAGCTCGCCTCCTGCTCGGTGTGGAGGTCGCTATATTGACCCTGGGTCTGAGTGCCCTGGGTCGGCTTGGTTTGCTCCCTGGCCTCAGTGGCTGGAGCTCGCCGAGGTACTAGGGCGAACTCGTCGAGCTGCCTTTGTTGCAACCTCTGTAGGGTTGCAATTGTGCGTTGGAGCTCGTCGGGGTTGTTGGCGAGGTCCCTCAGGGCGGGGTTCAGCTCCTCCTGAGCCACTGAAACCCGCTGGGGAGGTAGCGGGGCATTGCTCTTCTGGGGAGCTCGGCGCGAGGTCTCCCTGTCAGCCTGGTCCTCGTTGCCCCCTTTCCACCTTCTAATGTTTGCCGAGGTTTGTTCCTTAGGCATTCTGGGGTTTAGCTGGGGGAAGGTCACCGAGGTTAGTAGGGAAGGACGCTGAGGTCCTTGACTTCCAGCCAGGGTGGATTTGCTAGGGTTTTCGTCTATCTTTACGTGTAGTGAATTATCCAAAATTCGGTTTATTCGTATACATGTGTGCGTTTGAAAACCTTTTTGGCAAAATTTACGAATCCGAAAATCTGGGTTTTCGTCCGAACAGTGGAATATGTGTGTATCTTCAAGTGTTCTTGAGTCTTGGTCAAGAACACCTTCAAATCTTCAAACCTTCAAACAACTCTCACTATTTGCTCTCAAATTTTTTGGGTTAAGACGGCCCTTCCTCTAGCGCCAAATTGTTGATAGAATTTACTAACGGTGTTTGTTATGTGGCTATTATAATGTGTTAATCCTATCAAACAATAATCTAAGAATTTGTTCTTGGATGGATAATATAGAGAGAGAAAGTGGAGAGTTTAGAGAGAGAAATTATAAGTGTATTATTAAGTTGTTCTTAGAGAATTACAAAAGAAACCTATTTATAGGTGTGCAAGTGTGAGGTGACACCTTATGAGCCTGTTGGGCTCTTGGTGTTGACGAGGGTTCTTGACCCTCGTCTAGGTCCCTTACCGTGCACCCTTTACAATGCTTCGTCCCACTACATATATGCTCTATCTAAACACTTACGGGCTTATGAGCCTGTTGGACTCGTGCCTGGCCTTCATGAGTAGGGGCGAGCTTCCTTCCCACTGAGGAAGCTCGCCTATGATCCTCTCTCCCCTGGTGCAACTAGTCTTCACTTTCGGCCCATTGGGAGCTTGGGCGAGGTTCTCACCTACCTCGCCGAACTTCCCTGTGTTAACCACTTGGGTTAAGTTCTCCTATCAACATAGGTGTATATATATGTGTGATCCAACAATCACCCACACAGAACCCCACGTGAAGAGATCAGATCCATGCAACTTCCTATACATGTGAATCGTTCAATAAAAAAAAAAGCAATGATGTAAAACAAATTACAAAGATATATGAAAACTGTACATGTGTAGAGAGAAAGTGTGAAATTTTTTTCCCATTTTGAGATACTATCAATTCTATATTTTTTTTAATAAAGGGCAAACAAATTAATGAAGTATATGTAAGTAAATTTGTTAATTTTTTAAATTACTATTAATTTATTTTTAGAAAAATTGTATAATATAAGACAAACAATAAAAGTAATTATCTTAACTCCTTGCTCCAACAAACTAAGTAAACAATAATAACAAAATGTAATTTAGTACTCACTTCATCCACGAAGCTTTCTCCATTTTCTTATTTGTAAACAATCTACACTCACAAACAAAAATTTAGGACCTACAGTATCTTCATTTTTTTTATTACTTTATAGTATATCATTTCAAAATAACATTAATTTTTAGAGTTTATAGATTTTTACGTTCAGTAACTTTGCTCTAATTTGATTTAGGTCCTCATGGAATGCACATTTTTAAATTGGTCCTGTAAGTTTTTTTTTTTGTTGAATTTGGTCATTTTACCTGCTACAGCAGGTAACCTAACATGTATCCAATGTATTCCGAATATAGGTAAGGTCTTACGTAGTTGCGTATTGTGTTAAACCAGTTGAGCTACATGACTTGTTTGTTATATATTAAACTATTTTATATATGTATCTTATATATATTTATTTTATGTGTTTATTATTTTATTCCTTAGTACATATATTTTAAATTATTAGTGGTATATATATTTTCTAATTATTATAATTAGATATAAAATATTACTTTTAATTATATTATTTAATTAAAATATTTTTAAATAAATTATAAAATAATCGCATTTTTAATCTTTTTTACTCTTTATTTACACGAGTACGTATATACATTTTCTTGGTCATTTTAACTAAAATATTTTTAATTAATTTAAAATATTAGCACGATTACGTATATATACACGTTTCTTGATCGTTTTGATTAAACTATTATAATAAATTTATAAAATAATCATATTCGTAATATTTTTTCTATTTATTAACACAATTATGCATATACATATTTTTTTATCGTTTTAGTTAATTATTTTTAACATATTTATAAAATAATCATGATCTTTGTAATCTTTTTCACTATTTGTTAACATGAGTGTACATGTGTACATATTTTTTAATCGTTTTAATTGAAATAATTTTAGTAAAATTGTAAAATAATCATCTTTGTAATATTTTTCTTTTTATTAACACAATTATGTATATTCACGTTTGTGGATCGTTTTATTTAAAATATTTAAAATATATTTATAAAATAATCATCTTTTGTAATCTTATTTTACTGAGACGAGTACTTATAATAATACATCTTAATTTCTTGATCGTTTTAGTTAAAATATATTCACTAAAATGATAAAATAATAACTTTTTTTAATCTTTAATTTTTACTATTTATCAACATTAGTGCATGTATACACGTAATTTAATGATCATTTTAATTAAATTTCATTATAATTAATTCTCCAAGTGGAGCTCTCCAAGCTTAAATGTGTAATAGTGAATATAATAAATACTACACTTCATTTCTAAACAACTATTTAATTATAATAACTATACTAACTATATAATAATTAAACAAATAACAAACATATACAATCACATATAGCCATACACACATATAAATTTATATACATTATATATAAAAAAAAAAGGAAATTAATAAAACAGATGAAATGATGAATAATAATTGCATTTGTGGGTTGAATATTTTTTTTTGAAGATGAACAGTGTATGCGTGTCTATATACACATATATGTATATATATGTGTGTTATTTTTTTAATAATTATACAATTAGAGTAATTATTATGATTATATTTCTCATGCTAAGTGGATTATTTTTAATATGTTTTAAATTAAATAAATGGGTTAGAAAATTTTTGAGACGGATTTTGGATCGTGTCGGGCTAAAAATTAAAGAACAAAGGTTAAACAACCACACATTTTGTTCTACTTCACTAATTGGATTTTGCTCTACACCCCATCGAAAATATTTTTACGATAATTTTTCTTGTTTTAATAGGTTAAATAATTTGTTGCATACGATGTATATAAATTTGTACATGTGTCTATATATATGTATTATGTGATTGTTTATATGGGTTATTTGTTTAATAATTATATAATTAGTATAATTATTATAATTAAATAGTTGTTTAGAAATGAATTGTAGTATTTATAATATTATAAAATATTAATTAATTATAAAGCTAGATACATACATACATATATAGCTATATATGATGTACGTGTGTGTATATATATGTCATGTGTAAATTAATTATAATTTGCTTAATTATTAATTAATTGTTATTGCATATACATATGTCATGTATTTAGTTTAGAAATTTTTTTTTTAAAAAAAAAAGCAATTATGGAGTTACCTTGTTAGGTTAGCTGTAGCAAGTAAAAAGACCAAATTAAAAAAAATCAAACTTACAGGATTAATTTTAAAATGTGTATTCCATGAGAACCGAAATCAAACTAAAGCAAAGTTACGGGACATAAATTTTTTTAAATTAAACTCTAATTTTTATTGAAATCTCGTGTCAATATTAAAATGAAAAAAAATCTTGGATAGGTGGAATAATTTTATATTAAATTAATGAATGTTAGTTGTTAAAAGTTACTTCACCAAGTTCTTAAATACTCCAAGAATTATCTCCAAATCAACCTTATATCTTCCTAAATTAGTTCTCAGGGGGATTATATCTCCCTTAATTAGTTTTCAGAGGGAATCGAACTCAGGTCACTCATTCAAGTGAGGAGCCCGGTGACCAGGTGAGTTAACCGGCATGGTTAGTAAACGCAATTATATTGAGCCTTTTTTTAAATATTATATTTTTTAAAATAAATTATCAGTGTGTTGTTATTTGGTGAGGAGTTGGCTATATAAGCATGAGCGCAAACGAGGATGACGGTCTCAAAGACGCCCCAGCTTAATGGCGCCATCGCTGATTGCGCTCCACCAAGACAATTCAAACATACGTGTATATATATATATAAAATAATAACTTTCTATTTTATGATATATAAAATAATATTGTTGAATATGTGATAATTAATTAATTATATAAGTAACTATTAATGGCAATTGTCATAAATGTTAGTGGTCATGTGATTGGTAATCATGATGCAAGTTAGTTGAGAGAGATATTACGGTTGTCGTTGAATATATTCTATTCATTTTTGTGAAACATCAAAATATTTATTCGATGGATCATCATATGGTTATTTATTTTATTAAAAAAATTGTATATCATATTTTAAATAATATTTTCTTTGACTATTTCAAATGTTAACAACCAACCCATTTTAAATTTGCAAAAAATTGGAAAGAATCAAACAAAATATTATTTAAAATTGAATTGTTAAATTTTTTAAATAAAATAAATATTAATTTGTAATAATAAAATATTTACATTGGCACAAAATATTATTTGAAATTGGATTGTTAAAATTTTTAAATAAAATAAAATTAATTTATATAAATTTAAATATTAATTTGTAAATAAAAAATATTTATATAGGCACTAAATTAAATAGCATATTCGTTTAATTTTTTAAACAAATCGTCTTATTACTATTATTATTTGATATTTTGTTAAAAAAAATGTATATATCCATAACTCCTCCTAAATCTACTCTAATTTAACAAATCTCAAATTTAATTTTTTAATAATCTTAAATTTTGATAATATCTATCTCAATTCTAATTAAGATAAAATAATAAGATATTAAATTACTTAATATGCATTAGACAAATTCAAATAAGTATGAAAGTTTTCAAAATAAATAATATTTCTCTCAACTAACTTGCATAATGACTACCAACCACATAACGTCATAACCACTAGCATCCATAACAATTGCAATTAATAATATTCAATAATATTATTTTATATATCATAGAATAAAAAGTTATTATTATTATATATATATTGTTGGATCGGTTGCGCTGGTTTTTTCTAGCGTGCTTATGTCCTCACTCGCACGCACCCTGAGAACTTCCCAGGGGGTCACCCATCATGAAATTGCTCAAAGCAAAGCACGCTTAACTTTAGAGTTCTTTCACAATGGGCACCAGAAAAGAAGATGCACCTTGTTTGTATGAGTAGTACAATCAATTCCTTTAAACCCAATATCTAGCTTCAGCGCCACGGGCGGCACGCAACTATGCCTTTAATCGAGCGAACGAGTGGACTTGAGCGCAGCTCGCCTCCAAGGCAGGGACTGCTAGGATTTCTCCCAACATATATATATATATATATATATACATGTGTTTGGTGATGGCACCATTGCAAACCCCTCCCCAAACAACAATACAATGATAATTAATTTTATAAAATACAATAATTTTTTTTAAAAAAACACCGTTATATTGATTTATAATTCTCAATTCTACGCAAATTAAAAGGCCCACACACTAGGTACCGCCAATTCAACATATACATATTCTTTTCTATCTCTTTGGACTATTCAACAATTCGTAAATTTATACGACGAAATATGTGTATTATATAGTATGACAGTCACTGACAATATATTAAATATACAAAACGAAATTCAAAATAAAAACCTGGTCCATCCCTCAAACAAAGATTTCTTTATATCTACCATCTAAATATAAATTTATGCCTATTATACATTTATATATTTAAAATAATCACATTATTACTTTGTCTTTTATTAATTCTCTTCTATTTCTTTTACATTCACATACTCTCAGGGCAGAACTAGGACTTTAGATAGGGGCAAATATTCAATGCTAATATGCGTTACGAAAATTTATATATTATATATTTTTGCATCAAGTATGTATATTACTATAAATCATTAAATATCTAATTTATTAAAACTTAGAACGTCTCTCTTGCATATCATGAAAATCATTTATAATTGAGTCTATACAAAACTTTTTTGCAATTTGCTTCTCAATATACACTACCAGACAATCTGTATTACAAGTTAAATAATTTGCATAATTGCATGGTCAATTAGCATTTATCAAGTCAATTAATAAAATATTTACACAACATGATAAAAAGAAAGAAAGAAAAACATACGTTGAACTGCGAATCCACGATAGTAGAGAATTTTGGCGGAATTATGCTCAAATCCCTTAAACAATCAAACCCTAAAAAATTATAATTATATGAATTGAAAAAAATTAGATGATAATTAATATATAATTAGTAATTTAATAAAAAATAGAATTACAATTTAATGAATTTCTTACCTGTTGCGCGAAGAGAGTATGCTCCTTGACCCTTGCTGTTGCACATTGCACGCCTACAGGTGTTTCGTATATAGGGATGGCAAAACGACCCGCCCCACAGTTGATCCAATCCGGCCCGCTCTGTTTGGATCGGCCCCGATCTGCCCCGTTTTGAGAATGGAGCAGATCAGCCCCGCCCCGCTTGCGGAGCAGATCAGGCATGGATCAACATATTTTTTGCCCCGATCCGCCCCGCTCCGCTCCGCTCTGCCCCGCTCCATATAATATTAATTATATATAATATTAAATATATATATATATATAATATATAGAATTATATATATTTTTTTTAAAATAATCAAATCTTGGATATGATTTGGTGATTTGGATGGATTATTGTTGATTAAATTGTGAATTTTTAATATTTTGCATTTAGTTTTTTAATATATTTATTTTGTAAATTTATGAGAATTTAATAGATGGAGCGGGGCAGATCAGATCCGCCCCGCGCGGGGCAGGCATGGATCTCAAAATACTGCCCCGCAGTGGAGCATGGAGCAGGGCGGATCAGCGGGGCAGAGCGCAGAGCAGGCATGGATATTGAGGTATCCGCCCCGATCCGCTCCATTTGCCATCCCTATTCGTATATACTAACTTGACTAATGTAAAACTTTTAAGAGATAATAATATAAGGAAAACCTAAAGCCCGTTATAATATATAACAACCATTAGCCCATTATGTAAATTTTAAAGATAAAGCCCAATAGCCCATATAATATAAATTAAAGCCTACTTGTAACTTATATGTTGAAGTCCATACAAAATAAATATATGCAAATTATATATAATACATATAATATATACTATATAGTAATAAATTAAAAAAAAAAAACTATACATAGTTCCGCCACTGCATACTCTACCCCTATTTTACTTTTATTAACACTTAATTATTTCTTTATTAATTAACAATAATAAAATACTCCCCTCCCGTTGGAATTTACACCCTTTGGGATGATACACTTTTTACAAAAAATATAATTTATATATAAAGCAGTGGTATTTGGGTAAACATGTGTATAGTTTTGTGAGTATACATGTAAATTAATATTTTTTTTTAGTAGTATGAATATTTGTGTGAGACATTCAAATAAGAAAAATCTACAAATTTTTGTGGGATGGAGAAAATAATAGTATATCATTAATACAAAGTATTAAATTTGACATAAGTTAACCCTTATTTATCCAACCTAAACTATAATACAAATTTACAACTTATTTTATTTTATCCATCACTTTATGAGGGTAAATCTCTTCCTCATTATAGGCAGAACCCTAAATAAATGCATTGTTTAACCCATATACTTTAATTGGTATTTAACTTTTATCCCTTGTACTTTTACTTTTCCTCAATTTTACTCCTTATACTTCTATTACTCCTACTATTTACATATATCTCTCCATAGTTCTGTTTATTATGCTCTCGTATTTCTTTTTTCCTCTATCAATTTTATTTTCTTATTTAACTTTTCACTGTCTTTTTTAATACGGTGGATTTATATTATTTTAAAAATAATTTTTTTTGTGAATAAGTAATAACTAATTTAAGTGAATTAAAATTAAAGAAATATATTATTATGGGTAACTATTAATAAAATTGGGTGTAATTTAAAAACATATATAGAAAATAAATAGTAATGTAAAAAAGAAAAGAATAGAATGAGTACTTATCTTAATTTTTCTCTCATTAACGAAAACTAGAAAGTACATAAGATTCAACATTGTTTCCATTCTTTGCTAGTTCGGGAAAAAAATAAGTAGAATAAAATTATGTAAAGATATAACTTAAAATCTAAAAACATTGAACATGGAGGAAGCAACGATGTTCAATCTCATATATATATATATAAACTGATGGAAAAAAAAAACTCCCTCCTTTAATAAAATTTGACATGATTTAATAAAATATTAACACATGTGTAAATATGTATATAATTTTGTGAATATGAACACTCATTAATTTATTTTAGTGTAACAAATTAGTGTGGAATGCCCAAATAAAAAAAATGTGCAAATTTTCTTGACACGAGGGGAATAGTATAAAACAATCTTCTACAAAAACCAAATGATTTATTTCATTTGTTATAATACTAAAATTTAAAAATTACTTTCTCCGTCCAAAATCTAATTTCACTTATTTTTTTAAAGCGTCTCAACTATATTTTTACATATCTAAAAAAAAATATTCCACACTCATAAATATTAATAAAATACATTTTTTTATTTTATTATTTAATTTTTTTTAAAATTTTCGTATCATCTTCAAATACGAAAGTTGTTACAAAATATCGTGTCACAGTGGAAGACGATGTTTGCCCAAAAATTTGTTCAGGGAGGACGGTGAACACACACACACACACACACACACACATATATATATATATATATATCACCATATTCATCCATTTTATTATCAACAGGATCTATGTAACCCGTAGAAGTACACATTCTTTGTACAACCAACTCTATGTTGGGAAAAAGAGCACATGAGATCCATGGAAATAGTCCTGTTTCCTCTGCCATTTCAGGGGCACATAAATCCGATGCTACAGCTGGCAAATATTCTTCATTCGAGAAACTTCTCCATCTCCATCATCCACACTTGCTACAACTCCCCCGACCCTTCCAACCACCCACACTTCACCTTTCATCCCATCTCCTACGGCCTCTACGACGAATCCCCAGATCCTGTCTGAATCATCAAGCTTATCAATACACACTGTGTCGAGCCTTTCTGAGAATGCCTGGCCCGATTAGTCTCTGCTAACGGAGAAATTAAGTGCATAATTAGCGATGCTAATTGGTACTTCACTCAATATGTAGCTGATAGTTTTGGGATACCAAGGATCGTGATGAGGACCAGCAGTGACTGCTCTTTTCTGGCCTTTGCTCTTCTCTCTCTTATTCGTGACAAGGGGTATCTTTTAAATAGAGGTAACTTAAATTCTTTGGTGAATTCAATCTGTATATGTATGTGCTACAATTTCTAGATTTTTAACCATTTTCTTATGTTAGCACTGCCTGGACGTTGCTTGACAAGTTATACGCGTAGATAATGATGTGACAAATGTAAAATACCACATATGTAGGCATTGGGGAGGGATGAGGTATAAACCTAAGAGGGAGAGGGAGAGAGAATGCCTGCAACATGTCTGTTTGTTTTGTTTTTTTTTTTTTTTTTTTTTTTGAGAAAATGCCATTTTGATGTGCAGCATGTTTATTTTTAATATGAAGTTTACTTTTTTTTTTTCTGTTGGTGAAGGTAGGCGTTTTATTTTTAAAAAAAAAAATTATTGATTTTTTCGCTTTTTATTTGAATTTAACTATTTATTATTTATTTAAAAGTTAGATAATTAATATAGTTGATAAATTAAATTACAAAAAGAATAAATAGGATATTAATTTAGGCGAGTCCCTAAAAATATCTACTTTTTAAATTTATGCAATGGGGATGAGTTTTGTGTTGGAGGCATAGGTTTTTTTGCTTTTGAGGTGGCGCTTATGTGGCAGAAAAAAAACCTGTTTTTTGGGTAGAAGGGTTGGAGAGGGTCTCAAGAAGTGAACAAGTGTGTTGTAAATTAATTTTGTTGCAATTTAAAAGAATTTTATTTTATAAGTATAATGGTATTATTGAATGAAAACAATGATACTAATTTCATATTAACAACTAAGTTTCACTAGAGATCTCCTTATTGTTGGAAATTGGTTTGGAATTTGAGTGGACGACCAAGTTTGACAAATTTATCATGGTGTTCTATTTGTGGAAAATAAAATTAAGTTGCAAATTGATAATCTATGTTCGGAGTAGATAAATTTGGAGTATTAATTTGCTCAAAACCAATTTCAAGTAAATAAGATATTAATACATGAAGTTGTCAATTTAACATATTGAATAAGGAAAATAAGGGAAGAAATAAAGAAAATATTCCTCGTCCCACATAGGAAAATGTGAGGAGTTTTGCGTCATTTATATGTAGACATATGAACATTAAAATTAATAATATTATATAGTCTACATGATGATTCCTTAATAATTAGCCAAAGACCTTTGTGCTACACCCACACAGGTACGCGCACATCGCACATAGTTGTATTGAGCTCTTTAGAGGCACAATTTGCACTTTTGATTTGATTTTGCACCAGTGTATGTACGGGGCAATAACACTAAGAGCGATTGAAACTCGTGTCTCGACTTTCTGTTTCTATTTTTTAAAAATACATTTAAATTGTACGGTACACCTGATGAATACAAGATTAGGACATATTTAATTCTAATTTGTTAGAGATAAATATTAATTTGTTCTTATTTGTGAAGGTGTCTTACCGTTTATAAACAAGTTTTTGTCTTTAATAATGATGTCTTGATCAGATTAAAAAATGGAGGAGCCTGAGTGTGAAGGAGCTTCCACCTCTAAAAGTGAAGGACATCCCAGTTATAGACATGTACAACCAAGAAGATGTTTATCGAAACATAAGTATGATGGTCGAACAAATGAAGAAAGCATCTGCCATAATCTTCAACACTTCTCAAGAGCTAGAAGTGCCCGACATAGAGAAGCTTCCCCATCATCAATTCCCTTCACAAACTTTTGTAATCGGGCTGTTTCACAAGCGCTTTTCGGCTGCTTCCAGCAGTTTATTAGCTCACGATAGAAGCTCAATTTCATGGTTGGACAAATAAGCTCCAAAATCCGTACTCTACGTGTATTTCAGAAGCGTCGCATCTATGGACGACCCGAAACTACATAAAGTGGCTTCGGGCTTGGCCAATAGCACGCATCTGTTTTTGTGGACTGTTCGGCCTGGTTTAATCTGCAACTAAAAATGGCTCGAGATGCTACCTAATGGGTTTGTGAAAGCGACCTATGATAGGGGATATATTGTGAAGTGGGCCCCACAACAAGAGATTCTCTCTCATCCTGCCATTGGAGGATTTTGAACGGATGGAACTTGAATCTAGAGAGTTGTTGCGAAGGGGTGCCGATGATTTGTTCACCATTTTTCGGTGATCAATTGGTGAATGCAAAGTATGTGAACGATGTTTGGAAGTTTGAGATTAATTTAGAGAGGGGATTGGAGAGAGGAGAGATTGAAAATGCTATTAGAAATTAAATTGATGGTGGGGAATTGAAGGAGAAGAGATGAGAGAGAACGCAATGGCTTTGAAGGAGAAAATTGATGTTGGATTGAAGGAGGATAGTTGTTCATACCAGGCACTTGATAGATTGGTTCATTTTATTTCTACATTGGTATAATTAATTTTATAGTGTACTATTTACTATTTTAATTTATTAACATGGGTATTTTATTACTCATAAGTAAATTTCTCTCGTTCTACTATTAACTGCTAATTTTTTATGCACAAGATAGAAAAAAAATATAATAATATATATTAATTTCTTTTTAAAAAATACAGTAGGCTGGATAGGAAGTATCATTTTATGAAAACATAATACTATAACTATTAGATATGATAAAGTTAGAGATGAAATCTATGTGGATTTCAAGTATAATAAGAAACAATTAGTATATTCTTATTTTACTAAACCATCCTAGATATTTTTGTTATTTGAAGAAATTATTAATTTGTCATATTAATAACATCTGTTGGTCCCGAAACGAGTATAATTAGTGTATGGGGGGAATACACTGATGTCAGATTTTTCTGAATATTCAGAAAAATGCTCTTACACTCTCAGTCAGGAAGATCCTGAAGTTACTCAGTAAACTGAAGGTCCACAGGGGCAGCAGGGTCAGTTCAGTAGTGAGTCAGATAAGCTGAGTGTGAGTGATGTGCTCAGAAGCTCAGTAGAGATAACAAACCTGCTGACTGCTCAGAAGCAAGTCAGTTGGACTACTATCTCAGTAAGTTAGAGTACGTGCGGAATGTGAGCCCTTAGTTTCTACTCGTTTTAATTTCTGAAAACATTTTCTCTGAGTTTGCTTAGTAAATGGTGATTAAGGCTGGTGCACAGTATTTAGATTCAGGATGATTGATTCAGCCTGAATATCAAAACAATGCAGTATGTTCAGTTTAATATGAATGACAATTATGATCCTGAACACGAAAGTAAATCAGCACACAAGGGTCTTTTTAACGTGGTTCGGAGATAACCAACTCCTACGTCCACGGCCTGATTTAACAGGAAGCTATCCTCAAAACCCTGAGGATAGGTACTTGGGTTTTACGTGCCAAGGGACACGAATAGCCAACTTCCTCTCTTAGGAACTGACCTCTGGGTGGTTTTACAAGTCTCAGTCCTTCAAACCAACCAATCTCACACCCTGAGTGGTTTGGTATTCTTGGTTTCCAACTAAGATAGCTATAGCAATACAAAACAATGCTAAATATTAGAGCTATCGATCTAAGCAAATACAGAGTGAATCCTACTACAACACTAGGGAAATTTAATTGCAGAGTGTTGTTCAAAATATGCTTTGAGTGCTTGGATTCTTGAGAGCTTTCGCTTGGAAATTTCTCGTTAGCCTTGAATGGGTGCAAGGCTCTTCATATTTATAGGCAAGATTCAAAATAGATCCGTTGGAGGAGATCTACCCAAATCTTTCCTATTTTAGGGTGGTTGCAGGCTAGATGTACTGTTGACCTAATCACCATGCTTAATCTGGCAATTTTGTCCCGCCGCCTGCAACTCTGAGACGCATTAAATACCGCATTAACTGCTGCGCAGACTCCGTACATGCGTGTCATAAGATCATTGGCTCTCCGTACAAACGGCTAGTTGATCATCTGACACTTGTCCTTCCTCGTACATTCAATACTCTGAGTCTCTTGTTAATTACTCAGCCTGAATGTTTGTCTTTAACGGAGTCTTACTAACATTCTCTTTGTCTCTTTGTCCCATAGCATAAATAACCTTTTGCTTTGGACTTACATGATTCAAGTAAACTGAACCAAGGCCTAAGTCAGGTCTTACGAGCATTCAGCTCGGCCTGATAGGTTATTCAGCCCAGTATGTGTAACCTTTTTGCTTTGGACTTACATGAGTCAGATAAACTGATTCAAGGCCTAAGTCAGGTCTTACGAGCATTCAGCTCGGCCTGATAGGTTACACTTACTCTTCACTGACTAAGTTCTGTCCTGAGCATGCTTAGTATACTCAGTAGAAACATCAGTCAATGGTGTTCCGGATGGTCTTCAGGATGGATCTTCAGACTTCGGTCTTCAGCTTCAGTTCAGGCAATCTTAAGTAAGACTGACTCTGACCTTCTTCAGGGCGAGTTGCACTTCAGACTTCAGTAAATTGGGTCGACTCCAATCTCCTTCAGTTTTCAACACGTTCCCCCTGAACTGAATCCCTTACCTGACTATCCTGAACTAGACTATCCTGAACAACTATACTTAGGCAAATTCATCAGGGGTTTTGGGATCTAATCAAAATATTCAGATTGTCCCAACAAAACCACTAATTTATTTAAATATTTTTTAAAAAAATAATTATTTTATTATCTTATCGAAATTAGTAAAATTTTTAATTGACTTAAGTCGAGATAAGAAAAAATTTATTTACGCATATTATTAATTTATAAAGATTTTGCTTGTACATCACATAAATTAAAAGAGTTATATTTTTTATTTTTCTTATTGTTTAGGAACCTCCTAATTGCACCTCATAACAAACATAATAAAATAAAGAATTTAGAGATCTTCAATTTATTTATACCAATCAATTCATTTTTCCCTCAAGCTTGTGCTGTAAAAAAAAAAGATTAATCTCTATTAAGCACCTCCATTGTAAATTTCCTTTGGTGCAGATTCTCAAAGCTTTCCCCAAATGAAATATTCTCCTATTAAAAATATAGGGAGAATAATCATCAAACACCTTGAAACTTAGCAAAATTTAATAATCGTTAAGGGTGCAAATGGTGTTTGACGGTCGTCGGGCGGTCGAGTGCCGCCAAGCGTCAAGGCCGCCTAGACGCCGCCTTGGCGATGCCAAGATTTTTCTATTTTATTTTTTATTAATATTAATTTTTTTCTAAACATATATTAATAAAAATATACATTATAGATAAATTATAAATTTAAAACATAATTAATAACTATCACAAAATGTTAAAAACTATCATAATACGACATTGCCCAACTTCTAAATGAAATACAAAAAGAGCAAAATACATAGAACGAATAAATTATGAAGTAGTTAAATTAAACTTTCATTTTTTTTAGTAATTTTGTAAATTATTTTTTATTTTTTAATTTTAGTTCTAACTTTTAAATTGAAAAAAAAAGTAATGGTCATTTAGGCAATGCCAAGACGGTCTCGACGGCTGCCTAGACGGTCTCGGCAATGCCAAATATGTTAGCGAATTTTCTCGGAGATTTGACCTTGGTGTCGGCGGCCTTCAAGCGCCTAGGCGGTCTCGGCGACCGCCATTTACATCCATAATAATCATACAACACCCGGACTTTCTTAATTTAAAAAGAAAAAAATTTCTAGAAAATGTTTTTTTTTTCCACAACTTCAACTTGTATCGTCACATGATAAGACAGTGCTTTCACAACTTAAAAATTGTGTCATCCCAAAGGTGAAAACACCTCTGGGACGGAGGGAGTATTACAGTAACCCACAACTAATCAGACTAAACAATATTGAAAAAATCAAAACAGAAAGTAACCACATTTTAATAAAATGACGAATATCGCTAATTCATTTTTCCTTTTCGCTTTACTCTTATATAAAATAATATGACATCAATTACTATTAATTATTAATTCGGCATAACATTAAACCTCATTCTACTAAAGTCTCAAAACTTGCACACATTTTTATTACTCCCTCCGTCCCATAATTGTTTTCACATTTTTTTTTTTGGTCCGTCCCACAATTATTTTCACACTCTATAAATGGAAATTATCACTTTAACTTTATCCTCACAATATTCACATATTTACACAAATTGCCACTACTTTTACATTCAATCAAACTAATCTCATTATTTTAATAATATAACTTTACACATCACCCTATTTTCCTTAAAAATTATGTCATCCCAAATGTAAAAACACATTTGAGACGGAGGTAGTATATATTAAAAATTTCACATTCAATATTTTAAAATAAAAATTCTCTATATACTTAAATCCCAAAATATATATATCCCCTATCAACATTGTATTGTACTTCTTTGTCCATAATTTTTTTTTTCTTTTACAACAATGTTTTAACTTCATTGTTCAACTATCACTAAATTATTTCATATGTGGTTGACTTTATACTAAAAAATAACTATATGATTTATAAATGAATTATGTAACATTTCAAATTCTTTTTACTCTATCTATTTTTCTTTAAATACATATAAAATTAATGGATGGAGTATCTGAATAAAACCATTAAAAATAGAGGAAATGTACCAATTGGACCTTGAATTTTTTTCTCAGACACAAATTGGACCCTAAACTATTTTTTGAAACAAATATTCACTTCAACTTTGAGAAAATGTACAAATTGGACACTGGACTTTTTTCTCAGGTACAAATTGGACCCTAAATTATATTTTGAAACAAATATGCTCTTCAACTTTGGGGAAATGTACAAATACGATCCTAAACTTATGTCTTAGATATAAATTATACTATTATTTTAAAAAAATAAAAACTTCATAAATATTAAAAAATTAAATTATTTAAATTATAAAAAAAATTAATTCAATAAATAAATAAAAATCTGAAAAAATAATAAAAAAATAAGAGAAAATAAAATGAATCTTCAAAATAATTAAATTAGGTAGTATTTTAATAAAATCATTATCCTAACTAAAATTTGAAAAAATTAAATAAATCAAGTAAAATAAAAAAAGTTTAAAATATATATAAAAAATCAACAAAATCTTCAAAAAATATCAAATTAAAAAAATCTTTGAAAAATAGGCTAAACTTCGAATTTTTTTTTTAAAAATCATCTATATTTCATAAATAATTAAATTAAAAGTTAATTATATTTTAATTTATTTATCTTGAATTAAAATCTGAATTTTTAAAAACTACTTTCTTAGTTTAAACTTTAAAGATATAGTTGAATTTTATTTTACTACTTGTTAAAGATTTAATTGGATTATTTAAATATTTAGTTGATTTATTTTAATAATTTTTTTGATTTTATTCATTTTATTTTTTAATTTAATTATTTAAATATTGATCTAATTTTTAAAAACTTTGATTTTTAATTTTTTAACTATTTAAATATTTATCTAATTTTTATTTAACTTTTTTAGTTTTTCAATTACTAATTTCATTTGTAATTTTTATTTTTATTTCAAAAATAGTTTATGTTCAGATTTGTATTTGAGATAAAAGTTCAAGGTCCAATTTGTACATTTTCTCGAAGTTGAAGGATATATTTATTTCAAAAAATAGTTTAGGGTCCAATTTGTATTTGAGACAAAAGATCAGAGTCCAATTCATACATCTTTTTTAAGTTGAAGGACATAATTGTTTCAAAAAATAGTTTATGGTCCAATTTGTACCTTTTCCCTTAAAAATATAGCCTCATGTTATGGCCCAGCACTATTAGTTTCATCAATTTCTACCTAGTGCATCTTGTACCTGTTATGATTATAGATATATATTTTTTTCAAATCAAATTATGTTTATAGTCACTAATACAGATTTACACTTAAAGAACTCTAACAAGAGTTCTCTAAGAGATAATTATCTAAGTAAATCTCTCACTCAGCTCTCTAAGTGGGAGGTTTACTTAGATAGCTGTCTTTTAGAGAGTTCTTATTAGAGCTCTTTAAGTGTAAATTTGTATTAATGAGTATAGAAAAGTCAAATATTTATTTAGGGGGTGTTTGGTTGGAGATTTTTGAAGGTGAGTAATGGTAATCAAAGTCATGGTGTGTGATTGGAACGATTCTACTATAACTTTGATTCCCAAAAACTAAGAAATCAACCATAGTTCAGCTACATGAGAACTATGACTTTCATTCCATACCTTTTTTATTCCTATACCATTTTCATTCCTTACAATTATTTCAAACGACCCTTTTTTTTTTTAAAGGGAAAAGTCAAATATTTATGTTACGTCATATCACATCAATTGCAGGCAAGGATGAAAATTTCCGGAAATTTCGCCGATATTTCGCCGAAATTTCAGATTTTTGACACCCCCGATATGGATATCCTCTTGAACGAATCTTTTTCAAAAATATCGGTAAATATCGGGATATATCGGTATCGATATCGATTTCGATGAATTATAGTTCAAATTTTACAAAATATCGGGAAATATCATGGAAATATCGATAAAATATCGGTAAAAATCGGTAAAATATAGGTTAAATTTTTTTATTTTTTATTTTTAAGTTTAGGGTTGAGTCACTCAATTTTAGTTGTTTCAACTTTATTTTTGGAGTTAAATCGGTTGACAACTTTATATTTAAAGCTCATAGGACATCATTTTGATATTCATTATCAAATATTCAATACTTATAAACAGTTGTTGTATTATTTTATATTTCTTATGTATATTCTATTAATATGTTTGTCATAAAATTCTCATTCTGTTGAGTTTTTCAATTAAATTTATGTATTAAAGCTAGTAATAACATTATCTAAAATTTCATATTAAATTTTCGTTATTTTAACAAAATTTCCATAAATTTTCTATTTTCTACCGATATCGATATTCGATATCAATATTTCCACCGATATATTCATAAATTTAAGGTACGATATTTCCATCGATACCAATATTTTCGTCCTTGATTGCAGCGGCCATGTGCGCTACTTATCTATTTATAAGAAAAGTCATATATTTATGTTACGTCATATTTTTTTGAAAGGGAAAAGTCAAATATTTATAAGAAAATGACAGCATAGTTGGCATGAGGAAAGGGGATTTGGGCCTTAGGACATGTCCAAGAGTATTAGACTTATTAAAGAGTACTCTATTTTCCACCGTAGAGAGGATGATCACAAAATATCACAAACCATTGATGAACAATAAATACTCTATATTGTCAAAATTTTATGGTCCCATACATTTTATTATTGATTAAAATAATTTTTTTCTTTTGTACTTGTAGTCTCAAACTTTGCACTTATAGTCCTAAACGTTCCAAAATTTACACATTTGGTCTCAAACACTGACGGCTCTGTTAAATGCATAGTTTGCAGTGTTAGTCCCATAAAATTTACTCTTACTTAATTGTGTTTAACCCATTAATCTATATTTTCAAATTTAATCCCATTGAATTTTTAATTGCACGATAAAAAATTTCATAAATGTTAAAGAATTAAATTATTTGAATTGTAAATTAAATCTTAAAATACATTAAATTTTAAATATCAATAAAAAACAGAAATCTGAAAATAATCATAATAAATAATTAAAAAATAAAATGAATCTTCAAAATAATTAAAATTAAATAGTATTTAAATAAAATCATTTAAACCTAACTAAAATTTGAAAAAATTATATAAATCAAGTAAAATAAAAATTAAGTTTAAATTAAAAAAAAATATATATATATACTACAAAATCTTCAAAAAATATTAAATTTTAAAAAATATTAAAAAACACATATTTATCCACTATTTACTTTGTTTATTAATTTTACTGAGTTATCCACTCAATTCACTTATTCTCAAAGTTTAATTCCATCAATTTGCCCGCACTAAATAAACTCATAATCTCTCCATTCCAAAGAAACTTGCAAAAAATTTTTTTGGGACGTTCCATAAAAACTTACAGTTCCAAAAAAAAAAAAATCTTTCATAAATTCAACCCTTACAATATTTAGATATTTATACAAAATGTCATTACTTTTTCACTTTTTGGACCCACATTACACTCAATCCAACTAACTTTTTTACTTTATACATAATATTTTACTAAATTATTACTCAAAACACTATTTTTTTACTTTATTTTGTTTTTTCTTTATATGCGTGATTCTCCCCCTTGTAAGTTGTTGTGGAACGGAGTGAGTAGATGTTTATAATTTTAATGGACTTCTTTACCCTTTACAATATTACCAATTTTACATCAAATTGGTTCAACTAATCAACACTTGACACAATATTTTTTTAGAAATTTATGGTATAATTTATTGGCAATATAATTCATGCTAAAAATGTAGTAAAAATAAATAATTTAATATCTATTAAGCTTTAAGCATGCCATATATTTTGAAAATAGATGCTAATAAGCTGTAGAAATTGAATCAAGAAATTATTCCAATTTTTCCTGTTTTCACTCGCAGGAGCCACTTTTAGATTGATGCGAGACAAGTTTATTTGTTTTTGTTTTTGTTTTTGTTTTTGTTTATGTTTTTTTAGGAAAGTGCACCTGCACACAGGTGATGCAACTTCTTGTACATTCATTCAAAAAAAACTATTGCAGTGATGTAAAACAAGTTACAAAGATATATAAAACTATCAATTCTGTTTTTTTATAAAGGGCAAACAAATTAATGAAATATATATAAGTAAATTTGTTAATTTTTAAATTACTATTATTTTACTTTTAAGAAAAAATTGTATAATACAAGATAAACAATAAAAATAATTATTTTAACTCTTTGCTTCAACAAATTAAGTAAACAAATAATAACAAAATATAATTTTGTACTCTCTCCATCCACAAAACTTTCTCAATTTTCTTATTTAAAAACAATCTACTTTCATTAAATAAAAGTTTAGGTCCTATAGTATTTTTTTTTTACTTTATATATCATTTTAATATAATATTAATTTTTATTGAAATCTCGTGTCAATGTTAAAATGAAAAAAAAATCATCGACAGGTGGAGTAATTTTTATACTCCCTCCGTTTAAAAATTACTTTCACATTTTATTTATTTGGACTTTCCAATTCTACTCTCACACACCAAAAAAAGAAATTTTTTACACTCACAAAAGTCAACAAAATATATATATTTTTATTTTATTATTTAATTTTATATTTATATACTTATTTTTCTTAATTTTCGTGTCCAAAATTACTTATAAAAGTAGCCTTGAGACGGAATGCCTATTAAATTAATCGCAACTACAATGGAGTAAATTAACGCAGTTATACTTGTATTGATTTGCAATTCTCAATTCTACAATATTTTTATACACAAATTAGTTGGAGTAAATTAACGCAGTTATATTGATTTGCAATTCTCAATTCTACAATATTTTTATACACAAATTAAAAGGCCCACACACTAGCTAGGTACTACCAATTCAACCTAGAGATATTTTTTTCTATCTCTTACCATCTATAATGCACGGATTCTTAAAAAAGTATAAGTATGCAGTATCGGATACGCGAATGGTGCGGGTACGATTCGCGTGGGATTCGCACGGGATACGTCACGTGGCGTATCCCTGAGAATTTTTTTGAAAAAAAATTAGGATACGCGTATCGGATACGTTTTATAGAAGAATCCGATAGGATACAGGTGCGGCGGGGTTTATTTTTCAAAAAAAAATTAAGTTTATTTCTTTTTTTAAAAAAATTTGAAAGTAAAATTAAATATAAATAAAATCAATATATTAAATAATATTAAAATCACAAAGAAAAAATAAAAAATACGATACAACAAAAGAATATTAAATAATATTAATATTCATTAATAAAATTAAGATATATGTGATTTTATTGTGGAGTTGTGAACTATTTTTTAAATTTTTTGAATTTTTATTTGTGCGTACAATATATGAATATGAACTATTAAGTATGAATTTGAAATTTTTTATATTTAAATTTTACTTAAATTGAAGTAGCGTTATTTATTAAACACGACTAATTTATTTGGTGACTAATTCGAATTTGGTCAATTATGTTATATATTATTTGAATTTTATTTGAACTTTCTAAACTTAGTTAAGTAGTGATTTAAATTGCAAGATTTATTTTAGTTTTAGATTGATTGAATTTTTATTCAAGACTTTTATGATAAATTGTTGATGATATTTGAATAATTTCTTGATATATATATATGTGTGTATTATATATAATAAAATATTAATAAATAAACGTATCCTTGCCGTATCGCACCCTAAAATTTTCAAATATTAGAATCCCCGCACCCGTATCCTATCGCACCCGCACCCGTACTCTAGCACCTATGCAACCCTGCTTACCATTCAACAACTCGTAAATTTGTATGACGAAATATGTGTATCATATATTTTGACGGTCACTGACAATATATTAAATATACAAAACAAATTCAAAACAAAATTATGGTCCATCCCTCAAACAAAGTTCTTTTATATCTACCATCTAAATATAAATTTATTTCTATTATACATTTATATATATTTAAAATAATCATATTATTACTTTTTTTATTGATTCTCTTCTATTTCTTTCACATTCACATGTTCTACCCCTATTTTACTTTTATTAACATTAAGTAGTGTTTGTTTACGTCTGGAGGGGCATGGAGCACATCCAGATGGAGAAAAAAAGTGGATGGAACAAATTATGTGAATAGTAACTTAGTGTTTGGGTTGAATTGGATGTGGTAGGGGTGGATGAAAATTTATGTCAATCAATACTTTTTTAAGATAATGATGTATTATTGTTAGTTAGTGGAGTAATGATTGAATAATTTTATATTAATTATATTTTTTGTAATACATAAATAATTTAAAAAAATTGGTAACGAATAATTTTTTTAGATAAGTTGAATTAATAATAAATAATATAAAAATTGTGTATATAAATAAATAAATAATTTGATAATAAATTATGTATAAATAAAAAATATATTTAATTCCAAATCGTAAATAATAAGCATTAGAGTGGAAGAAACAATTCCTAAAAAGAAGTGCGTGAATTAATATCTATTATCTTAAATAAAATTTAAATATATCTATAATATTAATTAATTACATATACATAGTTTACATATATGAATAATTAATATATATATTAGAATATTCTAATATATACAAAAAAATATATAATAAAAATTAATTCTTATTTTTATATTAGTTGATATAAATTAAATAAAAATATATATTAAATATGTGAAAAAGAGATAAATAAAATATACATTTGATATATAAGATAAAATTGATGTGATTGATATTGAATTATGTGAAATAGATTTATAGATGTATAATAGGTGTTGGATGTGTATTTTGGATGTGATAGGATGTGCAAATCTGAAAAATGGATGGGATGGGGAAAAATCCATCCCCCATCCGGATGGACCCATCCCTAAACAAACATCCCCGTATTTTATTAAAAATTTAAAACTTTTAAAATCATCAATATTCTTAAACACTTCGAGTAATACATAGTAGTCGAATACTTTTATAACTTAACTTGTAGGAGATGCATTGCACAAAGTAAACATTTAGGAGCCAATAGATAATCTTTCCTTGGAACATAAATTCAAAAACATAATTGTTTGTTTAAGCTTCATTTTGCAACTTATAAACTCTCATCATATCCAACTATCATTGAAAATTCTCTCTATACCTAGACACATCGCTTCATCAAATAAACATATCTTTGGGCCACTCTTTATTGAAATTTTCTCTATACAATTTCATCTTCTATCTTGATTGAGAGTGCATACGCAATCTTCAGTTGACACGTAAGAGAAACAAAATCTCACAATTAACTTATTAATGCTTTTATTAAAACCGTAAAAGAATAACTCAATTATAAACTAAGTTTAATACCTGATTTCATAATGAATCAAACCAACATTTCCTTGATTGACTGTATCATCATTCTTGTTAATCTACCAAATATATCATCAACATCAATTAATATTTATTCAGCAATAAATTAACTAAATAGTTTATTATTAACATTGTCTCATTAACACATGCTCAATTTCATTAAATCTTTTTTAACATATTGTTATACATGAGAAACACACATATAAAAAAATTGTACATAGATGAATAAACTTTAAATAATTACCTTTTCTCATCCAAAATTTAAAAAACATAACAAAATACCTCATCATCAATTAAAGGAGAAAAAACAATTCATAAGCTTCTCATTTGTAGTTAATTTTATAACAATATACTGGTTATCGTCGGCTACTTACTTGTTCAGTTATCACTTGTGAACTTTAAAAAATGATCTCCCCAAATAGTTGCATTTGCACCATTTCATTACTAATAAATTCAAATATTCAATTAATTCATTAGTGCAAATACAATGCTCAGATAAAAGATACTCCCTCCGTCCCATAATTGTTTTCACACTTTCTTTTTCCGTCCGTCCCTCCCACAATTGTTTTCACACCCTATAAATAGAAACTATTACTTTAACTTTATCCTCACAATCCAACTAATCTCATTATTTTAATAATATAACTTTACACAATACTCTACTTTCTTAAAAGTTGTGCCATCCCAAAGGTGAAAACACCTCTGGGACAGGTGGAGTATCATTTTTTTGTTCTATTGGTTATCGCAATCTATATATTAAAAAAAAAATCTATTGATTCCAACTTTCCTGGAAAAAATAAAAATTTCTCAATAGTAAGAAAAATTTAGAAAATTAATAGTTTGATTTGGCAAAGATTTAAAAGCAACAATCCATAAATTATAATCAATTGCAACTATTTTTTTTCAACAATAGCAGAAACCCCTAAATCTCTTCTATATAAGAAAATAATAAAAAGTAGCAGAACTCCAAAATTCAAAGTGTTAGTGAATTGCACTAAACAATGTGTCTCGTCGGGGTGAGTAAAAGTTTGTCATGTTGATGTGCATACATAAATTTTAGAAATTCAAACCTCCAGCATTGGGATTTTTCAGGATTTGATACAATTATGGACAATTTTTCTTAGTGTATTTGAGTGTTTTTTCAAGTGTTTTGTGAATTTAATATTGAATACGACAAACATATAAAGTGTTTTCCCCTTCTATAGCCAAAAAATATTTTAAAATAAAAAATATATTTATATATATATATATATGATATATGATGTGAAAATTAAAAAAAAAATAAAAAGGTAACTAAATGTGTTTACGGTAGTGTGGTAAACTCTCACGTGCTCTGATGAGCCACATCATTAGTTGCCAGCCGAAAATAAAAGAATATGTATCGAATTGAAATTTTATAAAATGTTGGGTTTTTTTAATAATAATCGTGAAGACCAAGATTAAATTGAAAGCTGAGTACAAGGTGGTGCATTTTTAATAGAATTAACCCCATTTTTCTTAATTACACAAAAATATTCCACGCCTTCATTGCAAATATAATTTAACCATTTGTTGTTAATTAATTTAAAAAATTATTAGTAGGCATATAATTTTCATAATTATTTATATACTTAAATTATTTATATTTAATTTTTAAGTGGATAATAATAAAATAAAGACAATAATTTAGAAAAAATAGAAAATTTATTATTTATATTTTTTTTGCCTTTGATCATTTTGAAATTTTATTCATAATTTAAGTTAAAAAAACTATAATTATAATATAAATGTAGTCTCATTATTTTAATCGTAACTAAATTATGTTAATTAATAATTGAATAATTAAAATTGAAAAAAACTTTAATGAATATGATAATATATTGTGAAAGTAAAATAAATCTGTTAATTAAAATTATTGATCCAATGCTTTGATAGGCCACTAAAGTGAACTGTGAATTGGATCAATAATTGCTAAGTATGACATCAGAGCTGCCATATAATATTATAGTTTATTAGTTGTATATTAAAATTAAGCACAATCGTTTTTTCTAAAAAGTAAGGTATTAACACATGAAAGTTTATAGTTCAAATTTAAAATTTAAATTTATCACATGTATTTTGATAAAAGATAATTTTTTTCATGAGACAATCGGTGCAAAATTCTTAATTACTTTTTATTTTTTTTAAATTAAACTTGTTTTTTTATATCATCAGAAGTTACGATTAGTAAACTAATAAAATTGATAAAATTCTGATTAAATAATATGGAGAAAAGTTGGAGTATTTGTTATTTTACAAAAAAAATATAATATATATTTATTAAAAATTATACATGTTTACAAAAAATAATAAATTACACCTTGTTTATTTAAGGTCGCACTCATTTATACCTTTCCTTTTAACGTGTGATATTATATTATAAATAATAATTATGCACCAAATAAAATTAGCATATCATCATATAATAAATATGTTTAAAATAAGGCCAAGATTATCAGCACTAGCCTTTTTGAGAAATACACTACCCAGATAAATACACCATCCTTTTGGAAAATACACTACTCTTTGTTCATTATATTTTTTCAAAATTTTTGCTGAAAATTGGTAAAATTTTCGAAAAAAATGCCGAACATTTAAAGGGCAGTGTATTTCTCAAAGTGACTAATGTCAATAACCTAACCAGGTGGGCTAGTTCACCTGGACACAGGGCTCCTCACTTGAGTGAGTGACCCAGGTTCGATTCTCTCTGGGAACGAATTGGGAGATGGGAGATATAAGGTTGGACTTGGAGATATGGGGTGTAAGGAGACTCGGTGAACTAACTTAACTACTAACAACTAACATTTACCGATGAAAAAAAAAAAAAACAAATGTCAATAACCTGGGCCTTAAAATAAATAAATAAGAAAGTTGGGCCAAGATTTCATTAATGGCACCTAAAATTACAGAGAGGCCCAGGTTATATGCGCAAACCTAGTATGTACGGAGGAGGAGTACACCTATTATATGATGAGTTAAAAACCTAGTTTTTACCCCTTGTCTCTCTCTCTCTCTCTCTCTCTCTCTCTCTCTCTTCTTCTCTTTCATTTTTCATTTAATTTCTTCCTTGGCTCTGTCTCCCTTCTCCATTTCCTATCCATATATCTCTGCTATTTTCTTTCATTTTTCATTTAACTTTTTCTTTCTCCCATTCTCAATTTCGTAGTCTTCCTCAGGCCTCCTCCCTACATCAGACACAGTCGCCTCCACCCCCACGCTGTCAACTGAAGGTATCTCATTGTATTTTATTAGGGTTTCGAAATTATTTTGGCGCTCAACTTTTTTTGCAAAGATTTTGTGAATGTAACAAAATTAGATTCGGATACGATGGTTTAGAGTTGACTGGTTACTGCAGAAAGTGCAAGTGACGATTTTACCATTGGTCATTATATATGTTGTAATCAGACACACTTCCTGTTGGGTTAGTAAATCTCTCTCTCTCTCTCTCTCTCTCTCCCCACCCACCCATTTCCTCCCTTTTTCTTTTCCTTTTCATTTTCTATTTTTAGTTAATTAAATTAACTACTCGCGTTTTATTTAATTTTTTTCTTTACTTCACACACCCTCTCATACTATTAGATCAAATTTGATTTACTTTCTTCTCTCTTTTCTAATTAAAATAAATAAATTGAAATTGATTTCCTCCTGCAAATCACGTTTTTTTTTTTAGTGATTTTCGATTTTTTTTTCTGAAATTTAGACTAGATTTTGATAATCTCAACTAGATGAAAATATTTTGTGAAAATTTTTCATAATAAATTTTTTCAAACTCTATCTATACTTTTGGAAATGTTAGCCCAAAAAATATCTATATCTCAATTTCGTAAAATTGTCAACATTTTATCTAAAGTTCGATCATAATTGCTGAAATTTGTAAATTTTTTCAGCAAATCTAAGTCAAAATTTTCATATTAAGATGAAAAAAATATACTCCAATTTTTATTAGGACCATGAAAGATCGGATTTTTTTGTTTCAAAAGTACAAGTTATCAAAGTTGCAGAGCTGTCATGGAAGACATCGTTAGAGTCTTAGAAGCTGCATTATGTTTGTGTTGATTTTCATTTTTTCGCTTTTTCTAACAAGTGGGTGCACCACATTTATTTAGTTATTAGGGATATATTTGTCATTTAATTAACTATTATAATAAAAATTATGTTTAGATGTGTGTACTTCAAACAACTGTGGGTGCATATAACCATGGTCTATTACTTTCCAAAGTCAGTACGAATTAGATTAGAATATGGCAATAGATTAGATTAGGGTGTACAGAATCTTCAGAGGTTTTAGGGGATTAGAGAAAACATCTTTCTCGATTTTACTTATTTTTAGTCTTCTTTATGGATATCTTGGATTATTTGATATTCTAAATTGATTTCAATTAGGTTATATGTAAATTCTTGTTTCAATTATTTTTAGTAATATATGTCTGATTGATTTATGTTATTTTGGATTATTCTCGTCGTCTCACTTATTTTTGTTTACCCCTTTTGCTCTTGTAAAGGAATATTATGAATTATTATAGTCATTGTTTTTAATTTTTTTTGTTAAGACATTCTAATGTGATGAGTCCTAACTAAGACACTTAGAATTTTAATTTCTATTGATTAATATTTGAGTTCTAATCACAATTTTACTAGAGTTGGAGTAGGATAAGGGTATCAATTGACAGTAATGAATTTTAGGATAATTGGTTAGTGCACATAGGACATTTAGAGATGTCTTGTTACACTGAATAAGAGTTCTATTTCAGCAGGACAATAATATCTGGCTTACTCGTTAGATAACCTTTAGAATGTAATTTTAGGCAATTGATTGTAACTACGTAACAGTATTCACCCGAATCATTTCACCATTTTGCGCACATAAGTGATAGTTAGTAAATTCTTGATTCTTAATTTTTAGTTGCTTTATTTTAACTTTAGCTTCATTTTATAGTTAGTTATAAACCAATCTTGCAATTCCATTCTTATTTATTTGATTCCACAATTCACACAAATCATAGAATTAAAATTGTCTCATTGTTTCCCCTGGGTTCGATATTTATAATTTAACTTGGTGTGCATTGTGTGCGAACACAAATTGCTGGTCATAGTATAAAACAATCTTCTTCATAAAACCGAATGATTTATTTTATTTGTTATAATACTTAAAATTAAAAATTATTCCCTCCATCCCAAATTTAATTTCACTTATCTTATTTAAACGTCTCAATTATAATTTTATATATCCAAAAAAACAATATTCTATGTTCATAAAAATTATTAAAATACACATTTTTATTTGATTATTTAATTTTATATTATATATATTCTTTTAATTTGCGTAACATTTCCAAATACGAAAGTTGATAAAAATATCACAAAATATCAGATCACAGTAGAAGACGATGTTTATCCAAAGATTTGTTCAAGGAGGACGGTGAACATATATATACACCACCATGTTCATCGATTTTATTATCAACAGACTCTAAGTAACCCGTAGAGAAACACATTCTGTGTACAACCAACTCTGTGTTGGGAAGAAGAGCACATGAGATCCATGGAAATAGTTCTGTTTCCTCTGCCATTTCAGGGGCACATAAATCCCATGCTACAACTGGCAAACATTCTTCACTCGAGAGGCTTCTCCATCTCCATCATCCACACTCGCTACAACTCCCCCGACCCTTCCAACCACCCACACTTCACCTTTCATCCCATCTCCGACGGCCTGTCCGGCGAATCGGGGGATCCCGTCCGAATCGTAAAGCTTATCAATACACACTGTGTCGAGCCTTTCCGAGAATGCCTGGCCCGATTAGTCGCCAATGGAGATATTAAGTGTATAATTAGTGATGCTAATTGGTACTTCACTCAATCTGTAGCTGATAGTTTTGGGTTACCGAGGATCGTGATGAGGACCAGCAGTGTCTGCTCTTTTCTGGCCTTTGCTCTTCTCTCTCTACTTCGTGACAAGGGGTATCTTTCAAACAGAGGTAACTTAAATTCTTTGGTGAATTCAATCTATATATATATATAGTGCTACAATTTCAATTGCTGCATTTAGGCATCTTCTTATTTTACCACTGCCTGGACGTTGCTTAACAAGTTTTACCCGCATTAAGAAGTAAGCAAGTATGTCGTAGAACAATTTTGTCCTGCAATTCAAAAGAATTTTATTTTATAAGTATAATAATATCATTGAATGAATGCAATGATACTTATTCAATACTAACGACTAAGTTTCATTATAGATCTACTTACTAATTTAACAAGTACATTTTGTGTGACATGATCTCACGTAATAATTAGAATAATTTGAGAAATATAGTTTTAATTCTAATTCATTAGAGATAAATATTACTCTGCCCGGCCCTTTATAAGTTTTCATTGTTTTTTGCTCTAATATTAAAAAAAATATAAAAACATTGTTATAGTATAGATGCTGTGATGGAGGGAGAAGAGTATAAAAAATTAAAAGAATGGAGAGAGAAAAGTTAAGTGTTAATTTATATAGTTTCTACCATGTGAACGGTCTCACATGCCATATTAATTTGTTCTTTTTTGTGAAGCTGTGTTACTGTTTATAACAAGTTTTTGTCTTTAATAACGATGTCTATATCAGATTCAAAAATGGAGGAGCCTGTGAAGGAGCTTCCACCTCTAAAAGTGAAGGACATCCCAGTTATAGACATGTACAACCAAGAAGATGCTTATCAAAACATAAGTACGATGGTGGAAGAAATGAAGAAAGCATCTGCCATAATCTTCAACACTTCTCAAGAGCTAGAAGTGCCCGACATAGAGAAGCTTCCCGATCATCAATTTCCTTCACCAACTTTTGTAATTGGGCCGTTTCACAAGCGCTTTTCGGCCGCTTCTAGCAGCTTATTAGCTCACGATAGAAGCTCGATTTCATGGTTGGACAAACAAGCTCCGAAATCCGTACTCTACGTGTGTTTCGGAAGCGTTGCTTCTATGGACGGACCGAAACTACATGAAGTGGCTTCGGGCTTGGCCAATAGCATGCAGCCGTTTTTGTGGGCCGTTCGGCCCGGTTTAATCGGCAGCTCGAAATGGCTCGAGATGCTGCCCAAAGGGTTTGTGGAAGCGACCCGTGATAGAGGATATATTGTGAAGTGGGCCCCACAGCAAGAGATTCTCTCTCATCCTGCCGTTGGAGGATTTTGGACGCATAATGGATGGAACTCGACTCTGGAGAGTTGTTGCGAAGGGGTGCCGATGATTTGTTCACCATTTTTTGGTGATCAATTGGTGAATGCAAGGTATGTGAATGATGTTTGGAAGATTGGAATTAATTTAGAGAGAGGATTCGAGAGAGGAGAGATTGAGAATGCTATTAGAAAATTGATGGTGGGGAAAGAAGGAGAAGAGATGAAAGAGAATGCAATGGCTTTGAAGGAGAAAATTGATGTTGGATTGAAGGAGGGTGGATGTTCATACGAGAACCTTGATAGATTGGTTCATTTTATTTCTACATTGGTATAATTAATTTTATAGTGTACTATTTACTATTTTAAATAATAAACGTGCATCTTTTATTACTCATAAGTAAATTTCTATTAAGTGCTGATTTTTTTATACTCAAGATAGAAAAAAATATAATAATAGATATTAATTTCTTTTAAAAGAGATATAGTAGGCTGGATAAAAAGTATCATTTGAGAATACAATACCATAACTATTAGATGTAATAAAGTTATAGATGAAATCTCAGTTGATTTGAAGTATAATAAGAAACAATTAACAATATATTCATATTTTACTAAAATATTCTAGATATTGTTGTGATTTGGAAAAATTATTAATTTGTCATATTAATAAAACCACTAATTTATATAATTTTTTAAAATAATTATTTTATTATCTTATCGAAAATAGTAAAAAATTTAATTGACTCAAGTCGAAATAAGAAAAAATTTATTGACACATAGATTATTAATTTATAAAGATTTTACTATATATGACATAAATTAAAAGAGTTTTATTTTTTATTTTTCTTAATGTTTAAGAACCTCCTAATTGCAACTCATAACAAAAATAATAAAATGAAGAATTTAGAGATCTTCAATTTATTTATACCAATACTGTCTGAATCATCAAGCTTATCAATACACACTGCGTTGAGCCTTTCCGAAAATGTCTGGCTCGATTAGTCTCCGCTAATGGAGAAATTAAGTGCATAATTAGCGATGCTAATTGGTACTTTACTCAATTTGTAGCTGATAGTTTTGGGATACCGAGGATCGTGATGAGAACCAGCAGTGTCTGCTCTTTTCTAGCCTTTGCTCTTCTCTCTCTTCTTTGTGACAAGGGGTATCTTTCTGGCGTTCGCTATATCAATATTTTTATACCATTTCTAATTTTTGTGCTCAAAAGTTTTGAGCAAGGGACAGAGGGAGTATATAATTTTTTGAATATGAACACACATTAATTTATTTTTGTATAAAAAATTAGTGTGGAATGCCCAAAAAATGAAAAAATGTGCAAATTTTCTTGAGACGAGGGAGTAGTATGATTAATGTTATATTTGCATCAATTTGTGACCATATAGAGATGAATTTCTAGAATTTTGCTTGCATTTAGGGTTTTAATTGTTATATATTTCATTAATTATTTTTTTAGTTCCATTAGAAGATTATTATTTATTTAATTAATGAGTAGGGCTCTTGTGAACTCTAGTTTACATGAACTCGTATCACTGTTATGTATAATCACTATCACTGTTTTTCATATATACTATCACTGTTATAAAAAATACACTTGATATAGTGACAGTGATAATGTATATGCATAATAGTGATAGTGAATATACATAGTAGTGATATTGAATATACATAACAGTGATAGTGTATACACATGACAGTGATAATTGATAACCCGGATTATCTATTTCATTAATTATTATTTGAGTTCCATTTAAAGATTATTATTTATTTAATTAATGAAGTGATTCCAAAATTTTTATTTGGTCATTTAATTAATGAGTATAATTTTAGATTGCATTTTAACCTAATTTAATTGTAGAATTTGCAGAGGATGTGGAAAATTTTCCACCACACCCGCAACCGACTCGAAGCACGCCTCCACACCTTTGTTCGAACCGTCTTCGCAATCGCGCACCACTGAAACCTCTATAACACTCTTCACCGAAATCGTCCTTGCCTGAATCTCGCCAAGAGCCATCGCAACTCCATCGAAACTAGTGGCAATTGTGAATTGAGGAGTCTAGAAGATTGATTTTTTCTGACGTAACAAATATTATATTTGACCTGTTTTATTATTTGAGGTTTTGGGTTACACTCGGGTTCATGGTGAACCAGATTGTATATAAATTTTTGTCATAGGCAATTGATTGTAACTGATACATAACAGATTAACTTGAAGCATCACACCTTTCTTCACACATAAGTGATAGTTAATAAATTCTTGATTCTTCATATTTAATTGCTTTATTTTGTAGTTAGTCAGAAACCAATCTTATAATTACATTCTTGTTTATTTGATTCCACAACTCACACAAACCATAGAATTAGAATTGTCTCATTGTTTCTCATGGATTCGATATTTATATTTTAACTTGGTCAGCTTACCACTACACAATCCTATATACTTGTAAGAAAGTGCATTTGTGTGCGAACATAAATCGCTAGTCATGGTATAAAACAATCTTCTTCATAAAACCAAATGATTTATTTTATTTGTTATAAAACTTAAATTTAAAAATTATTTCTTCCGTCCCAAATCTAATTTCACTTATCTTATTTAAACGTCCTAACTATATTTTTACATATCTAAAATAAATAAAAAATTATTAAAATACATTTTTTATTTTATTATTTAATTTAATATTATATATATTCTTTTAATTTGCGTATCATTTCCAAATACGAAAGTTAGTCAAAATATCACAAAAAATCAGGTCATAGTGAAAGACGATGTTTATTCAAAGATTTGTTCAAGGAGGACGGTGAACATATATATATATATATATATATATATATATATATAGACCACCATATTCATCCATTTTAATATCAACAGACTCTAAGTAACCCGTAGAGGTACACATTCTGTGTACAAACCAACTTTGTGTTGGAAAAAAGAGCACATGAGATCCATGGAAATAGTCCTGTTTCCTCTACCATTTCAGGGGGACATTGACTTGAACTAATATTTTGCAAATTAACAAAATTCAAACCCTCAAGAAAATGAATCATGTAGTATAAGCAAGTATAGAGACAAGTAATATCGAACCTGCAGGAGGTAAACTAGGAACAAATGTTTGTTTATTGTTTGAATTAAAGACAAATAAAATCCTAACTATGAATTGAAAATCTAATGGGATTGATTTCCCTAAACTCTAACAATCATGTAACAAAATAGATAATTAAATAAACACAACCTAAAACTATGCAAGTGCAAGGGTGAGAATGCATACTTCGAATATGATTCACTAAACATCCCCCTATTCGTAGATACTTCAACAAATGTTGGGGATAACAATGGAGCGGATCAGGACGGATATATCAATATCAAAACCTGCTCCGCGCTTCTGATCTGCTGATTCGCTCTGCTCAATGCTCTACTGCGGGGCAGCATTTTGAGATCTATGCCTGCCTCGCGCGGGGCAGATCTGATCCGCTCTGCTTTATCTATTAAATGTTCATAATTTTTTAAAATAAATATATTAAAAAAAGCTTAAATAAAAAAAGTTTAATACTTTTCGTTACTTTTTATTCATTTCATATGCATTACATATATGTTTAATACTATATATATTACATAATATTATATATATATCTATTATTATGGAGCGGATCAGAGCGGGGCGGAGCGGATCAGGGCAAAAATTATGCAGATCCATGCCTGATCTGCTCCGCGAGCGGTGCAGGACATATCTGCTCCATTCTTAAAACGGGGCAGAGCAGGGCTGATCTAAACAGAGCGGGGCGGAGCGGATCGACTGTGGAGCAGATCATTTTGTCATCCCTAACGAATGTCCTATGGATTTTAATTCACTTATATAGAGCCACCACTATTATATGCAATTATTTTTTAGACAAAATAACTACCTAGTTGCCTATTATCTTCCCATCATGATGAGTTCCTCCAGAGCCCACACTTGAGTTCTCAAGACAAATTAAATCTACTAGAGTAGTGAATTAATTATTCCGTTCCAACATGAGTTCTAAGTCTAACTAATTCGTTCCTCACTATTATAGACAACAATGTTTAAGGCAAGATGATTAAAATAAAAGAAATATTTTGAGCCCAATTATTTTATAATTTTTGAAAATAAATATTAAATTCATGAGAGTATTTTATGAAAAATAGATATGTATTTTGAATACAAGAATATCTAATAAAATCAAGATCTCATTGAATAAAATATAAAGCATATTTTTCGAAAATTACATGATCAAAATATCAAGAATAGAATATTTGATATTCAAGGTAATCAAGATTAGAATATTTGATATTCAAGATAATTAAGATTTGAAATATTTGATATTCAAGATATTCAAGATCTTGAATTCTCTTTATAAATATGAGATGAAACAAGACATCAAGAACATTAATTCTTGAAGCCATAATTTTCGAAATTTTGGGTTCCTGGGGCAACAAAATTATTCTTTTTCCTTGTGTTGAAATTATTTGTGTGGCCTCCCACCGACTATACGAATAAGGACAATGGAATACTTGAGAAGACTTGTTGATTTAACCAAGTTGAGGGTCTCAAGGAAATCCTTTTGGATTGTTCAGGTTTCTCTAGATGATTGTGTGATCCAAACCAAGAGTCTCAAGAAAGGCATTTTGGGTTGTGCAAGAAGGACATTTTGGGCTGCCATAACAGATACTACTCTTTCCTAAAGCGTCTCAAAAGAACGCTTTTTGGTCTCAAATAAACTTGTCATCAAGAGGTATAATACACTTAAATTCCTTAGTTTCGCATGGGTAGGAATTTATGTGTTTTTATATATCATTATAATTTGCATGCAAAACATGTTGTTGGGTGTTCAACTATTTAATTTAATTATATTTAAATCGTGATTTTAGTTGTAGGATTAAATTAGTGTTTAGTGTAACCCGAATAGATTCGCGTAATTTCCCAATATTGCGCCGCATTAATGTAGTTCATTTGCAGCCACTCTTCAATATTGATTTTAATTTTTGTTTTGTTGATTTAGGTTTAGCACGGTGAATAGTGTGAAAATTGCTCAAAAATATAATATTTAATTTGTTTATTTTGATAAGATTTGATGCATTATTCAACCTAATTTAATAATTTAATCTTAATTATCCAAAAGGCACCTGCTTTGCTATTTTCACGTAAAATTCAAATTCTCTTCAATACAAATGCGTGCATATTCCATAGAGATAAATTGCAAAAATAAATAAAAATTGAGTCATAGAATTTTAGTTAATTCTTAATTCAATTGCATAGAATTCATAATTCATTAGGAATGACAATGGGGCAGGGCAGAGCGGGTATCTAAAGAGACATGCCTGCCCCACGCCTCTGCCCCGCCGCCCCGCCCTGCCCCATGCGGCCATGTCCCACTGCGGGGCAGAACATTGTGTCCCATGCTTGCCCCGCGCAAGACAAATCCGCCCCGCCCTGCCCCATCCTGCCCATGTTGTATATAATTATATATTAAAAATAATATAATATATATTTTAGATAAATAAAAATTATTTAAAAATAAAAATAATGCAACAAATTTATCAAAATATATTCAACAAAAATAATTTTAAATTAGAGTTACAATAAATAATATAATTTTAAATTTATTGATATATTATAAATATAGGATATTAGTTTTATTATCATATATTATAAAATATTATATATTAAATGTATTTTATATAATATAAAATATTATATATTTATTTAATATATAATACGGGGTAAGATGGGGTGGGGTGGGGAGGGGCAGTAAAAATATATACCCATGCCTGCCCTGCCCCATGCACAGGGCGGGGCGGGGCTTCCACAAACAGAGCAGGTCAAGGTGGGGCGGCAATGAGGCGGGTCATTTTGTCATCGCTACGATTCATTTCTTGTTTTGATAGTTACAGCTGGCATCAATTGAGAAGGACAACATGGCACTGCCTATTCTTGGTCAAGCAATCACCGTCTTCTGCAACCATCCTCAACACCAAACCTAACCACTTTACACCCAACATCAGCCGTGAACTCGAAGATCAGTCCAACACCGCTGCTCAAGGTTCGAAGCCGCAGCCCACGCCTGAAAATGCTTGCAAAGCGCCTCACGCTCTGTTCCAATTTCAACCTCGCCACCGGATATCCGCCATGGAAACCGCCACACGAAGATCGAAAACCGCTGCTTGATTTCGCCAAATCGCCGGAATGTCGCTTAGCCGTCAACGCCAGCAACCTTCGCAGCACCACTCAACCGTCCAGAAGCCGCGCCTGAAATCGCACTCCAGTCCACCGCAGGACTGCTCCCCGTTCGCCGTCAACAGCCAAGAAGAAACCGATCGAAACACTGCTGCACACGCCGGAATTGCACCCAAACTCGCCGCCGCTCAATCGCGGACTTCCACCGAGATTCGACAGCACCGTCGCACAACCAGTCGAAGCTGGAACGTCATCGCCCGATACACAGCAGCGCCGTCGACCTCCACCAACACGCCTCCACCTCTGTTCGCGAAGCACAGATGTTCTGTCTCCGAGCTGTTAACATTCACTGCAACCGCCGCCGTCCATCGATTCACGCCCGATCGAAGAAACCCCACATCCGTCGCACCTCTCGTCGCCTACTGCTCCCCGCTCCTTACGCCGGAAACTGCCATACACCTTCAACGCTCAGCCCTCGCCTGAACCGAGGAGACGACGGAGCGGATCGGGACCGATG
The DNA here is from genome assembly GCA_026898435.1 of Prunella vulgaris. NCBI lineage: Eukaryota > Viridiplantae > Streptophyta > Magnoliopsida > Lamiales > Lamiaceae > Prunella > Prunella vulgaris. The sequence goes on along the minus strand of JAPKLY010000374.1, from coordinate 61,385 downwards.
AGACGACGGAGTAGTTTTTTCCGACTATTCTGTCACCGAAAAATTACCGGGAACAGCCCTTTTTCGCCGCTCCGGTTCAAACCAAGGCCAGAAACAAGAGGGCCCGAACAGGAGTTCGGGTTTGGCTGATTTTATCCGAGTCATTCACCTGGTCGTCTTCTTCATTCTCCTCCACGACATCGTTTTGCCCATAGCTGGTTCCGAGCCAAATCTATGATTTCATCACTGGGAATTCAAGCCGCTGGGTCAAGCAATTACATCGGAAACCCATATTGGTATTGAGATTATTATGGATGGAAAAGAACATCCGATGTAATTGTGGCAGGAGCAAACTGGTGGGAAATAGCTTGTAAGGTTTTTTTTTTTAAGTGATGAAATATGTGTCCGGATCCTTGAGGGCTGTCGTGTTTATTGAAATTTGTTTTGATGGGGTTGATTTCATTGTTTTCTTTGCCCAGTTTTTTAGATCCATCTATCTAATCACCCGAAAATTTTATCCGGGCTCTACCAACACAAGAATATGTAGTACAATAAGAAACACTGTGGTACAATTATAATTGCTATAGTACAATAAGAAAGACTGCAGTACAATAATAATTGCTGTAGTACAGACATCAATATAGACGTCACTAGCCGAAAAAGTACAGACATCAATATAGATGTGACTAGCCAGAAAAGAGGACGTCCAAAAAATTCTCAAATTAGTGAACAGTAACAACTAAAGTACATTAACTAGTTCAATAGTACATTCACAAGCTCAATAGTACAATTTCGTCTCGCCGAAAAATTTCAGCTGTCAATAGACCAGTTTTTACCTATCGAAGAAGATGATCGGTGCTTCTTGTCTTGAACGCTGGAGCAACGTCGAGCTCTGATGCAAATTTGGATGATATGGAAAATATTTTTGTTGCAGCCATATAGATTTTGCAATCTACACAGTGAAATGTCTTGTCAACAATATTGTTTGAAAAAATCTTCCTTTTGCACCCACCTTAAATGTCTAAATATTGAAGCACTTAGTGTTAGTTTATACTAGTTAGAAAGCACCTAACTGTATTTTTATTTTTTTTCGATTATTAAGTAGTTTTACTTAGGTTTGAGATTTTTTATTTTCTTCTTTGAATATTTATTTTTAATTAGGGGTAGGAGTTATTATTTTATGTCTTCGTATTTATGTTCAATTATTTTGATTTATTAATATCTTTATTTCATATTAGGGTCTTGTCGGAGATATGTTCAATTATTTTGATTTATTAATATCTTTATTTCATATTAGGGTCTTGTTTGAGATGGTTTATTTGATTTGTGTTAGGTTTTCTTTTAGGATCATGAGTTAAATTCATAATGCTTCGAATATGTGAAACTAGGAGGAAGCTTATTCGGGATAGGAAAATAAATGTTTTGTGAATTTCAATTCTGTGATTTATATTTCAAGGTTGCGAAGTTAAGTAAAAATTGCATGTAATATTTTTTAAGCTTGATTGTGTGTATTTAATCCATGCCTACGATCATTAGGTGGATTGAATACCACAACAAAAGTATGGGTGGTGAGTATGTAGATTTTGAATCTAATCAGTGCTTAGATGTTCGACCAAGAGTCTAGGTGCTTAGATTAACTGGCCTTGAACACTGTTGTCTATGATAGTGAGATATAAATTAATTAGACTTAGTACACATGTTGGAACAGAATAGTTAATTCACCACCGTAGAAGATTTAATTTGTCTTGAGGACTCAAATGAGGGCTCTGGAGGGATTCAACATGATGGGGAGATGATAGGCAACAACGTAGTTATTTTGTCTAGAAAATAATTGCATATAATAGTGGTGACTGAATATAAGTGAATTATAATCCATAACATATTTGTTGAACTACCTATGAATAGGGATATGTCTAGTGAATCATATTCGGAGTATACATTCTCACCTTTCCACTTGCATAGTTTTAGGTTGTGTTTATTTTTTATTTATTTTGTTGCATGCTTGTTAGAGTTTAGGAAAAAATCTTCCTTTGTAATTTCAATTCCTAGTTAGATTTTATTTTTCTTTAATTTCAAACAATAAACAAATAATTTACTTCTAATTTTACCTCATGTAGGTTCGATACTACTTGTCCATATACTTGCTTATACTACACGATCTCTTCCTCTTGAGGGTTTGAATTTTGTTAATTTGCAAAATATTAGTTCAAGTCACATGGTAATGTTGTTGAATATACGAAGAAATTATAGTTGGTAAAATCACTAGATTGTATACATCACACGAGCTAAATTAATATCGAACAATCACATGGGCTTTTTTCTTTCTTTATATTTTACCTTCGTAGGCCCAACTACTATCTGGACTTAATAACACATTAAAAAAAAGTTGAAACATAATATATTTAATACCAATTATTTTTCTCTCTTCATTATCACATTTTTTTTCCAACAAGGTAGGGTTTGCGCCGCCACATTAATGTAGTTCATTTGTAGCAACTCTTCAATATTCATTTTAATTTTTGTTTTGTAGGTTTAGGTTCAGCATGGTAATATTGTTGAATGTAAGAAGAAATTAAAGTTGGTATAATCACTAGATTGTATACATCACATGAGCTAAAAAAAATATTGAACAATCACATGGAATTTTTTCTTTCTTTTTATTTTACCTTCATAGGCCCAACTATTATCTGGACTTAATATTACATCAGAAAAAAGCCCAAACCTAATATATATAATACGAATTATCTTTTTTTCGTCATTATCACATTTTTTTTCAAACAAGGTAGGGTTTGCGCCGCCGCATTCATGTAATTCATTTGCAGTCACTCTTCAATATTCATTTTAATTTTTGTTTTGTAGGTTTAGTTCTAGTGATACGCCACTGCTTATTGAATTGAGGATATTCATCACAAATTTGGTAAGTGTGTGTATACTTATGAACTTGATGCACATGATATACTTTTTTGTACTGATTTTTTATGATTCTTATCCTGACTTGATCTTCTTTTTTGGCTTATTTTGCATCATGAGTTTATGATATTGTTTTATGGATTTTAAATTTTCACTCCACTATTTGATGAATGAGTTTTGATACACAATCTATTGATTTTGAAAAATGAAAGAAGCTCTTGAGTTTGAGGCGATTATTATTGTGTTTTTTTATTACCAACTATAGGTCTCTAATAAGCATTTTTCTATGTATTTTGTCTTACTACACAAAATACTAAATTGTGAAACATAATTTCAAGTGTTCAAGCTAAACAATTAGTAAATACTAATTCAATGTTTTGCATATAATTCTAATAGTCACTCATAAACATCCTAAAGACAACAACAATAGTTGGTAGCTAGAAATATTTTAAGGTAATTTTAGATATTTTAGTTAATAATTGCTTCACAATTTTCATGGTTTTCTTTTGGAGGTAATGTTTAATTGCTATAATTGCAGATCTATTTAATTTAAAATTTTAATGTTTGAATTGTTTTTTTTTCTATTGCTACATAAGTTTTGTGGATTTTTTTTAAGTAATGTTTAATTGCTACAATTGCAGGTCTATTTAATTTAAAATTTTGATGTTTTAATTATTTATTTGTCTTTTTAATGTGTTTTATGCTCTTACTATTCTGATATTGTTTATTTATTTTTTATGTTCAATTTTAATTGCAGGTTCGTATTAAAATCATTGTGTTTGTGCCATACATACCGTAAGTTATTTTACACCGCAAGTTATTTATAATTTTAGAAAAAAATATGTTATAGAGCATAATAATGTGTATGTGTTGTGCATGTGTAAATATTTTTTAATTACTTAATTTATTTACAACAATATTGTGTATGTGTTGTGCATGTGTAAATCATTGATACACATATACATTATATTCAAGAAATTACACACTCATACACACCCCCGAACATATAAATTATATAAATCATTACTAAATGTATATGTAAATCAATAAATCGTTACAAAATAAATCTTATAAAATGTTATGTTCTTGAATAATAATATATATTTTATATATTCTTGATTTTCTTTTAACATACTTATATAAAAATAAAACTTTATATTATAAAATATTATGTTCTTGATTTTTTTAATAATATATTCTGATATGTTCTTAATTTTCTTTTAACATACTTATATGGTAATAAAATTTTATAATTCAAATCTTACATACATATTTTATATGGAGTGTATAAGGTAGCCTCAAATTATATAAGTATAGATTTATATTATCGAATAAATCTATGTATAAATATCAGATATATTATAAATTTATATATCTATATAAAAATATATACATATATATATATCATTGATACACATATATAAAATTCAAGAAATCAAAATTTATTGATTCACATAGTATAATCTATATTAAAAATATATTTTCTAATAATCACGCGTAATACGCGAGTTTACGTACTAGTATATAAAATATTTCACGGATATATACTCCGTGAAATAACCCATATTAAAAAATTCACGAATCTTTGCCGAATCAGGTCAAATTTGAATATTTTTTTTCCAAATCTTGGTCACAGGTGTGTTGATATATGGGCAAATGCTTCTTACTATAAAGCAAAATGTGTGTTACCATCAGACTAAATATTATTTTTTATATATATTTATATTTTGTAGGAATAAATATTTTTTCATACAATGCAAGGGTACTATATGAATAAATATTGGTTTTCACAAATATATATTTATTTTGTATAGAAATAATTATTCTTCATATAATAACACATATAAAAATAATAAAAAGTGTATTACTACATTGAACAATATACCTAAATTTAAAGGAGTGATGATTAAATTAAGAAACACATGTTTGTTCTTATAAAAATACATTTTGTTGTTACAGTAACATGTGTTTGCTCATATAGTAACACAAATTGTGAAGAAAATGTGTATTACTATTAGATCAAATGTTTGTTATTATCGTACTAAATGTTGTTCTTACAGTAATACACATTTGCCCATACAATAACACAAATTGGGAGCAAATGTGTGTTACTATTATAGTAAATGTATGTTACTGTAAGAGAAAATGTGTGTTACTATTAGAGCAAATGTGTGTTACTATTTTATTAAATGTTGTCCTTACAGTAACACACATTTACCCATATAGTAACACAATTTGGGAGCAAATGAGTGTTACTATTAGAGTATATGTATGTTACTGCAAGAGCAAATATGTGTTATTATGTGTACAAATATTTATTTGTTCTTAGAAAAATATATATTTCTTATAGCAACACATGTAAGGTACTAAAAGATGTGTTACTACATTAAAACACAGTATCAACATATATTTTTTTAAAGAAATATAAATTAAGAAGCACATTTTATTCTTGTAAAAATATATATTGTCCTTATAGTTACTTTAACTGTACGAAAGATTAAATTTTTAAGGATTAGTAATACTTGTCTTTCAATAACACATATTTGTCTATATAGTAACACAGTTTGTGAACGAATTTTCTGAACTAAGCCCTGTGTGAATTTTTTTTTTAAATTTTATTTGACCCTATTAGGATCTGCAAAATTTAACGTGAAGCGGGCCATCATACGTGAATTTTAATGTTTACCTATTTTAGAAATATTCTATATATATATATATATATATATATGAATGATATGAATTACAAATAAAAAAGTTGTGAAATAACGTATTACTAATTTGGTAATATAGTGCATTAACAATAGTTTTGAAAGGAAAAATACATAAACGATTATCAAGGGAAACAAAAAGAAGAAAAGAAATTTTTTGATTGGGCCAAGCCAAGCCAACCCACCCACCCCTCCGTTGTGTATCAAAAGAAAAAGAAGGGTGGTGCACCTTGGCGGGAGCCTTTCAGTTACCCAGGCCTATTTCACCTTTCCAAAACCGTTCATGCTGTATCACAATCACTCTTCTCTCTCTCTCAATATTCTATGGCGGCGTTCCATTAGAAGGTATTTCAATTCATTGCCAATACTGTTTTTGTACTGAATAAAGAGGAACAATTTTTTTATACTTGCTCTCGTACACAAAAGAGCGTGGGTGGCGGCGGTAAACCCTAATGTTGGTAGGATCAGAATCTGGATGCAGTTGGAAACCGCGGAATTTGCAACTTCTATGCAAATACTTATTTTCATGTAGTGTTTCACTTTAATGGCAGATTAAAAGCTCTGTCTCGTGATTTTTATTTATCTGTTCCCTGCCCTGCTGTTATTTATAACTATTATATTCACGTTTCTGATCTGGTTAATCGATTAATGTATTTGTCAGGGAAGTGATAGGATGGTGCCTGTTGTGGTTGGGACTGAGAGTAGCCGAGGGAGGAAGCGGAAGAGAAACAATGATGGCAAAAAGAAGGCAGCGAGGACAAAGCCTTTAAAATTAGTTGGTAAATATGTGAAGAAAGATTTTCTGGGAAGGATAATGCTGTATGATTCAGGATTATATAGAGTAATATATGAGGATGGACGTTCCGAGGATTTGACCAGTAGCAAACTCAAGGCGTTTCTGGTTGAGGATGGCAGTATAACAGGAGAATGGCGTGAGAGGAAGGAGCTACTGGATGAACTACTCTCTGTTACAGATGTTAATACAAAAGCTTTGACAGTGGATGATGCAGAAGTTCATACTGAGGGCAATGGTGATGTTGATGCTGATTCTTGTGGTGCATCTGAGAGTACTCCTAATGAAGTGTCACTTGATCCACCACCAGAGTTGCCTCCTTCTTCTGGGCATATTGGTATTCCTGAGGAGCATGTTTCTGACCTTCTCTCTGTATATAGTTTCCTTCGTTCTTTTAGTGTACGGTTGTTTCTCTATCCTTTCGGGTTAGATGATTTTGTAGGGGCACTCAATTGCTCTGTCGCAAATACATTATTGGACTCTGTTCATGTGGCATTAATGCGCGTTCTGAAGCGCCACATTGAGAGACTATCGTCAGATGGTTCTGAGCTTGCATCAAAAATCCTCGGGTACTTTCCAAACATTTTGCTATTGGGCAATTTATCTTCTGTGTTTTATTTCTCATGATGGACATCTTTTTGACAGTATCTTCTACCCTTTATCCCTTTATAGAAGCATCTCTTGCTCTTCTCCAATTTGTAATGCATGAAGTGTCCCATCTTGTATATGCTCACTAATATTGCCTTTCTGTTGGTTTATATATATATATATATATATATATATTCTTTTAGTCATTTGACTGGCATTTAATATTTTATTCTGTTTGAATAGAATCTGTAAGTTACAAGCTGCAGTGTGCTTTACCTTTGAATTCTTATCAAAATCTTAGAACCACAAGCTAGGGTTGTCATAGTATCATGTACATGCTTTTCCTGCCATTATTACTTCAACTGAATGTATGATGAAAGATGATCATGTTTTTGTTTACATTTCACAAATGTTTTTTTAACTTCAATTTTTATTTCCATGTTGTCAAATTTTAATTTTAATGGCAGTGATTCAACCTTTTTTTCTGTTACCACATGTAGGTGCCTGGATTGGAGCTTGTTTGACACTTTAACTTGGCCTATCTATCTGGCACATTATCTTAAGGCGATGGTTTATAACAATGAAGATGACTGGCAAGAGTTCTATACCCATTGCTTGGAGAGAGACTATTATACATTACCTGTGGGTAAGAAGTTAAAAATTTTGCAGATTTTATGTGAGGAAGTTCTGGGTACTGAAGAGCTTAGAACAGAAATGGATATGCGTGTGGAATCAGAAGTTGGACTTTCCACAGATACGAGTTCTAAGGTGGACACGGTATGTGACCCCGAAATGGTGCATCCTGGGTACTCAAAGAATTCTGCCTGCGAAGACGTAGAAGTAGAAGAAAGTCTTGTGGAGCATCGTGCGACAAACTCTTCTCTTAATAATCGTATAGTGGAGCCTCAAGAAGGTAGAGCAGTTGGGAGTTCCTTTCATGAAGATGGTAATGGCGATGAATGCCGCCTTTGTGGCATGGACGGACTTTTGGTATGCTGTGATGGGTGCCCATCAGCTTACCACACAAGATGCTTAGGAATGAGCAAGATGCTCATGCCCGATGATTCATGGTACTGCCCGGAGTGTAAATTTAACATAAGTGAACCTAAAGGAACAACTTTAAGAGGAGGACATATTTTTGGTGTTGATCCGTACGAACAAGCGTTTGTTGCTTCTTGTGACCATTTACTAGTGTATGTTCTCTTGTAGTATTTTGCTTTTATTTTCTGTCTTTAAATTCCTTATTTTTTGCAGTAGATGTATGAATGAGCTCTGATTGTTCTTTCCTGCTTGTCATTGGAGACTTTTTCTCATATCCTTTTGTTAATGGATATTTCTCACCTTTGTTAATGTTAGTCTGATTGTTCCTGCAAATAATTTTGCAGATTTAAGTCCTCTACCAAGTTCGGTAATGGTCTGAGATACTACAATAGGCGCGACATTCCTGGAGTCTTCCGTGCTCTTTTTTCGAGAGGAGGGCATGCTATAATGTATTCAGAAATATGCAGGAGAGTAATGGAGTATTGGGAATTTCCCCCAGAAATCTTACCTGGCAATAAAGTGCCTGAAATTTGTTTACAGTTAGCAATCAAGGAGGGAAGTAGTGTGAATGGTACTTCAGTTCACATGGCTGCCTCGAAGCTTACGAGTTGTGTTCAGAAACCAGATTCCTTGGATACAGTGTCCATGGATGATCAGAATATAGTTTCTATAGGACAACAGTGTGAAATCCTGAAGAGCACAATAACTAAACCTGCCTTGTTGAGCAGGGTAATTGGTCAGCCTGCTGATACTTGTGAATTACACCACGAAAACACTTCAAGTGTGCCTTCACGAAACAATGATATTAAACGTAACAGTCCTCTGAATGGTAGTTTTTTTGAAGCCAAAGCATCTCTTATTACCCAGGAACTTGATAATAGAGTTGACCGAAAGTCTGATGGAGATTCACATGATTGTTTCCTATACAGTGGCTCTTCTTTCAAGATAACTGGTTATATAAATCATTATTTTCATGGAGATTTTTCTGCATCTGCGGCTGCTAATTTGGCAATTCTTTCATGCGAAGAGGACCAAGCTCGGGAGTCTGGCTCTTCAGATAATCACCGAGAAGCTTCATCTGCCAGCATTGCACTTCAAAATAAAGCTTTCTCTCTAGCAGCAACACGGTTTTTCTGGCCCAATACAGAAAAGAAGCTTGTTGAAGTCCCCAGGGAAAGATGTGGCTGGTGTTTTTCTTGCAAGGCTGCTGTAACAAGCAAGAAAGGGTGCTTGTTAAATGCAGCTGCTTCAAATGCAATCAGATGGGCTACAAAAGTACTTGCTGGTTTTCGTCCTGTTAAGAATGGTGGGGATGGGAGACTTTCTGGCATAGCAACATACATTTTGTTTATGGAGGAGAGCTTAAGTGGCCTACTTGGTGGTCCCTTCCTTAATATCATGTTCAGAAAACAATGGCGTAGAAAAGTTGAGCAAGCCACCTCTTGTAATGAAATAAAGGTCCCTTTGCTTGAAGTACGTATACATCTTGCTTCTTTGTTGTTCTCATATCTCTTCTCATTACATGATTACTTGTCTGTTTTAATACTCTTCTAGGCCATACATATTGTTGACTGTTTATTTAGAGCTTTTGTTGTTGCATATATCCAGAAGTCTGCTCACTTTAATTAGCTTGTCCGTCCCATTAGAATGTCTTACTTTCTTTGATTTGATTTGAACTGTTGGTTGCTGCATCCAGGTTATGACTATTACTGACATATAGATATTATCAAACCTTTGTGAGTGTTGAAGAAATTCTTCTGTGTGGAAGCACAATTAGTATATTGACAATTATTTTGTGTTCGTTGTGCAATGTGAGATGTATCTAAAACATACAAATTCAAATTAAATAAAAAAAATAAACAAACTTCAAATCACAATAAGTTCATATTTTTAAATTTGAATTTTTATATTTATGCTATATAAATGTCAAATTAAAGATTGCAAAAAATTCTTTGATTTAATACATCATTTGTTGAAAAAGGACTTAAAATGAAAAAGTTATTGCAAAAAAAAAAATTTGAGTGGAAAAACGTATAAGTTTCCATATTTGGATTGTGAGTTTGGCAGGAAAAGGACAGTTTTCTATTTTTGACAAACTATTGTATTTATATATATATATATATATATATATACACACAGATTTTCATGTCGCTGGTTTAAAATTTGTTATGCTCTTTGTGTTTGCTCTGAACTGTATGCTTCGAGTTGTGTAATCAATCATTTTTGTGTTTGCAGCTTGAGAAGAACATTAGATCCATTGCCCTTTCGGGGGATTGGATGAGGCTTGTCGAAAGCTTTTCTACTCAATCTTCTACTTCTCAGACGCCAGCAACTGCTGCTGAGTCAAATCAGAAACATAGATCAGGCAGGCGTGGCAGGAAATATTCTGTTATGGCTGAAGTTGCACTCAAGGATACATTAAAATCGAATGACTTCACCTGGTTTCTAGGAAGTACACTGTCAGAGCTTAGGTTCCAAAGAGGGATTCTTCCTCGTTCTATTATCAAAAGATCTGCTTGTCAAGGTACCATAGCCCCACCTTTTCTCTGTATTTGCTGCAGAGGACTCAAAGCTTACTGTCTTCCTTGTTTGCATGATAGTTGCTCAAATTAGTTCACTAACAGATTTTAATCATAGCAGGTGGTAGAAAAAGAATTCCTGGTATACTTTATCACGAAGGAAATGAGATCCCCAGAAGTAACAGGCAGCATTTCTGGCGTTCTGCAGTAGAAATGAGTAGGAATGTGCCACAACTTGCACTTCAGGTGCTTTTTTATTTCTTTTAAATTTGTATACCTGTGCTGTACCTTTCTCCTGTGGAAAAATGTACTTTTGGCAGATAAGACTCTTTTTGATATTTACATGTTTTTCTAATGCAAACTATTTACACTTGCATCAGGTCAGATACCTTGATTCTGCTTTAAGGTGGGGTGATCTTGTTTGTCCAGAGCAGACACCCTACGACAGAAAAGGTCCAGAGGCAGAAGCTTCTGCTTTTAGAAATGCTTTCATTTGTAACAAGAAAATGGCAGAAAACAAAGTTAGATACTGCGTTGCTTTCGATAGTCAGAAGCACCTACCCTCCCGTGTTATGAAAAATATAACAGAAAGAGAGCAAATCTTGGATGACGGGAAGGAAAGACATTGGTTTTCTGAGAGTCACGTTCCCTTGTATCTAATTAAGGAGTATGAACAAAAAGTGGAGAAAAACAATCCCGCTTATGCCTTAAGCAAACTGCAGGGAAGAAAGCTGAAAGCTTCTGGAGAAAATATATTTTCTTTTCTATTGTGGAAGCAAGAAAACAAAGACAGCAGGTGTCGTTCATGCCATCAAGATATGTTCTATGGGTATACTGCTTTGCATGTTTTTATAAGTTTTTGTTTCTGTTCACCCTTTCTCCTTTGTTAATTAACTTGTACTGTGTTGGTGTTCAGGAATGCTGTGAGGTGCAGTGCATGTCAAGGTACTCTTTAATAAACTATGTTCTTTCACTGTAGGAAGGGTTCCTTTAATTTTACAAATTCTTTGGTTAAATTATAAATTGAAGTTTTTTCTATGATAATTAGAACTCGGTACTATAGAAAATGGAGTTAGGGTATATAAAATATAAAGATGGTTGGTTACCTTAAGCTAAGTTGTTAAACCTCGTGATATCCTACTAACTGTAAAGATCTTGATCCACGACCAATAATTTTATCTATGCCATTATTTGTTAGGAAACATTTTTTCAGTATTTGAAGTTAACTCTCCTCTTCTATGAATCTGAAGAAGATACATTCTTTCCGCAAAACCATCAAGTATCCTTATCTAGAAGATTTATCCTGATCCTGCCTATCCAGAAACTAATTTTGCAGTTATACACTTTTGTTACATGCTTTAGTTTGTTGGGGGGGTGGGGTAAGTGGACAGTGGACTCGTTATGTGTAAACTATTAACTTTTTAAAAAGAATATACTATTAGGTATCATGGGCCACGAGTCTATGTTTGTTTGGCTTTGCCAGAATATTTCAATTTTCTATTCCTTCACCATAACACAATCAAACACCTTTCTAATACTCAATGAATTATGTACATAATACATCAAAAGTTTCAAGACTTCCATCTTCAAATTTTTAGTTAAGCTTTTCTCATCAGTTGATGGTGCAAGATGTTACTGTTGTTGGATATGCTTGATTGTTGCTCTTTGGCGTAGATTTTGGGGATCATTGAGACCGTATTTACTGCTTGTAGACTTGTAGTATTATGTAAAATAATTCAATAGTTTCTTGATTGCCCTTTTAATCATGTATTGAAAGACTTGCGACATGAAACCATGATCATACATTTATGTAGCTAGAAAATTATTCCCTGCCTCTAAAAGTTTCTGGTGACGAAATATGGTCTTATTATGAAAAACTTACACTCTTCTATTCTCCAGAATTTTATCATAAGCAATGCGCAGCCAGTTCAACAGTTAAATTGAGTGAAAGAATGGAGTCTGTAATCACCTGCAGACAATGCTGTGGGTCCCGAAATGCCACTCAAGTTGAAAACGTCCAAGTAACCCCCACAAGTTCTTTGCTCCTTCAGGGACGAGACTCTCCAAATCCTGCTACCAAAACTGAACATGTGAAGTTAGTAGGCGGTAGAGAGTCATCAACATCTGTTGGGCCTTCAGAGCGTTCTTCTGAAGTGAAGTCAACCCATCTTTCTGTAGTTAGTAAAACAACCAGAAAGTCGAATTGGGGTCTGATTTGGAGGAAAAAAAAATCTGAAGATAGTGGGATTGATTTCAGACTAAAGAACATTCTTATGAGGGGTAATGTGGATAAGGGCTTCATGAACCCTGTATGCCGTCTTTGTACTAAGCCCTACAATGCTGATCTGATGTACGTTTGCTGCGAGACATGCAAACGTAAGTTTTTCTTACGAGACAATATGCAAAATCTTCGTTTCAGATCATTATTTTTCATAGTATACTTTGTGTCCAGAGGGAGTCTTGTGTGGATGGTTTCACACATGAGACTGAGCTCCATCTTAATGTTTGAGTCACGTTTCTCTTTAAAACACGCTGGATTTGAGCTCCACAATTCCATGGGGTCATAATTTAGTAAATATTATATGAGTTTTTTTCTTTATTGCAGATTGGTTCCATGCTGATGCCTTAGAACTGGATGAATCCAAGTTATTCAGTGTGGTGGGTTTCAGATGCTGCAGGTGTCGTAGGATCAAAAACCCCGTGTGTCCACACTCAAATCAAGTAAACAAGAAGCCATCAGAGGAGAGGGTAGAACGCAGACGTGCTGCAAAACCGAAACTTTCCAAGATGGACTTGGATTTTAATTTAATCACTGACCATAAGAATGGATCAAATGCCCCTATCAAGAATTTCCAAAGCTTAAAGAAAGTGAGCAACTCAGATGGTTGGTCAGCTAACTATTCTTTTAGAAGTGAAGCATCCAATCCCCCTTCAGGAACAAATGCTGTTAGCTCTTTGGCTTCAAAGCAGAAGGTTGATGATTGTCTTGCTTCTGATGATACACAGCTACAACATCAGACTACCATCTTGCCTCTTGAATCTGATGATGGTGGGCATTTGAAAGACAATGAACCACCTGAAGATGTTTCAGAGAATGCGAAAAGTCATTCTTGGTATGATGAGGCAAACCCCATCATATCTGGAGAAATAGGCATCCAAACAGGGACTTGTAAGTTCTGTTCAAATATTGAACATAGTCCGGATCTCTGTTGCGAGGTTTGTGGTATGTGGGTTCATAGACTCTGTTCACCCTGGATTGAATCATCATCCGACCCCGAAGATGAGTGCTGGAGATGTGGCGGTTGCCGTGATTGGAGATAGTCATTTTTAGTGGAGGAAGTAATGCAGAGTAGATGGATTTCAGATCCCGGGTAACATTCATCATTTTTTGCTGGATATATGCTATCCAGCTCTGATTCTTTTTGCTGTTTCTAGTTTTGGCTTCAAACTTTTATCTTTTAAATATAGCACACACATGATTTTTGAATTTTAGAACAAGGCCCCATTTTTGTTTAGTATCAGGTATACAGTTCTTTTGCTTTTATTAACTGTAATTATGAACTCCTTTGTCAATCATCAATGTATAACATTTCTGCGTACCCATTCTCTTAGTTTCCACCATGAAAGATTTTCTTTATTGCTTTGGATTCTTTTACTTCCTGTTATTTATAAGTTTTATACTGATGGTTATATTTTTTTTTAATCTTTTTAAATACATATACAATACCTATAATAACGGTCACAAATGTTCATACGTTCATAAATTACTCCATTTCAAACTATGTCATTTTAGCTTCTTTAGGTACATATACTCTACCCTCTAAAAATAAAGTACATATACACTACCTATAATAACGTCACAAATTTTCATACGTTTATAAATATTACTCCCCCCATTATCAAAATTATCCCTAATAAATGATAATTAACTTATCATTAGCTGACAAAAGATAGCATTTGGAAAATGAGTAATTGTGCTAGAATAATTTATACATACATAAAAGTATAAGTGAGAAGGAAAAAAAAAGGTGTGTTTATTTGAGCAAGTGTAGTATACTCGCTTTGTGGTGCAATAGTGAGACTCATTCTCCAAGAAAGAGAGTGATGTTTAAGAGCAATCGAATAATGTAGAGAAAATATAGAGCAGAGAAAGTAAAGAACGCAGGAATTTGTTGACCCAGTTCGTCTGGAAGTCTATGTCTAGTAGAGCTGTCAAAACGGGCCGGCGGGGCGGGGCGGGCCTAAACCTGCAAAAGCCCGCATTTTGGCGGGGCGGGGCGGGGCGAGGCGGGCCGCAAAAATTCCAACCCAACCCATTTAATGGCGGGCTGCGGGTTTTAGCGGGCCATCCCAAATTCTTTCCTTTTTTTTAAAAAAATATTATGAACTAATATTTCAACTAAATTTATTAAATAAAATAGTAACATAATAAATGTATAACTAAAATCTCGCCACGAGAATCACAAATCTCATAAAATAAAGTTTGTCAAATATATTACAAATCTCATAAAATAAAGTTCACAAAATAAATCAATAATGTTAAGACATAAACTTAGCACAAACCATAAAGTCTCTCAAAATTTATCAATCATTACATCATAAAAATCATTTTGACAGCGACAATTAACTACGAAAGAGAGCTGGAGGACTACGTGAAGGGCACTATTGTTTAACTATGGCAACATCGGTTTGAAACTTAGCTACTAGTTTTATTTTTTTTGTGAGAGGAGCACAATAATTTGTTATTTTGTTTGGAAATAATTAATAAAATGTATAATAAAATTTTTAAATTTAAAAATTAATTAAAATATCATATAATATGTATATATTAATGTGTATATATATATACGCACTGGCGGGCTGGCCCGCCCCAACCCGCGGGCCGACCCGCCAAACCCGCAACCCAAACGGGCTAGCCGGTCTAGGCCCACCTCTATACGGGCTTAGAAATGTTTGGCCCAACCCTCATTTTATTATGGCGGGGCGGGCTGGCCCAACGGGCCCAACCCATTTTGACGGCTCTAATGTCTGGGCATACCAAGCCAGGAGAGTTCTTCATTATTCCTTATGTATGATCTTATATTTATAGGTTACAAAACTAGGCTTTACAAAATATAGAATACAGGAAAAGACCGAATTACCCTACTATCAATTACTTTTGATGAAGGCACATGAATAGAATATTCCTTCAACACCCTCTGTTGTGCTGAATTAAAAGGATAAATCTATGTTGAGACTGCTCCTGAAGGTTAAATTCTCAATTGATATGTACATCTATCAAATGAGTTCAGAAAGTCTATGCATTCCAAATCTTCTGACATGCTTCTCAAAAGTGGTTTTTAGCAATGATTTTGTAAACAGGTCAGCTGTATTTTCTTTAAATTATTTACTTGAGTCACTTGGATCTTGATCAAATCTTGTTGTTGTTTATTATAGAAGAACTTCGGCGATATGTGCTTTGAATTATCGCCTTTGATGTACCCTAACTTCATATGTTCGATACAAGTAGTGTTATCTTCATCTATACATGTTGGTTCTTCAGTGGTGAAAATCATACCACTACATCTTTGAATATGTGTGATGATAGACCTTAACCAAATACATTCACGAATAGCTTCGTGCAATGTGATAATTTCTGAATGGTTTGATGAGGTAGCTACTAGCGTTTGCTTAGTTGATCTCCAAGATAACCCATAATAAACACATAACCAGTTGGAGAACAGCCTTTGTGTGGATCAGAGAGGTAACCAGCATCAGCAAAACCAACTAATATATATTTTTTGGTGTATCAATGTAGGAGGTAGTTTCAATATTTTCTTTAGGAGTCACAAATCCATTTGTGTTCCCCCTTTTCTTTCCGTAAGGGAGAAACAAAGCCATGTCAATGGTTCCTTTAAGGTATCAAAATATCATGGATGCAAATGGCGGCCGCCTAGGCACTTGGCGGCACCTGGCCGCCGATACCTAGGCAGTGGAAAAAGGCGGAGAGTGTATTTAGCGCTGCCTAGGCGGCCTCGACGGCAACAAGAATATGACGGTTTTGACGGAATTTGGCTTTTTTTGTTTTTGAGTTATGTACTGTTTTAAATTTAAACAATAAATAAAATAATAACTAAATAATACTAATAAGTAACAACTGATAAGTAATTAAGTAACACTACTTAAACTAAAAAAAACGAAAATAACGAGAAGATAGAGAAAGGGGAAAAGAGAGAGAGAAGCGGACTTGTTGTATTTTGTGAAAAATACATTTGAGTATTAAACTATTAATTATGTTTTAAGTTTATAATTTATTGTGAAATGTACATTTTTATTAAAAAATTAATATTAGTAGATTTTTTTTTTAAAATAATTATAAATATATTAAAAAATCTAGGCGGTCTTGGCGCTTAAAGGTACTTGACCGCCCGCTGACCGTCAAACGTCATTTACACCCTTGCGTAATATATTCGAAACACAATTCCAATGATGTTGCATTGGTCCTGAACTAAATCTAGCTAGTAAGTTCACTGGGAAAGCATTATTTGGCTAAGTACATTGAGCTAGGTACAATAATGCGCTTATTGCACTTAAGCATGGAATTTCAGCTCCAAATAGCTCTTTGTCATCTTCCTTTGGGCGGAATGGATCTTTCGTTAAATCCAAACTCCGGCCGATCATAGGAGTGCTAATAGGATGCACTTTGTCCATGTTAAATCACCTGAGCATATTTTGGACATAGGTAGACTAGTGGATAAGTATTCCACAAGCTCGATGTTCTAGTTCAATGCCTAGACAAAATCGAGTTTTTTCAAGATCTTTCATTGCAAATTAGGATTTCAAGTAGCTTGCGGTTTCCCTTTTTTCATTATGAGTACCTATTATGTTCATGTCATCAACATAAACGGCTACGATTGCAAATCCGGAACTTGTCTTCTTTATAAACGCGCAAGGGCATTGCTCATCATTTTTGTAACCTTTTCCAATCAAGTTGTCACTTAGACGGGTATACCATATCCGTCAAGATTATTTTGATCCATAAAGTGAGCATTTCAATCTTATTACAAACGCACTCCGTGGTTTAGAGTCACTTAATTTGGATTAAAATGAATTTCTTTTTACTTTATAAGTTTATATTTTATTTAATGTATCACATTTATTACCTTACATTGTAATAATATTATTTTATTTTGAATCTAACATGTGATGCAAATAAATTGGAATAGATATTAATAAATAAACTAACTATAATTAAGATAAAATCTCATAACAAAATCCAACTCAAAACAAATCATAGTCTAAGTAACTTCAAGACTAAATAAATATGTCCAAATGAAATAAGGCTTCATGCCATAACAATATTCCTAAAAAAATGTGATCAAATAAATTTGTAACGCCCAAATTTTTCAAAATGTAATTTCGACATTCTAAAAACTCAAGTTGTCACTTAGTGACTGAAAATTCATACTATTTTTTTCATTTGTAAATAAAACACTATTAATGGCATTAAATAGACAACGAAAGCATATCTTTTTGTTATTAAAAGAATACTTCTCGTAGACAGTGGAAAGATAATTTTTTTCCTTTTGAAAGGCGCGGAGATAACAGGCAGTAATGATAGTATCTTGTACCTGAACCGGTGGCTCACTTTTTCTAAGTAATGGGGAAGAGGACCGAAACATGCCACTGAAAGACTCTACCAAGACAAAGATGGGCTGTCAAGAACGTAGAGGAGGTAGGATGGGCAGTTGGTCAAATCTAGTATGGATCATACATGGACGGTCGTTGGAGTCGGTGGCTCCCCAAAGGCCCCTCATCGGAGATCCCTGGGGAAGAGGATCAAGTTGACCCTTGCGAACAGCTTGATGCACTATCTCCCTTCAACCCTTTGAGCGAAATGCGGCAATTTTGATGATTTGATAAGCACATATCTTTATAAAAAGTTTGGCCCAAAATAAGCAGCACTATACATTATCATCATCGATGAATTTTATAATTGTTCATCACTTTTGCATATTTATAAGTCATAATAAAAATATCGTCCTTAACTCCTTTTCTTTTTCATGCATAACAAAATACCAATATAGGAGACCGTATCACTCTCCCACTGACACGAACTCCACCTCGTCATATCCTGAAAAAGATTTAAAAAATAGGGAGGGGGTGAGATTTGAATTCTCAGTGTGGGCGACCTATACGCTATTATACAGATTGGCAGTACGTAAACGTATCATTTGTAAAAATATTTTTCATAATCACAAAGACTCATCATTCATCGTACAGCCCGTAGGCACTCTTTACCATGACACCTAGCTACACAAGCCAGACCATTACGTATCACTTGATATACTTGTTATCATATAGCCCGTACGCACTCTTCACCGTGGCGTCTAACTACACAAGCCAGACCACTACATATCATTTGAGATACTTTGTCCTGGGGCATTTGGGTAATAACCTCATAATCGAACCCGAATGTCAAAATATTTTCATTCGCATACACCAACAGTCCATATAGTATTCAAGGCAGTACAATAAATGTCACTCACCTTAAACACTTTCCTTTTATAAAAAGATCCTCAATTTCTTTCATTTGAAAATTCTTGTCACCGTACACGCACTCAAACCTAGCACTATTCGTTGTACTTCAGTTATGAATGTTTTAGAAATTCTTTTAGAGTTTATACCATTGGTTCGGAAGGGGACTTTTAAGCACTTAAAGTCTTATTTTCTTTATTCTTATCACTTAAGAAAACATATAATCCTAAATTCAAACAAGAGAATATAACATCCTAAACTTAGCAAGAAAACATGATGTTCTAAACTTAGCATGAAAATATAATATTCTAAACTAGAAGAGAATGTAGCACATAACATCTTAAATTTACAAATAGAAGAATACGTAGTATTTTAATGTCCTAAACTTTAAATAAAAAGAACATATAGCATGCATTTTGATAAAGTTTTATACTTATTTCGTTTTGCACACTTTTAAGTTTGTAAGCTTTTATTTATGAATAAAACTATGAAATTAATCTTGAAACAAATACTTGAATAATATTTGTTTAAAGAGTGCTCCTCCTGTGCACAAGGGTGCATAGTATGTACCCTTAATTTTTTACTATTTCCAATCTATTTTTATCTTTGCCAATCAAGCTTACTTGTCGCAACTCCAATTTTATTTCCTATTATTTATACACAATCGTCTATATTAACATGGAATCCATATGGATATTTCAATGAAGATCCAGACCATAGTAGATGCCAGCCAGAAGTAAACATATATGCACCTTCCACTCTATCCTACCATTTCCAGTTAGAGGAAAAAGAAGAAAAACTTTATGAATGAAGTTATCAAATAAAACACACAGTGGAGAAGTCAATCAGGAAGGATATTATTTTTGTTTACCGTGCAGACTTCCCAAGAAAGGAATGAAATTGAAGTCAACGTGATATGATTGAGTCACCTAGAATTAGGATATAACACCTTCTCAGCATATACAATCATCCACCATTGGAGAAGCCTAACTGAGGAAGAACAAAAGAAGACAACAAGAAATAAAGAATTAAATTGGGTATTAAGGAGTTGTTCTTTGGGTATTAAGAAGTTGTTCTTAGGGTATAACTAAATTGTTCTTGGGGTATTAATAATTTATTTTTCGGGTATTACAAACATGTTCTTGGGGTATTAGTTAAACTTGTTCTTTGGGTATTCAGGAATCAAGTAATAATTGTTCTTGGGGGTATAGAGTGCATGACTAATAAAGAATGAAACTAATACAGCTCCAAGCAAATGAAAGTGTCAAGGTCATATACAAAAGATAAATAAAAAATAGAATAACTTAAAGATGGATTTTAGACTAAAATGTCTATGCAACAGTAGGATGGTAAAATCGAAAGTAGAGTAATATGAATTGCGTGAGGAATATTAGAATTATATATAATTAATAATTAAGAAGTTGTTCTTGAGGTATAACTAAATTGTTCTTCGGGTATTAATAATTGTTCTTGAGTATTAATAATTTGTTCTTCGGGTATTACAAACATGTTCTTGGGGTATTAGAATCATATATAATTAATAATTAAGAAGTTGTTCTTGGGGTATAACTAAATTGTTCTTCGGGTATTACAAACATGTTCTTGGGGTATTAATAATTTATTCTTCGGGTATTACAAACATATTCTTGGAGTAATAATAATTTGTTCTTCGGGTATTACAAACATGTTCTTGGGGTATTAATGAGTTGATTTATGTACAAACAAAAATGAAATGAAATCAATAGAAAAATATTAAATAAAATCAAATGAAAATCAATTACTTTATTAATTGAGTATTTCATAGGCGAAATTGATATACATATTACTGAGAATTATTAGTATGTATACAACATACATACATACACGAAATGCAATGCATTATATTATGGAGGACTCACTGGAATAATTGAAGAAGGTTGGGAAATTGCCAACAACTACAAGAAAAAAGAAGATGTCCACTCTCCACTACTCGTCCTTTTACCAAAATAAACATTGGGAACGTGAGCCAACCTCCAACCAACTCCTTCTCCTCCATTTCTTTTCTCTTCAACAATCCTCTCCACAAATTCATCTTCCATATTTGTGAAAGCAAGGGTTTGAAGCACTAATAAATCCTGAGTCTAGCATGGATGATTCTGTGCAGCAACATCAACAGCCAGCAGAGGACCTCATCATGGAAATTGCTCATTTGGAGAAGGAAGTTGCATATTTAGGGAAGTGCATTCTCTAAATATGTAATACCCAAAGAACAACACTTCAATACCCAAAGAACAACACTTCAATACCTAAAGAACACTATTTAATACCCAAAGAACAACTTGCTATACTAATAAAATAAATCTTTGCAATACCTCAAGAACAACTTTGTTATACCCAAAAATACACAGTGCGGCGTGTACTGTGTATTTCTGGAAATATCAAATTAAATTCAAAATTAAAATAAAATCAAGGTGCATAGTATGCACACGTGTGCATACTAGAATTTGCGTTGTTTAAAACATGCTTCGGGAAAAAAAATTCAATTTTGATTCGAATATTTGTATACTCCCTTCATTCCTTAGGAATTTGTAATCTATAGAATGACATTTTTTAAGAAAAATGTATTTTATGGATAAAATGTATATAATATTATTTATATACACGCAAATTAATATTTTTTTAATAATATACAAAAATTTATATGGAACCTCCAAATAAAAAAAAAGTGTACAAATTCCTATGAGATTCGGAGAATATTTTCTATTTAGTCAATATAAATTTTAAATCAAATACAAACCACATTTATTATTCTAAAAAATCAAACTTAAATTAGACATTTGAAATAATTTCACTAAAACAAATGCAATTATAAATCAGTACTATTCGATTCGATTCATTTATAATTCTAGGCATTGATGTAACATTATAATCCTAGGCATTGATGTAATATTGATCTCATGTTGTAGTTAATATTAAAAGGATAAATTTATTGTACTGAATAACAAAGAGATCCTCTCTTTTGTATCTTGGGGTGAGCACCCATAAATAAACTACATGCGATTGACAAACAAATGCGACGTACTACAAATGTGGGAGACGTACTATGTGCAGATTTTCTTTTGCTGATAATATTAGAGAGACAAAGAGTGACTAGAAAACTAAAGGGCAGAGGAGGAACAATAAATAAAACAAAATTGAAACGTGAAAAGAATGAAAGGAAAAGCCTTTCCAAGGCACACTAAAATTTGTGCAAAAGAAAATCAAACTTGAAACACTCCAATGCCTACTCCTTTGCCAATTACCGATTCACTTGGCCGCCAGCCCCTGAGTCGTACTATGCATTGCTCATCAAGGATACATGGTTTCAACACAGACATACATTGTTACCAAGTGGCACTCAAAGCAAACCAGCAAGCAGAGCTCCAGGATCTGATGATATCGGGTTAGGCGGACTAGTGGGGTGTGCTTCAGGAGGAGGTACAGGTGTTGCCATTGGTGCCTGAGTGGGAAGAGGAATATAAACTAATTGTTCCTTGATGTATTCCTTCAACCTGCAAATGGTTCTCAAAAATCAGAGATGGACGTTATCAAAACGAGTAAACTTGTACAAATTGAAGACTTACTCAGCTGTGAGAGTAGGATCTCCTGATGCAACTGTCAACCGCAACTGTCTTCTGTCTGCTGGATCTGTTTCTATTCTCATCTGGGATGACCAACACAGTTCATAATAACGTGTATTAGTCTTCCCATGATAAGGGGGTGGTTTGAACCCCAATCACAACAGTAAGAATTGCTCTTTTTTTCTTTTCTTTTAAAGTTAAGTGATGCTCATTTTTAAAAAAAGAGGAATTCTCAAGGGCCGTCTAGTTGGGGGTAGTGAGGGTGGACAATGGGAATGCATGAGGATCTATTCTCATAAATAGTGTTTGGTATTATTCATTACACATGAATGAGATAGTAAAAATAGGGTAAAAAAAGGGTAATCACTAACTCCATACCATATACATTAACCCCTCAATGATGCCATTATCATTCTCATTTTAAATTCATATCAAGTGCCCCAAATCTTAAGCTGGAAGATTAAGGGCACTTAGTTGAAATTCTTAAATGAGAATCGTCGAATAGAGAATTCCAATGATATCGATGGCTACATTATTAGTGTATTGCCCTAATCTTGAAATGCGTGGGGACAAAATATCATTGTTGGTTAAGTAGTGAGATGATGAGAAATGATTATCTCATACCATGGGTGTGTTTGCAAGAGATTAAAAAAGTGTAGAATCACTTTTTCTTGGGATAAGTTGGGTCTCACCAACTTCCCAAAAAAAGTGATTCTTCACTTTTTTAATTATTTGCAAACACACCCCATGTATGATGAAAGTGAATTGATCATCTTTTATTTTCATCAACACCATAATTATGCGACGTTCATTTTCATTGTGATTCTGATTGAAAATTTACAAAACAAGCGCCCCTAAATTCAGCATGTCATGATGCTTATACAGATTCTAGGGGAATGCCCTTTCCTAAGATCAAACAGTCGAGCATTCTCATCATGCAGTTCATGGAATAATTGGAATCATATACAGAGATCTAAAACCATAAAGCTTACCAAACATAACATGGCACGGGTGCTTTCTGAACAGAAAGTTGTACATGCAATTAAGTTATTTGCATTGGGGTCCTGAACAGGTGATGAAACCATAAGTAAAACCCAAGGCACTGAGAAGGAAGGCCAAAATAATACACCAAGCATGGAGTTGATTGGAAATACTGTGTTTAAGCACTTACAAGCCCCGGGCAAACCATGAACCGCAAACTGTTGAATAAATTTGCCATTTCAGCAAGTGGCATAGGTCTTACACCCCTGACCTATTAAGTAACGGAAACTATGATCAGTTATCTTATTTCCAGGACATAAGTTAGAATAAAGTTATTTTCAGAATAAAAAATACCACTTCTTGCAGCTTTAACGGTGGTCCTGAGAGTGATCTCCATTGTGGGAAAAACTCTTCGGCTGTAACTGAGATTGGCTGGAGAAACTTGTTAAGAACTGCTGGAATATGAAGCTTTACATTGACCTGCTTGCGCGTACACACTTTAGCTCTACAAATAATAATCTCCCTCCAGACTCAGTAATTTGCAGAATTGGTCTCATATCTAATTAGGTGCTTGTGATTAGTCTCGAATTAATTTTCTCAACTAAGTACCAAGGATAAAAATATCGGTATCGATGGAAATATCGGTACCCTGAATTTATGGATATATCGGTGGAAATATCGATATAGGTAAAAAATAAAAAATTCACGGAAATTTCATTAAAATGATGAAAATTTAACATGAAATTTTAGACAATATTATTACTAGTCTTAATACATTAATTGAACTTAAAATCTCAATAAAATGAGAATCTTACAAACAAACATATCAAGAAAACATATGTAAGAAATATAAAACGATACAACAATTGTTCATAATTATTGAATATTACACAGCTAATACCAAAATGATATCCTATGAGCCTCAAATGTAAAAGAAGAAAGACCATCTTGGTCTAAGCAATAATGGTACCAAGTCCCGAGGATTGAGAATTGAAAAAAAAAAAAATTATTTCCCGAAATTTCCCGAAATTGACCGATAAATTACCGAAATTTCCACGATATTTCTCGATAATCTGTACATTTTAAATTACCCTGGACCGATATCGATATAGTAACCGAAATTTCCCGAAATTTCCGATATTTCCCCGAAATTTGACCGAAATTTTGAAAAAATAATCGTTCAAGTGAATTTTCATATCGGTACTCTCAAATTTTCGAAATTTCGCGAAATTTCAAACCTTGCTAAGTACCATAAATGATGCAAAAATAGTCCTATATTTTTAAGGTTTCATAATTTTTGCATTTACCGCTCACATGAGCTGCCGGAAATCCATGTACCAAAGGGATTAATGACTTGGCATCTAATGGCACATACCATATCTAAAAGCATATGTTTAAAAACTAAGGCTGTGTTTGTTTTGAAATTCACACACCCCATCCCCTTTTTATATATCATACTCTATCTACATCTAAAATACCTATAAATATATTATCACTATTCTCAGATCAATTCATTTTTCCTTCACTTATTTATTACTCATATAATCACTTTTTACTCATACATTCCTCTCTTTCATACTTTATTCTTACACAATACATTAAAATAATTCATCAATCATTTTTAAACATTGATTTGACATAAAACAAAATATTATCCAACTAAAATCTCAAAACAAACGCCTACTTTTACAATTTATCAAGGATTTCAAATCCAAAGTTTTAAACTCATGACTTTCTACGCACACTTAAATCCCAAAACAAACTTAGTCTAAAGTCTTACTTGAGAAAATTAATTTGTATGGAACTAAACTTATAAACACTCAACAGCTCTGAGACCATTTTGCAATTTACTTTCCATAGACTCCACCACCCCCAACCCCAACCTCAGGGCATTTTATTTTTTAAATGCAACACAAAGTTGGTGAGTTGTACCTGCCGAGGCCCGAAATTGTATGAGAAGTCCAGCACAGCCAAATCTCTGCTTGGACGGAGGTTGATTATTTCCAGTGGGCATTGAACCTAAGCAGCCAATGAGGTTTCAAATATAATCCATAATAAGTAATGTTG
The DNA here is from genome assembly GCA_026898435.1 of Prunella vulgaris. Taxonomy (NCBI): domain Eukaryota; kingdom Viridiplantae; phylum Streptophyta; class Magnoliopsida; order Lamiales; family Lamiaceae; genus Prunella; species Prunella vulgaris. The sequence goes on along the minus strand of JAPKLY010000374.1, from coordinate 35,683 downwards.
CTAAAGGAGTAAGGACATGCCGAAAGGGATAGTAAGGGATCAAAAATCAATATGCAAGGAACCTGTGCCCTTGGAGGAATAGTCTCAGGTACTAATGAGAGTTCTGTGTTTAAATGTGATGGAGGCAATAGCACAGCTTGAACTGAAGTGAGTTGCGCGACATTTTTATTTCCCAAAAAGAGAATAATTCGTCCATAATGCGCTCGCCACTCGGCTTTAATACCAATCTGGTATCATAGTAACAAACTTACAAAATTAGTAGAACAGCAAATACTGTAAGACTCAAGATAAAGGAAATATATGAAAAGGCATTACACCTGAATGTGAGGATCCTCATATAACACGCCACTATCCTTCAGGCATAAAGCATGAAATCTTTCTTCAATACTACCAATTGGCTGCACAAAGAAATGACTAAAGTTAAACTCCATGAAGAAATCAGTTACAGGGAATTGATGCCCCAAAATATGAATTAGCAAACACACAACTGCAATTTTTCTCATTTTAATGGGTCATAGTACCCACAAGAAACATAACAAGAGTATTAATGCATATATAAGGAAAAATATTAGTTCATATAAACAAAATTATTAATTTGTATGCTGAAAGTATTATTACTTTCTAATATACAAAATGCTTCCGCAAAAAAGCCAGAAACTAATTGGTTGAAAATTTGAAGGTCAAAATTGCACTAGTTGCACGGTGGAATTGGTGCGCCAAAGTGTTACTCTATAAAATTCAATGATATCAGGCTCTATATCCATAAGAGGATAAATCAATCATACCTTGATATCAGGCTTTAAAGAAAGGTTTACGTTTACTGATCGACTGGAAGCCCAAAAAATGTAAGAATAGGTTTTTATCTCTCTAATTAAATTCCAAACAATTCTAACTTAAATAAGTACTGCTATCAGTCTGCTGCTAGTGAGCCTTAACCCACTTAGGACTAGCTATATGGTTCATAACTTCAGTCACAAATCATATCTACAACTACAACACACACCCTCAATCCTCTACTCAACCTACAGTACATCTCTTTGATCCAACGAATAGCTGGGTCATTGGCACAAACACATAAGAAAAATACTGGGTAAAATAACAAAATAAGGATAAACTTCGCATTTAACACTATTAAAAATAAAATGATATGCCCTATGTTACTAGCATTAACAAGGGAGAGACAGATAACTACTTATTACAAATAGGGTGCGTAGTCTTCACCAAGTCTAGCATATTTTAAAACAAACAATAAAGGTATGTGGAGGTCACCTAAATAGCCAGTGGGACATGCGGTAATAGGAAGTAAGCCTCGTTCTCAAGATTTACGATTGCTTTGAACAAGGAAACAATGTTATAGCTTAGTATTTACCCCATGATTATTGTATTTCAGCAAGAATTTAAACTGAGCAGAGGATCAGATATTTAGTTGATTTTAACATTATCAATCCAATTTTTTAAGAAAAAGATTACTCCCAACGTCCAAAAATGAGTCTTGTTTGTCCAGAGTAAAAGTATTATATTTTGTCAATTGGTTGAAGGCGCAAACTTCTATAAATCACCAATTCTAAGTTATGCCCCTTCATTTATTTGTTGGATTTATTTTATTTAACTGCATTTGACCCTAAAGCATTTTTATATTTTTGTCATTAAGACATAGGTATTTCAATGAAGGTTGAAAATATCAGTATCGATGGAAATATCAAGACCTTAAGTTTATATATATATATATATATATATCTAGATATCGGTAAATTTAAAAAATTATAAAAATTTAAGAACATGTATATAATACATAAATTTAACAAAAGAATTTAAATAAATTTTACAGTTGTGATAAATTTATATATACGCACTACTTTTTGGATTTTTTTATTTAAATTCATCGATATTTAATGATATTTGGTATAATTTATGGAAAAATAAGCAGACCGACATTTACTGATATTCTTTTATTTTTTAATGAATATTATGGAAATATAGTTTCTACCTAATATCGATATTGGTGACTACAAAAAATAGATATATCGTGGATATATCGAGGAAATATCGAAATATTTTCATCCTTGATTTCAATATCAACTTTGACTAAACATTGACTCATTTTTTTAGATAGAAGTAGTTATTTGTATTGATTCCATTAAGGTCAGTATTTAGATTGTACCATATCTTTTTAGCCGGACAAAAATCATCATATGTGACGGATCTCCAACTACCAAGATAATTAAAATTGTCAAGGCTAAATGCATAGTGACATAAACATTGACTAGACTAACTTGGATATGCCCAAGCATGAGGAGAGGGTTTACCTGGGCAGTGTTATTATGTTCTTCAACAGGTGCAATTGCTAATGCATCTGCACTTTCATCTTCTCCTAGACCAGAGACTATATTTCCAGGCTCAGATGCGGTACCATTAACAGAAGGGCCTTCAATGGCCAGTGGACCTAAAAGATCCCCAAGGAGATCAGGAGAAGGTGTACTAGGAGTTTGAGAATCCAAGTTTACATTAGTTACCCCCTTTTCATAAGTGCTCTGATCCTGTCATATATAGTATTTGTTAGCACATATTATTAGGAGATCAGATAAAATCAGTGGCACGGTTATCATATGCATGGAAGGATATCTCACCACATTACTCAAGCTAGGCACCTTTATAAGACCAAGCTGGTTCACAGGTGGTGTTCCATTTGTAGGGTGTTGATCAGTCACAACTAAAGCACTAGACATCTGCTGGGCCCGCAACTTGATTGCACTTTGATCGGCAGTATCTGCCTCAGAATCTTCAGCTTTTCTGATCAAGGAAGACTACACAAAAAAATTCCAAATACTTGGCTAGTTAACTAACTCAGCGAACAAAAGCTGCTTTGTCAATTTCTTTACAAACGTTGAAAATAAACTCAAAGCAAATATAATATTCCAACCTGTCGCTCAGGGAACTTTGGCATTTCAGCAAGTATATCCACAAGAGCTGAACCTTTCAAACTCAAAACATGGTATTCAACAGCACGTTGCTGTATTTCAGCATCAATGCAACTTTCGTACCTAGACACATAATCTCAATTACAGTCGAGACATAATTTCTGATGCAAAGCAAAGACGAATGGGAAATTATTCACAAATTACTTGCTGAATATTGCCAAGATTTGACTCTGTAGATGCTTGTCCGGTGGTTGAGAGTGCATCAAAATCTTTGCATACGTAGAAAGAAGGATGGGAATTGTTGAATTCCTGGTCAATAATTATATCATTGGATTCAGTGGCAAAGAGAGATTTTGTAATGGAGGATAAAACAAAAAATGCCCTTACGAAACAGTAGGAAGCTTCTCATGAATGATACTAAAAATTTCTTTAGGATTGCATCCAGGGCGTCTGGCTAGGAGATGGCTGTATTCCCCAAGGATATATGCGGTCACCTGTATCATTACACAACATTTTATTCTTTGTAGCAATAAATTTTTCTCTGTAGATATCAATTTCAACAAAAGTTCCTGGATAGTACACATATTAGGTTATGCAGCTACACACACATCTCTATATACATATTTCTTATTGACAAATAAAGACTATAATAGTAAAAAGTACCAAGAAGTTAGACCCAAAACGTGATCTACCTCAAACAACAAAAGACAAGACCAAAGAGTGGCCTTCAAAAGTAATCACATCGAACCCTAGCCCTAGCAATTATATATATAGATTGATTGAACTACAAACTCTTCAATAACATGTTTAATAATTCCCAGTTGTAACCACTTGTCTTTTAATTTACCTCTCAGCCTATCCCCTAACTGGGTTTATGCTAATGACATTGTTGCCAAGAAACTAAAGAAACACTAGGGAAACAAATAAAAAGTATGAGTATGTTATCTAGGATATTATCCATTCAGAACTTGCATTGATTATTGAGAACTTTTATCAATCAGCTCGTAAGTAGTTTTTTAAAGTGAAAAACTAACTATACGCTGGCCAATTATTTCATGGTGGAAGTGGAATAGGAGAGGCATTATCAGTGCACCCAATGCCCATGGATTATGGGGATGGGGCTGCATGGGGACTGTTACACCTCCATCAAAGAATTCCACAATTGCTTGCCAGAAAAAAGAATCAAAATTAGCTGATATCTTGAGCCATTTGAGCCTCATATAATGAAAATCTTGTGTTGTACAACACACCTTTACCATGGTCTCATGAATTGCAGGCTTATCAAGATATTCTCTAGCTTTCAGTGCTGCATGAGGCTGAAAGACAAACATTAATGACACGGAGTTGAATTAGACTTATTTAATATTCTAAAGAAAGTGATTCTGAATATAACTAATATGAAAGTGAATGTAAATTACCTGTAGATCCTCGTTATTTGTAACAAACTGCACCACACGAAACCAAATGTCATCACTGACAAAATCACCTGCCTTGTCTATTAACTGAAGAATCACATCTACATACCTGCAATAAATGAAGAAAAAAATAATTGTATTTATCTTGCAAGATACCTAAAAAGAGATATCTGACTATATAAAATTATGATCTGGCATCAAGCATTTGTAATAAATGCCCGCCAGGAACCCATATTTGCTCATATTCAAAATATGTGTGTAATTACATATATACTCCCTATTGCAAGCATAAAGAAACATCCACTGCTACTTACACAAAACATCCTCATTTTCCCTGGATATTTCAGATCGATGTTAAAGGAGAAAGGCAATGAAAATGAACTGAAAATGCTTAAATGATGATGCAATTTTAGCAAAAAATAAAAGGAAAATCTTACAGTAATGTTTGCTTTTGTTAGAATTTCAATTTTTTTTTTTGTATATCCGATCATGAACCCCTCTAGTTGCTCTTTCAGAGACGCTATATTGCCAAATCAGTAGGTAAAAGTAAATTGTTTGACATTGCAATTTCATACCATGACAAGTCAGGGGCAAACTTCTCTGCAAGAATAGCAGCTTTAAGAGATAATTCTTCACGCATTGCAAAGTCTGCGGTGCTAAGGTACTGAAACAAGATTAGAGTAAGCATAGCACTGCTTTCTTAGTTAACAAGTTCCAACAGGAGATTTTTAAACAGGATGGTGAAGCAGTTGATATAATATTATGCACCTGCAATAATTCTTCAACTATGTCCTTCGCATTTGAAACATCACACATGCCATATAGCAAATCAAGGGCACGTCTCCTTATACTGGAAAAATGAATAAATATATATTAAACTGAAAATGAAAAAACATAGTTTGTCCAATTATCAGCATTACATGACAGAAACCAAGAGAAAAGATCAGCATAAAGTAAATAACTGAACTAGCAAAATATGAAACAAAGATTTTTGGCATCTAATATACTAGTAAAAGAAAAATAATTTCCTGATCAACTACTTAAATCACCAAGAAGCTCTAAATGCCATAAAATAAAGTGATTAATCAACATGTTGATTACACACTGCACTGAAAGGGTTGGACACAACTGGAGCTGTTTATACCTAAAACGTGATAACTGTAATGCCTAGAAGTTGAAGTCTAGGAGATCATAGAACAGTTATAGTCAACCTAATATCAGGATCCTTCAGGGAAGTAATGATCTGAGCCTGATGTCTCTTGATAATATCCTGCACCTCTGTCACCATCAACATTCGAGTCATATTCTCCTGCATCATAGTACACAAGTTTATGCAATCAGGTAACGGCAATAGCATATACTCCCTCTATCCCTCTATAAACTTCACATATACTTTGGGCACGAGGATTAAGACAAATATTAAAATAATAGTTATAGTACAAGTGATGTGATAGGAAAAGAGAAAAAAGGAGGGTATTATAACAAAAAGTAATGAGAATGTGAATTAAAAAGTAAAGAGTAAGTCACCAGAAATGGAATGAGAAATTTATAGTAGGACATACCGAAATGGAAAACTGCAAACTTATAGAGGGAGTATAATCTATACGACAATAGGTCGAGGGTTTCAAGTACTTCAGACATTGAAAAGGCACAAAAGAACTTGAGGTAACGGAAAGTTGAAAGCCAGATACAAGAGATAAACATGATATTCTAACAGCTTACCAAACCAAGATATCGGATATTAGGTTCACGAACAGCAATAAATTTACCAAGCAATGCAACACACTGAGACATCATTTCTTTTTCAGCATCAAGATGCATGACCTGCAGTTCAGGAAATAGTCCAAGACCAACCATTAGAAAAAAAGTAACATTATTTGAAACAATGAAAAAGAGAAAAAGAGTCTTGGTATCCTTTGGATATGCATATACGACAATCCAAAAGATTATGACTTGCAGCCATTTTAATTTTGCCTTTTTTGGTCCCACAAATCACATTTATAGTAAATACTGGAACGTTTTTCTCTTCTGCAATTCTGCTTGAAGAACAAATTCAACAGAAATATCAACCTTTACAACAAATGCTTTTTTTTTTTGGGGGTGGGGGGGGGGGGTTGGTGAAGGACTTTGAGATGAAGAAGTTTTAAGAAAAAATACAGTGCAAATATAATAATTTAGTTTTTAGATAGAAGCCACGCTTGATCATGGGTGTTAATATTGCATTATACTTCTCTCAGATACTATACAACAACAAGACATACCTTCTCAGTTAGTGATCAGTTCTTCCTTCCAGACACATTTTTTTCTAAAATTTAACCCCTCTAGTTATACTTGCCTGGTCGTGTGCTTCAACCCACTCAGTATAATTACATAAAACCGTAATAAGTGATTAATGACATTTCAATAAGCATTATCTGAAATCCACATAGCTATTCAGGCTATAATTTTGAAGAGCATGATGTTGCCTGCATCTACTTTTTACCCTATAATTTATAATGCTTCTGATTTAAAAAAGAAAAACTCACAAGAGCAAGAGCTTCAAAAAGAACAGCATGTGATGCATTATTCTTGTTCACATTTTTCACCACATCAGTTCCCATTAGTATCTTCTGTAAAACCTGTGTAGGAAAATAATATACCAGTCACAAATATAACAAATAAAGACACATTTACAAAACTGGAAGCATACAGATTTACACTAGTGATAAACTTTAAGATCATGAGTTTCCAGTGAAGGGAGAACTTCTGACCTCAAACAATGATCTTTTAGTGTAAGGATCTTCAATTGTTGGAAAATATTGAAGCGCCCTCATTGTCTTAACCTGAAGTCAAAAGTTGTTAAAAACATCAAACATACTTATGTAATGATAAAGAATGTCTCTTACATTATGCTGCTTGAGGGTATAGAGTTCATAAATTAAAATTTTATGTTAGCATCTGAAGGAAATAAGCCAGGATCAGCTACTAGAAGAGAACTACAGGAAATCAAAAAAATGAGAGATATATCATATATGTTCATCCTTTTTAACCTTGTTAGAATAATTTGTATATATTTGGTACAAATTTTGGGCATTAAATGAGTTTAACTTAAGTAGCTTAGTCCTTTGTGTATATATAGGTACTCATATTAATTGATTAATAAAGGGAAAATTACAAAATGGTTCACAAAATTGACACAAATTACAAATAGGTTTTTGTGCAGAAAATAACATGTTTATGTGCAGGAGAAAATTATACTTCTGTGCAGAAATTGTGAACCAATTTGTAAATATAACTATTTTTTTGAACCAATATGTAAGTGACTCATTAATAAAATATCGCAAATTCTAGGGTGCACCCAAGTGCATACCACCCACTTGGATTTTAATTTCAATTTTGACTTTAATTTTGAATTTTTGAAAACACACACTACACGCCACACTATGTGTTTTTTGGCAATTGGGGTATTGTTGATTTTGTTCTTCGGGTATTGTTAATTGTTCTTGGGGTATTGTGAGTTGTTTTTGGGATATTTACTTAAACTTGTTCTAAGGGTATCGTCAGTTATTCTTGGTGTATTTACTTAGACTTGTTCTTAGGGTATTGTGAGTTGTTCTTGGGGTATTTACTTAAGCTTGTTCTTGGAGTATTGTGAATTGTTTTTGGGGTATTTACTTAGACTTATTCTTGGTGTATTGATGAGTTGTTCTTGGGGTATTTACTTAGACTTGTTCTTGGGGTATTGTGAATTGTTCTTGGGGTATTATAATTGTTCTTCGGGTGTTATAATTTGTTCTTGGGTATTATAAATTATTCTTTGGGTTTTACACATTTATTTATTTATATATAATCCTTGGGTATTATAAATTATTCCATTGGTATTATAAATTAATTATTGAGTATTATAAATTGTTATTTGGGTATTTTACAAGTAAAAACCCTAATAATTTCCACAACAGCCTTCATCCTCTATGTTCGCTCACGATCTGGGACATAATATCTCCCTCCTTGACATAACTACCATATACATGAAAATCATTGTTAACTAACATGGAAAAAAAAATGCTAGTGCCTATGTGACTGAGAATGAAATCAATACGTAGTCTTACTTCTCCTCAAACTTTGGAATTGCAGTTTTGATAACCTTTTGCTCTCGGAGATGTAGTGGTTGACGCAGCAAGTGATGTTCTTTGGATTTATTCTTGATAAATTTGGCAACATCTTTGAATTCATCCTTTAAAGCATATGATATATTTTCTTCTTCTGCAAGTCCATGTAATACTTTTGCAATCGGCATAAACATCTCGGGGAAGGATTGGAACTCCTCATAATTGTTGACAAATCCTTTAAGGTTTTATAAGCTTGGCGGATCTCCGGCACCTGCGAGCAATTCGCTGATATCTGGCTGGTCAAAATTAATTTGAATTTTGGATGCACATAAAAATCACTCATAAAATATAATTTTCCCCATGATTTTGTGTGTCTTGTTTAACATGGTATTAGAGCACGGTACAATTTTCGCGGAATTAAAAAAAATCAAGTATCTAGGATTTTCCAGTTCGTCATTTCCGGCTTCTTGCGACCCTTTGGCTCTGATCTGAGCTCTGGCAGCGGCGGCACGTGTGCGTTTCACGCGCCCGGCTAAGTTTCCTGGGCAGCCGACTTCCAGCGGCGCATGACAGCGTGTGTGGTGGCAGAATTTGCTCCGGGCGGTTCCGTTCAACTCGTTTCGTCGAGGCCTTTCCGTTGGTGTACCTATTTGAGTCAACATCCGAGCGGTGTGTTATTTCATTTTGGATACAGAATCTTTTTCGTTTCTTAGTTTTTTTCAGAAATTCGGAATTCCTTGTTACTTGATGTTTCACTATGGAGTGTCGTTACTGTCATGGTATTGGGCATATCAAGCGAGATTGTAATAACTCCACCGGTTCTTCATCCACCTGAGTCCGCTAGACCTCCTATGCAACATACATACTCTCGCAGCCCGCAACTGTCTATCACTCCCACTACTGATTTGGTTCCCGATTTGCTAGTTTCATATCCTAATGCACCAATATCTTCGTCGGCAGATCCTTCTCCAAGTGTGATCTTCCTATTGATTGCCCTTCGAAAAGGTGAATGTTATTGTACTTATCCTATTTCCTCTTTTATTTCCTATGATTACTTGTCACCTTCTTCTCGAGGAGATGCATGCATTAGATTCAACAGGTACTTGGGAAATAGTGAATCTTCCTACAGGTAAATGACCTATTGGTTGAAAGTGGGTTTTTACTGTCAAAATCAATCCTGATGGATATGTAGCTCGCCTAAAGCCCGCGTTGTTGCCGAAGGATATGCTCAGACTTATGGTTTTGATTATTCTGATACTTTTTTTCCAGTTGCGAAGCTCACCTCGATTAGACTTTTGATTTCATTGGCAGCTACAAGTCACTGGCCTTTACACCAATTGGATATCAAAAATGCATTTCTCCATGGTGATCTTATTGATACTATTCATATGGAGCAACTGCCCGAATTTGTTGCTCAGAGGGAGAGTAATAAAGTATGTTATCTTTGACAGTTGTTGTATGGTTTGAAATAGAGTCCTCGTGCATGGTTTGGTACTTTTACTCGTGCAGTTGAGAAGTTAGGTATGAAGCAAAGTAGATCTGATGACTCTGTTTTTTATATGAATTCTGAGAATGGTATTTTATCGATGGTTGTGTATGTGAATGATATTGTGATCACTGCAAGTGATTCTAAAGGGGTTGCATCTTTGAAAGCTTTCCATTCTACTTAGTTCATTGCCAAAGACTTGGGGACACTTAAATATTTTCTTGGTATTGAATTGAGTAGATGTAAGAAGGGAACTTTCTTTTTTCAAAGAAAATATGTGCTCGATTTACTTTCTAAACAGAAAAATTGGGAGCTAAACAATGTAGCTATCCCATGGTTCCCAATATACAACTCATGAAAGAAGGTGATTTATTTGATGATCTTGGAAGATACATAAGATTGGTTGGAAAATTGAACTACCTCATCATTCCCAGATATTGTTTATTCAGTAAGTGCTGTGAGTCAATACATGTTATCACCAAGTGTAGATCGTTGGAATGCGATAGAGCAAATCTTGTGCTATTTAAAGGGATCCCCTGGACGTGGAATTGTGTTCAGTGATCATGGTCACAATTGGTTTAAGTGTTTTCTAATGTTGATTGGGCAGGTTCAAAAGAAGATCGAAGATCTACCTCAGGCTATTATGTTTTCCTTGGGGGAAACTTGATTTCTTGGCAAAGCAAGAAACATAAAGTAGTCTTACGTTCTAGTGCAAAGTCCAGATAAAGAGCTATGGCCAAAGCTGCGTGCGAGATAGTTTGGGTTCGTGGGTTCCTAAGTGAAGTTGGTTTGAAAGTCTCAATACCTGCCAAGTTATGGTGTGATAATCAAGTTGCTCTTCATATTGTCTATAATCCGGTCTATCATGAGTGAACTAAACACATTGAAATTGATTGTGACTTTGTTCATGAGAAAATTTAACAAGGTTTGATTTCGACAGATTATATGAGAACTGAAGATCAATTAGAAGACATCTTTACGAAGGCCCTTAATGGAGTTAGAATTGACTATCTTTGTAACAAGCTAGGCATGATCAATATCTATACTCCAGCTTGAGAGGGAATGTTAGAACTTAGAATAATATGTATATATTTGGCAGAGATTTAGGTCATTAAATGAGTTTACCTTATATAGCTTAAACCTTTGTGTATATATAGATACTCATATCAATTGATAATACAATGTACTTTCCCCTATGATTTTGTGTGTCTTGTTTAACAAACCTCATCTCATATCAAAAGTTGATTCTGAAGATGACTTAACAAATTCAGTAGAACGATAACATCCCAAATGCTAGCATTTCCTTTAAGAGTTGTCATTATAATAAAGGCTAAAGCATAAGTTTCTCATGTCGCATAATTGACTCCTAGAACACTGCTAATCGATGAATGTGATGGTAACAGAAAACGGAGACAGGGTTGTACAATATCACTATACATCTGCCTAAACGCAGACCTCTGGAGGCCTTCTTTCCACATCACATGGACGCAGAACTAGCTTGTGATGTTCCATTGTGGTAACCCCATTACCACGAAAACATACCTCATGAATTTGGCACTAGCAAAGGTACTCATTGCACTTATGGTGAGGCAGCACTAAAAAAATTTGGGCTCTTATTAGAATCAAAAGTAAATTTCTAATCAAGAGAATGAGAATTGCGCATCTAAAAGTTTGAACTTGTAGAGGCCTAGAAGGGTATAGAATCAATTCACTTATTTAATTTCCCTAACAGTCCCCCTCACTCATGGCTGGAATCTCAACTTTCCCTCTTTCAAGAGGCCCAATGAGTGGACAATTTAATATGGATAGAGGCCTAGAAGGGTATAGAATCAATACATTTATTTAATTTCTCTAACAGTCCCCCTCACTCATGGCTGGAATCTCAACTTTTCCTCTTTCGAGAGGCCCAATGAGTGGACAATTTAATATAGATAGAGTTACTTTCAGCGGGAATCCAACCCAGAACACTAGACGAGCCTAAGCTTTGATACCATGAAAGAATTCCACCTCATCTAAAAGTCCAAACTTGAAGAAAGGTGTGGAATTGATTCATTTATTTAATTTACCTAACAGAGAGGAAACCAAGACAATAAAATTATGAAATGTTTGAGGTCAATCTGTACGATGTGAAGTTAATAGAGCACCATTTACGCTTGTCTATGTCCTTTATTGACTTAGATATTGTGCTAGAAGCAAGAGAATAATCAGATGTGTTTGACCTCAAACTTTGTTCAACAAAATCAGATTGATCTCAAACTCAATACTCAAAAAACACTAGAACTATTTTAGTACAATTTTACACTCTCATGTATCAGATTGGCTAGTGCTCTGGTGCTGTCTGTCAACAACAATCAGCAAAACTCTACAAATATCAATAGCAATTGCCATTCATTCCTGTTTACTACCCAAGATATGAATTTAAGTCCATTTCATCATAGGCATAAAATCATTGTGAAGCAAGGCGGGCATCACATCGTCCCATACGATCAAAATGTGCAACTAGAACATAGGACATGTAATAAACTGAAACCCAAAATTCAATTAACCTCTCCAGGATCTCTTCCAATGAATAAAATTTAAATCTTACAATCAGAGCTCCACACTATACAGTTTACAAAAGTCCTCCAGATTGTTCCAATTATTTACTATAGCAAATTATTACACCCTACCCATCAAGATTTGGCATTTAATGGAATAATGAGAAAATGAAAAGAATATGAGGCGAAAAAGGATAAAGGAGTGTCAGTTTTCTGCAAAATATATCCTTTTATGCCATTAGAAAAATATTTTTTGGCTTCTCTCTTCACTAGCACCAATGTTGTTCCTTTTTTGTGGTTGAATCTCATTTTGGAAGTGTCCGGTTCTGAAGAAACTGCAGGTGTTTATGTGGCCGATAGGATTGGGGAAGTTACCCACCTTCAATTTGATTAAAAAACGTTTTCTGAATAGCTTACTTTTCCCAAATTGGACTGTCATGTGTAGATATCAATCTGAGAATCTAGTCACTTGGGGTGTTCGTGGGTTTTTCCTCAATCTGTTGATTTGTTCCAAGCCAACGTAGGAGGTTCTTTAGCACGAGATATAAAATTCTTTGGAGGATAAGTATTTCAGCTCTATGTTGGTTATGTATGGCTAGAGAGGAAATAGAATTTTTTAAGGATACTTGTGAATCTTTAGAGGATGCGTGAGGGAGGGTGAAGTTTGGAGCTAGTCTTTGGGCCTCTAGTCTTAGCTTATTTAGAGATCATTGTCTTAAGGATTTTGATAAGAGATTGGGGTGCTATAACGTAATAGTGTTTAGGTTAAGGATGCTTAGTATTTTTGAGGGAATTTTCATCCCTCTTTTTCTATATTTGATATAATTATGTTTACCTTTTATTTTTCCTATTATTTTTATAATAAATGATTTTTCCCCTTTGCTTACCAAACCAATTTTACCCAATTGTCTAGATACTCTTAATCCAAATATACACAAAATTTTGTTGCACAGACTTCTTTTACTTTGCATATAATTCTAATTAGATTCTTAACTATTTCTAAACAGCCATATCCTTTCTTTTTTAAGTTTTAGTACATTTTCAACCTACATTTTCATCACAACCTGGAGTAAAATTCTCCTTCTCAGTACTTTTGGCTCTAGAAACTCAAAGAAATAAAGAAATTGAATACAAAGATTGGTATTAGTTATAAAAATATGATAATCAAGTGTGTAAAATGATCTCCTCTTTCTTTTTGTTTCTTCTGACAAGCAACTGTGGGTTTTGACTAGCCAAAGGGAATAAAAAATGCTACAATTCAGTTGCTAGCTGCCCAGAAACTGGACAGTATGGAAATATAGATCAGTATGCCTCCATACACAAACGAATATAAGATAAGCACAAACCTGGAGCCAGGGAGACGGAATGCCATAATAAGTATATTCTTGTGGGACATCTTGGCTTCTAGCAAGCCGTTCAATTATCTTAACACATTTTTGAAGACAACTCCAGTAAGCTTCATGGTTATTCGACACTAAAGAAACGAAAAGGCTCATGGAAGCAGTCAAGACACCCAGATCACGTTCATCTAACAATTGTGCCATCCGATCAGACCTATAAAAGAATGACAAAGATGACTTGTATGAGCTTTGCTAATCTGAAAAAGTATACGGACCATATGCAGACAGTTTACCAGCCATCTACGTTCACCACGTCAGGGTTTTTTCTATACATCCGCAAGAGACATAATGCAGCCTTCTTCCTCACAAGTGGTCTGCAACTACTGGAAATCTGAAGCAATAGCAACATTCATTTTTCATAATTGTCAATCAGCTTTGACATGTATCTTAATAATTCACTTACAAGTAGCTTCTGAACATCAGGCGCCAGTGATTCAGAAAATTCTCTCCCACCAATATTTCCAACCTGAACAGACACAACAAGACGGACTACTGTGAAGGTAGCAAAAAACACAGTTAGGCAAAACATTGTTTTATTATGTTGACAATCATCATTACAGAATTATCCTTAGCAAATACTTTAGAAGAGTACGAAGGCATACCAATGTCAACGCCAGACATTGAAAAGTCTCATTGCGGCCAATGATATCATTGCGCACAGTATTAATTGCTAATCTCAAAAAATCATGATTCTCATTGAGCAGACATGATGTGGCTATATAGCCAACCTGAAATGGCTCAAAGAACAATAAGAAAGTTGATGAACACGTGATAAATAATAAGCTAACTCTAGAACATAATGTAAGAGAAAATGAACTTGCGAGCATACAGGCAATACCATATATCAGTGTAGTCCAACAGAAATTCAATACCATATGTTATCTTTTGTTTCCAATAAAATAGAGGTACAGAAAAGTAAAGCTAAAATAATCCTTAAATTTTCCTGTATCCTTCCAGTCATTTATTCAGTCACTCATTATAAAACATAATTATTCCCTGATACTTCCAGGTTACCCAAATCGGTCCGTAGTATCACTTTTTCTCAAGGAGCCTGATGCTGATGCATGAATGTGTTAGATAAGAGAGAAATATTCACACGACATGTGAGAAAAAGCCGTCTTTTCTACCAGCAGTACTGATGCTAATGTATACTTAAACACTTATGCAATTCTAGTCAAGAAATTACATTTGTATTCCTCTGTCTCCCCATGTAAATAGAATCTCTCCGGTGGTTTTTTAAACAACTGCTGAGAATGGAACATAATCTTCTTTCCTCCAATTGAATTGTCTGATAGTGATTTAGCAATTGAACAACTATGAGCAAGTCCAGGGTAGGTATAAATTCATGTAGCAGCTAAACTGTCTAAGATTATTGTTAAGTGAACTCTTTAAAAATGATACTAAAATTGGTAAAGCCAAAAAAAGAAAGAAACTCTGCAAGAGTCTCCAACATCGACAATGGGTTTTCCACCATTATAAGAAGAAAAAATTTGAAAAATAAACTTTTAAGAAAGATTCAGCTTAAGAAATAGCCATCTGATGTTGCCAGTCAAATATCCTTAATAAGATCCCGTTTAAGCAAAGTTTCAAGCAAAGGAAAGTGTTTCAGTAATTCATATTCTTCTATGGATAAAAGAGATTACAAAGCTAGCTTTGCTAGCATCTCAAAGCTAAAATTTCAATGAAGCTATAGGCCGACCAACATTAACATAATACACTGAACTAGGTTATTTGCAGTCCAAGATGCATATGTTATTATTTTTTATATAAGATCAGGGATGAGTATCACTATTGCAAGAAATATCGCAATCTTGATTTTAAGGAAATATTGATGGATACATCGATATCACATATCGATATCACAAAAAAAACAACGAAAATTTTATTACAATTTTGGAAATTTAACTTGAAATTTCATCATGCATATATTTCAACTGAAATCACAATAAAATGACAATGTTTAAAGCAAACATGTTGGTAATGGACTATATTAATTCTATCTGGCTTATTTTGTGTAGAATTCCGTTAATATGTATTTTGACCAATGTATGACATTTGAGGTGGATGATAGATTTAAATGCTTTGAGTAGTCCAATAAATTACACATATCTGCATTATATTGATATACATAATACATCATGTGCAAACACTAATATGCAATATGACTGTATAAAATTATATTTTATAAATATATAGTTATACATTAGAAGTTTTGCACTACTAATTTGCTAATTTGAAAGTATACAATATACCTCTAGCAAAGAAAATTACGAAATCAATAGACTATAAATTATAGGAATACTCTATTACTAGCTTAAACCTTTTAGTTATGTTATTAAACAAAGATAAAAATATTTTCCAAAATGATAAAAATGAGTTTTGTTTTCAAGAAAAAAGAAATTGAGATATTTCTTAAAATGCAATATCTTGAGATTTACCCACAATATTTACCGATTTTCATCCAATATTGTACAATGACTAAGCCAATAATTATATCAATATTTTGCGGTATTCTGCGATAATCGGGAAAAAATACATTACCACCCAGTACCCATATCGCAATATCCAAATCTGCTAACTTTGCGATATATTCATCTTTGTGTAATATATAACCCAAATTAAACAAGCTTAAATTTTAAAGAAAATGCAAAAAAAGTGGTAGGGATTGGGAACCATACCTGCTTTTCAGGATATTTCGGAGCAGATATTAGAGAAACAGCTTCCATGTGACCAAAATCAACATCATAACCAAGCATGTAAATGTAAAGCATTTTCCACACATATTTCTTCTTCTCATAAGGAGTTAGACCCTGTCAAGTTGCAAGCATGAACTTAGACAAGGATAAGAAATCAAGAATCCAAGGAAACATTGCAATTGTGCAAGTTGAGTAAATAATATAAAGTGAAATAAACTCAAAAAGATAAATATTGCTCCAATTGCGTATTAGCTTAATCTCTCATGAACAGGGTGAACATAAATCTTAGAGATAATTAGCCTTATAGGAAAAGAGAATGAATAGCATGTCTTTTCTTTTGTGGATGGAATTTGAAATGAAAGGAGGTTGCAAGTTAGGAAATCATTTTTATGGCCATATGGAATTATCATTAAAAATTGTCTACTGATGAAATGCTTGTAATTTTAGTGAACACAACAACTTTGATAAAAGAAAGAACAACTTATTATAAATACTTATGAATATAGAGAAGAATGGAAGAGTATAAATGACTAAATGTCAATAAGAAAACTAAAAATTGGTATGAACTACACCTTATATATGCACAGATACGACAGGAGGATAATGAATTGCTTAAAAAGAAAGAAAAAAAGATGATGATGATATAACTCTAATAATGTGAAAAACAAAGAGCATTCATCCCTCATGTAAACAGATAACAGCTTCTGTCTAACTTCCATTCTAATCTATGCTCTGCACCTTTGTGGATAAACTCATGTAACAAACATTCTATCTCAGCTACCTTACCTACTTATAGAGCACTACACTAGTGGATACAAGCTTGCTTGCTTGTGTTTATCAGAATGTGTATTTTTATTTACTATGAGTACAAGTCTATTGAGTAAACAGAAAAGCTAGCAACATCACATAATGAGAATTTCAAAGTCATGTTTTGGTTATGTAAAGTCAAAGTAATTCCCAGAGTTTAATGCCCTCAGGGCAATAGTCCTTTGCAGATTACTGTCATTATTTTAATCCATAGTGCACTAGAGATCATCTTATTGTTAAAAAATTGGACCTTGATAATTATAACTTTAATATTATTCTTTTATATCCTAGGGATTAAGCAACAATCTTTTAAATTGCAGAAGATTAGCTTAACCTGCCAAGGCAGCACTTAAAAGAGAAAGGTAGAAAGACCTCTCACATAATACTGGAAGATCATGTATTGTATAAGATATAAAACCAACATACTGGCAAGCCATTGACTTTATATAAATTAGCAATATAATTTAAATCAAACTATACATTCTATACTAACAGATGCATCAAACAACTGCTTTGCTGCTTCATTTTAGATAACTAACAAGAGAAAATCAATTATTAATTCTGCCCAGCACCTCCTGAATACATCAATCTGATTATTTTCATAGGAACCAAAGGGTATGACATACATAAGCCATTTATGCTTGTTATTTAACACAATTCTTCTATTCACAATTATCATCCTAACCATCCATCCAATGCATGCAATTCTGTGATGAGATACTTCATCAAAGTTGAACAGAAAGCATCAAGCGCAATAGCATCAAGTTCCAGCTCACTGTACAGAAAAGCAGTACCATACAAACTAAAGAATGTCTCCCTAGGTCTCTATGAATTTAAGATGAACCCAGTCATAACATTTGACCAATCAAATCTCCGCAGGAACTCAGATACAGCACTAGACTATGATTAACATGGCAGATAGCTCCAACAATCTATAAAACTGAACATATTTAAGAAATGACGAGCAGAAACTGAACACTGTATTATACTTCTTCTCATTAAACTCGATTCTGCTAAAGGATCTCAATGCATTAAGCTCATTTGTTCACCCATGCCCCAAATGCATAAAATTCAAAATTAACCAAACACTTGAAACATCAAATAGCGCGTTTGAACTTGCCTTTTCAGTCTTAAAGCGAGTACGAATATGGCCGAGCTCTTTATCAACACGAAGGCGCTCATGGTCTTTGTTTTGGCAGTTCCGAACGTCACTTATGAACACTGACAATCCCCTCATCCCCGACAGCGCCATCAGATCCGGCCACCGACCAAATCCAACGGCCAAAATTCACAGATCTCTACGGAAGTCCAAAAAGATATGTTCGAAGCTCAGAATTCTCTGTGTGAATGAGTTGAAAGAGAAAGGGAGCAGATAGAGTTGGTTTCGATCTAGAGATTTGGAGCTGGAAACGCCGGACGACGGAGGGAGACTACCTATATTATTCCAGCATTATATATACTTATTTTATATTTGCACACAGTGATGATGAGTCAGTGACATGCACTAATCTAATCCATGACCATACAGCCATCATTTCAACCCCCATTTTCAAAACTTTCTTCTTCGGCTTTTGATACATTTTCTTATTATTTGAATTTCAACGACATTGCGGACCGATCAACTCATTGCCGTCAACATGGACCATAATACTAACACCAATATCGGCCATAACACTAACACCAATGGGTGTATTGGATTTGAATATTAAAAATTTTATTTCTCAAAAATTTTGTTGATATTCAATCTTAATTTCAAAAGATTAAAAAAGATGAAAATATTTTTTTGTCATTTAAGTTTAAAGTGTGTCTTCAATGTATGGGTGGAGCAAATACCGAAAATATCGGTATACTGTACTTACCATACCGAATTTATCGAAATTTCAGTATGGTATCAGTATAGAATTTTAAATATTTCGGCATACCAATATATACCTAAATACCGAAATATTTTCTGTATAAATCAGTATATCGAAAATATTCCGGTATACCGATTATTTCCGGTATATTGATTTATACCAAAAATATTTCGATATCTCGGTATACCGTTATATACCAATTTGGTAATTTAATATTAAAGTTATTTAATTGAAATTATACTTCAAATATTTCGGTATGGATCGGTATGACGGTATATACCGGTATGATCGGCATACCGACATAGTCGGTATTTCGGTATAGATCAGTATATATCGAAATATCGATACGGTACGGTATGTTGTATGCATTTTTTGTATACCGAAAACTTCAATACGGTATCAGTATGCAAAAATGCATACCGAAAATTTTGGTACGGTATGGTATGGTACGATATGACACCCCTAAGTTCTATGCATTAGGGTGCATGACATGCACACTTAATTATATTTTTAATTAATTTCTGAGAAGGGACATTTCCGGAAAAAATAATGGATGAGTACGCAAATTCAGCGACTTTCATCGTCTCCAATCAGACGGCGGCACACCATGCTCAACACCACAATATAACCAGAGGCCATCATCATCAATATCTTGAAGATCATCATAATGATGCTATAAAATTCCAGGTAATTGCATGTTCCTTGTTTTCTTTCTTTGCATTTCATGTTTGAAGTTGTAATTTTGATTTACTAAAATGATAACTCATGTAGATATACTGATGGAATGATAATTTATCTCTTTCAATAGGTTCTACATCGCCATAACTGAAGCTTTATATATATGTGGGGAGAATCACAAGTAGAACACTTTTAACAACTAAATTAAAGGTAGAACCAACTTACTTTTAAGATTACAAAAAAGACCAGTTTAGGAAGATAATTAAACTGAGCAAAAAACACCCTAATTTCGGACGTAGGTAGGAGACCTACTATCAGCCTATGCATGACCTCAATTAAAAAGACTAAAGGTGGTAGGGGTTTTTTCAATCGCATAATCCCCAATGTTCATATATTATATATCAAATTGAAAAACAAAAAGTTTTGCCATTGTCATAAACTCGGAGAAACCCTTCACCCCACACCACCCTACCAATCAATCGCCCCCGCTCTTGGATTTCCAGCTTGATTCGAGTAACCGACTTACTGGGCAGAGACGTAACAGAAGGTATGTTGCGTATTTAGTTTACAAACGAGTTTGATTATAGTCGTAATCGTTTTTTAGCAGTAACTGACCCAGTCCGGGAAAAAGGACTTGCAACCGCTTATTATTAGTAAAAATGTCTAGACGTTTCAGTGCATCTATTTATATGTATTTTTTATGGCGAATTTGATTTTGTATCGACATGGTAATTAGGGCGTTTTTTTAAAGTAGGTATGGGTAGGGAAAAAGTCGTGTCTTGGAAAGGGATGATTCAGAGAGTGAAGAATAATTGGACTTGGATTCCATAGTTAACAGACGGTCACCAGCATGTGCGAAGAAAAGAGGTATGGAAAAAATTTGTTTTGGGGTAATATTATATAGTGTTTTATTAAAATGTGCACACCACGAAATGTTCGTAAATGTCTGTGTTAATTTAATAGCATTGGGTATAATTTGATTTGAACAATGTGAATCGGAATGGTAATAAAAACCGAACTGTGGTGTGTTGGTGGACATTCAATAGCAGATGAAATGGTAAGTGCTAAATCTAAATATTTGGTTGGGTGAGCAATATATGGGCATTCAATGTGGCATGTTATTCAATTATGTGGTATTGGTGATAATTAGAACGAGATGTTATTGCTTGTAACTATAACCTAGGTGTATATGGTTACGTGATAGTTGATGTACTACGCATCTGGTGCAATAACAGGATGTGAATTAATTATCATTACATGTTGATTCATGATGCATGAACCATGTGGAGCAGTTATAGATACAGCACGCGAACGGGGCAAAATTAGGGAGAGTTCACGTAAAGGTATGTGGCAATGCATATGAGATTAATCACGTAAATTGGATGTTTATGTTTTGTTTATGTTATACCGAATCAAATGTGGTGTAAGCTGGTCAAATCAGGAGCGTAGGCATGGCCCACGCCTTTAAATTTTGCGTGAGGCTCACATGCAATAGACTGTGGTATTTTTTTTGCTTCAAATGAATTGATATTAGTCCCTTGTTTAACTGACACCATAAATAATTTGTTAAAATAGGAAAAACAACTATCCAAGCTAGCACCGATGCCTCCGATGAAGGTTGGTCCACAAATCTTATAGTCTGTTACACTAGAATCTTAACACTTGATTAAAGTCAAGATATTGAGTTGATAGTGATGATTAGTGAACAATTATGTATTCTATATGGTGCAAAATATATGTGTATGGAGTTGAATGTTTAAGAAGTGTCACCAGTTGCTTCGGCATTACTTGTTTCACTGGATAAAACAGCGAGTAGGTAGTAAAACAAACACAATGTTTCTTCCAGTGTATGTATCAAAGTAGTTAGTGGAACAAAAAATGGAATGATATACACTATTGTACAACATGTTAATTCATAAAATGTGGCAGATTATTTTAAGTTGTTAGTTCAGTGTTAAAGTGAACCACATTTTACTGCCCGAAAATATACTATAAATGTATGTGGTTATATAACTGCTAGTGTTCTACGCACCTGGTGGCATAATATAAGGTTGTGGTTTGGTTATCATTAAATGTGGAATTCTGATATGCGGTGCAGATATGGACCCAGCACTCGACCGGCGCAATTGGAGAGATCATGCACGTAAAGGTAGATGTATATACGCGTGATACTGAACATTTAATTAAGTTATTTCCATAAGTTATATGAAAGACTTAATAAGTGTGGTGTAAGGAGAGTAAATGTGGTACATAGACATGGATGATACCCCAAGAATAAGTCTAAACATTCTGCACATTGCATAGTCTAAGAACAACTTTTTTTTTTTCTTATCAGCATTTCAAGTCTATTTCTTGCTAGATTCGTCTTTTCAAGGTAGATCTCATTTAATTTGAGCTTTTTTTTAATCTCATTTGGTTTGTTTAATTTCTCATTTAATTGTGCCATAATTAGGTCAAAACCAGTCGATTCTTAACATTTTAGTTTTTTGTAACAATTTTATTGTTTCTTAACCATTCATCTACAATATATATTAGATCTCTTTCTTGAATTGAAGGTAAATATAATTATCAATCAGTTGTTTTCTTTAAATCTCCATTTTGTTTTCATGTAATTAATCGGTATTTAGATTTAATGTTCTACCGTACTTAATGGATTTTGATTCAAATCTAATGGTCATTTTTTTAAGGCAAAACAATCTAGTCTTCTAATGCACATGGCAAAACAGTATGTTGATAGGCGAGCTACCCTAGGATAAGCATAAAGCCAATTAGCCAAAGGCTAGGAAGGTCGCCTACATACCCGGAAGGACCAGGTTACTAACCTCGGCTGAAGTCAACATAAAGAGACTCACCCTGCAAGGATAGAAGCTCGCCGAGGTACCTGGCCATACCCGAGAGAGAAGGTCGGCAGAGAAGCTCGCCCATAGTCAATGGGGCCGAGCCTAAGTCCACCACTACACAGCTCTGGAATCACACAAGGCATTGGAGCTCGCCCGGAAGCTCGCCTAGAAGCTAACCCAGTGTGAAGGATTAGGGCCACGAGTGTTTGGATATAACATGAATGTAGTAGGACGAGGCATTGTAAAGGGAGCAATGTGAGGGACCAAGACGAAGGTCAAGAACCCTCATCAGCACCAGAAGCCATATAGGCTCATAAGGTGCCACCTCACACTTGCACACCTATAAATAAGGTCCCTCTTATACTTTTGAGAAAGATACAACCATAATACACATCTTACTTTCTCTCTCTAAACTCTCCATTCTCTCTCTCTATCTTACCCACCCAAGAACAAATCTAAGATTATTGTTTGGTAGAATTAATTAATATGTTATAACAAGCCACATAACAAAGACGATTAGTAAATTCTATCAACAATTTGGCGCTAGAAGGAGGGTTTAACCCAAAAAATTTGAGAGTAAATAGTGAGAGTTGTTTGAAGATTTAAAGATTTGAAGGTGTTCTTGACCAAAGCTCAAGAACACTTGAAGATACACACATATTTTCACTCCTTGAACGAAAACCCAGATTTCCGGGCAAGAAGCCAGATTTTTGGGTCCCTAAAATCTGTCCAAAAAGGAGTTTTCAAATGCACACGTATACATGGATAAACCGGATTTCGAATAATTCGTTGCACGTGAGGCTAGACGAAAACCCGGACAAAGTCACCCTGGCCGGAAGTCAGGAACCTCGGCTACTCTCCCTGCTGACCTCGGCGACCTTCCCCGACGCAAACCCAAAATGCCTAAGGAACAGACCTCGACAACCATTAGGAAGTGGAAGGGAGGCAACCAGGACCAGGGCGAGGGGAAGACCTCTCACCGAGCTCCCCAGAAGAACAACGCTCCGCGACCTCCACGAGTTTCAATAACTCAGGAGGATCTAAACCCCGACCAGAGGGACCTCGCCAACAACCCCGACGAGCTCCAGCGTACAATTGCAACCCTGCAAAGGTTGTAACAAAGGCAGCTCGACGAGCTCGCCCTGGTACCTCGGCGAGCTCCAGCCACCGAGGCCAGGGAGCAGACCAGGCCGACCCAGGGCACCCAGACCCGGGGTTACTATAGCGACCTCCACACCGAATAGGAGGCGATCTCTGCCTAAGCTCGCCAACACAGAGAGCGAGCTGGGAAGGCCAAGGTGGTGTAAGAGCCGGCCACGCATGCTGGGCGAGCTTCGGCTTACACCGAGGCATCCGCCACTCACCAATCGCTGAGAAGAGAGGTCCTCCAGGGCAGGTTGGGACCAAGAGGTGAGGAGAACGAATGGACGGCAGTCCCGGCAATGTCCCAGAGGGGAGAGTCGGACCTACAGCCTCGCAGGTCCGCCCACAACCGACTGAGGAGGCCCGCGACCGATAGGTTGGGCCCGCATGGCGGACGCCAGTTCCGACTCGTCACGGAGGGGTCACCCCAGAGTGAGGCACCTCGGGGGCGTGCATCCACGAGGCGCACGACCGTCGAGCAACCTCCGCCGGAGGTGACCCACGATGACGAGTTGGCCACGCTGAAAAAGGCCGTCGAAATGCTACAACAGCAAGTAGCAGCCAAATCTGGCGGGCCCGATGCCACCACTCTCCCGGCATCCCCTTTGGCACCTACCATCCTCCGTGCACCAATCTAGAAAAAAGTCCAATTCCCGGTGATGTCTGCATACGAGGGCGAATCCGACCCGAAGGTCCACCTGGCCAAGTATGCAGACTTTATGATTTCGGTGGGTGCCACCGACTCTACTCAGTGCCGGAACTTCCCGCTGACCCTCGGGGACCGAGCTCACCACTGGTTCTCATCACTCGCCCAGGGGTCAATCCACTCGTTTGGCCAACTATAGCGGGAGTTCTTGGCCCACTTCTCTGGGTTTGGATCATACTTTACCCAGAAGCACCGACTCGCCAACATCCATCAAGGCGAGAGTGAGACCGATCAGCAGTATCTGAAGAGGTTCGATAAGATACTGCTGGAGGATGAGCCTGTGAGCGAGGACACCAAGGTCGTCGCGGTGATGGTTTGGCTCCTAAAAGGTACCGATCTCTGGAAGGATATGCACCTCGCATGTCCGAACACTTACACTGAATTCTGCCACAAGGCGGGGGTGTTCGTGGCCATGCAAGAGGCCCTCCAGAAAGAGGTCGGTGCCTCCAAGGAGAGGAAGCCCTACGGGAAGAAGTCCGGGGACACGTACAAGGCCCCCCGGAACTTGAAAGCTTTCGGCGATGGGGACGAGTTCAAAGAAAAGCTCAATCAGGTCCTCTCCGTCTCCGTCGACCATGTCTTTACCGCGGTCAAAGACAAAGCCTTGTTGGAAGAGCCGAGAAGAATCTGGCAGGACCGCACAAAGTTCAACCCCAACAAGTACTGTGCCTATCACCAGTCGATCGGCCACTTCACCAGCGAATGTCGAGACCTCCTCAAACAACTCTGGAAATTCTACGAGGATGGGAAACTGGCTGACTTCGTGAAAAAGGCACCGGCAAAGAGGCTCAGGTTCTAGAGAAGGGGAGCCTCCGATGACGAAGAAGAAGACGCGGGCCAACTCGGTTCTCAAAACAGGCGGAGGGCACCTCCCCAACCTCAACAAAACCTGGAGCCAACTCGAGAACTCTTGGTTCTTGAAGAAGAAATTGGAGCTGTCGAGGGTCTCCAAGACGGGGGATCCTTCATCTCTAAGAGAAAAATGAAGACCGAGATCCGGGCCATAAACCAGGTCCAGGAAGGCAGCTCCAGCTCCAGGGCTGTCGCACAACTCACTGATGAGCTAACATTCTCCTCGGGGGTCCTGGAGGGGGTACTGACGCCCCACAACGACTCCTTGGTGATAACCGCCAACATGATGAACGTCCGAGTTCACATGCTACTTGTGGACACCGGCGCCTTCACCAACATTCTCTTCAAATCCACCTTAGATGCCCTAGGTGATTTTGAGTCGTATTTAGAACCTAGCAACGCTAGGATAGTGGGGTTCAGAGAAACTGTAACCGTCCCCCTAGGAAGTATCAGATTGAGTGTCCAGCTTGTATCGGCTGAGGACCCGGAGAGGAGGCTGACTAGGTTAGTAGATTTCCTAGTTGTCGACCAGCAGTCCTCCTACAATGGGTTCCTCGGCCACCCCTTTATCAATGAATTCAAAGTGGCGTGTTCGACCTATTACTATTGTTTGAAATTCCCAACTCCAAAAAGCACCGAAACCATAAAAGACGACCAGAAAAAGGCTCGAGAGTATTTACTCCAAATTAAAGATAGCCGAGCTAGGAAAGCCGTGATGCAGGTCCAGGTCCTTGAGGAAGAAATCCAAATTCCGGCAGATGAGCCAAACATCCTA
The DNA here is from genome assembly GCA_026898435.1 of Prunella vulgaris. Classification (NCBI taxonomy): domain Eukaryota; kingdom Viridiplantae; phylum Streptophyta; class Magnoliopsida; order Lamiales; family Lamiaceae; genus Prunella; species Prunella vulgaris. The sequence continues at coordinate 9,486 of JAPKLY010000374.1, read as the reverse complement.
GACATCATCTCAATAGAAACTGAGTTGATGGAGGTGGGCGACTCGCTGGAATCAATGATGGAAATCGACCAAATCACGGAACCTGCGCAGGGCACACAACCGGAGCCGATGGAAGGGGTGGAGGAGGTCCATAGCAACCAAGTACAGGGACCTGCGAAAAGTTCACCACCTGTGCCCATGGAAGTGGTCGAGGGTACCCAAGGCGGAGGACCTGCGGGAGGTCAAGAACCAGTACGAATGGATGTTGATCCAGCTCCCCGGGTTGCAGAACCTCCCCAAATTGGGGAACCACCAGAAATGCTGACGGTTGATGAACCTCTACAGGTCGAAAACAATACTGATGACCTCGAACCGCGCCTAGGTTATGAACCTGCGCGAATGTCACAAGAGGAGTGGGATGAGTTCATCAGCGACCCTAGGTGGAAAAATCAAAAGAGGAAGGCCACCTCCATGGAAGAGTTGATGGCACTCCCGGTGGACCAGGAAAGGGACTTAGAACTCTTCATAGGTTTGAGTTACCTGAACCGTACCAGTCGAGGATGGAGCTGTTTTTTATGTCCAACTTGGACGTGTGGTCCCATGAAGACATGACGGGAATCCCGTTGGAACATGTTTGCCACCCACTTAATATAGATCCGACGAGGAGACCTGTCCTCCAGAAATGAAGGAAGTATGGACCGGACAAATACGCAGCCCTAACCACCGAAGTTGGGAAGCTGCTGGACAACAAGCTGATCAAGGAAGCCTTATGTCCACAATGGGTCGCAAACCCCGTCCTGGTCAAGAAGCACAACGGGACGTGGAGGCTATGCATCGACTTCACGGACCTGAACAAGGCATGCCCAAAGGACAACTTCCCACTACCCCACCTCGATCAGCTTGTGGATAGCACCTCCGATCATGAGATGATGACATTCATGGACGCATTTGCAGGTTACCACCAGATAGCGTTGCACCCGGATGACCAGGAACATACGGCGTTCTACACCAACAAAAACATGTATTGCTGGGAAAGAATGTCATTCGGACTTATCAACGTCGGAGTGACCTACCAAAGATTGGTGAATAAAATGTTCGACAAACACATCGGCGAGTCTATGGAGGTGTACGTGGACGACATAGTTGTCAAGAGTTTGAGAAAGGAGGATCACCTTGACCACCAGAAACAAACCTTCGACATACTATGCCACTACAACATGAAGCTAAACCCCAAGAAGACCAGCTTCGGCGTGCATTCAGGGAAGTTCCTGGGACATCTGGTGAGCCAACGGGGAATAGAGGTCAACCCGATGCAGGTTCAATGCATAATCGAGATGGGTGTGCCCGATTCCGTACAAAATATCCAAAGGTTGACCGGGTGCATGGCAACCTTGAACAGGTTCATCTCCAGGTCCGGCGACCGGAACCGCCCATTCTTCGAGGCAATCAAAGTAAACACGTGAAGGTACAAGGAGGCAGCTAAAGCCAACAAGCTGCATCTTAAAAACCACTTCGTGTGGACGAGCAAATGCCAGCGAGCCTTTGAGGACATTAAAACATACCTGGCGGATACGCAGGTCCTGTCGAAGCCAGTACCCGGCAAAAAACTATACATGTACCTCACCGCGTTGGAGGTGGCCATCAGCTCCGTCCTGGTCCGAGAAGAGGCAAAAACACACCTACCAGTGTACTACGTAAGCCAAGTCTTACACGAAGCTGAGTTGCAGTACACCCCGACAGAGAAGCTAGCCTATGCACTGGTGATGAGTGTTAGAAAATTGAGGCCCTACTTTTTCGACCACCCGGTAGAGGTACTGACGATGTTCCCACTACGTCAAATATTGCAGCGCCCAGACACCGCCGGACGTTTGCTGAAATGGTCAATGGAAGTTAGCCAATACGGTATAACCTACGCACCCCGAACAACGATCAAGGGACAAGCGCTCGCCGACTTTATCGTCGAGCTAACTTTCCCACAAGATCCGACGAGGGGACGTATAGCTCTGTGGCACCTCTACGTTGACGGGTCATCAACCAGCACAGCAGCAGGGGCCGGAGTAGTCCTGATCAGCCCGGACAGATAAGTTTTCACCTCCGCAATCCGGTTCGACTTCCGAGCAACCAACAACGAGGCGGAGTACGAAGCTTTGATAGCCGGACATAGGTTATCATTAGCTGTGGGGGCAACCAATCTTCAAGTTTTCGGAGATTCCCAGCTAATAATATCCCAAGTCCGGGGGAAGTACGAGGCAAAAGACTAACAGACAGGGTTGCATAGGTGCGGGAGTATGGGTGCGGGTGCGATAGGATACGGGTGCGGAGATTCTATTTTTTTAAATTTTAGGGTGCGATTCGTCAAGGATACGTATATTTATTAATATTTTATTATATAATATATATAATATATATATATATATATATATTAACAATTATTCAAATATCATCAACAATTTAAGATAAAAGACTTAATTAGGAATTCAATCAATCTAAAATTAAAATAAATCTTGCAATTTAAGCCATTACTTAAGTAATCTTAGATGATATTCAAATAATATATTAGAAAGTTCAAATTAAATTCAAATAACATATAACATAATTGACCTAAATCAAATTATCGTTCATCACCAAATAAAATAATCATGTTTTATAAATAACACAACTTCAATTTAAGTAAAAACTAAATAAAAAAAATTCAAATTCAAATTGATACTTAATAGTTCATATTCATGTTCTGTACACACAAGTAAAAATTCAAAAAAAATTAAAAAATAGTTCCCAACTCCACAATAAAATCTCATATTAAAAAGTATATTTTAATTTTATTAATGAATATTAATATTATTTAATAAACTTATAAATATTTTGATTTTATTTATATTTTTTATGATTTTAATATTATTTATATTTAATTTTACTTTTAAAAATAAATAAATTTTTTAATTTTATTTAAAAAATAAACCCCGCCGCACCCTTCGCGTATCAGATTCTTCTATAAAACGTATCCGATACGAGTATCCTAATTTTTTTAACAAAAAATTCTCAGAGATACGCCATGTGGCGTATCCCGTGCGAATCCCACGCAAATCTCACCTGCACCCGCACCCGCACCCTTCGCGTATCCGATACTGCATACCTATTTTTTTGAAGAATCCGTGCATTATAGCCAACAGATGATGACCTACCAGAAGATAGCCGCGCATCTGATCTCAATATTTACGCAGGTTTACATCAATTAGATACCGCGACTAGAAAATACACAAGTAGATGCCCTAGCCCGACTAGCTACCAGTAACGACGAAGCCGAAGTCACGGAGGTTGTAATCACCAAACTGAAGAACCCCTCGACGTCCGATTACAAAGTAAATCAGACCTCGAGTGGGGGGCAGGAAGAGGACAAAGACAGTGAAGATTAGTGCACTCCGATCCAAAAATACTTAAAGGACGGAACTACCCCCGAGGACACATGGGAAGCTAGTCGGCTGGTGAAACAGGCTGCCAGATATACGCTACTGGACGGCCAACTCTACAAACGTGGATTCTCTCTACCCCTACTCAAATGCTTATCCAAGAAGCAAGGGTTCGAGGTGTTAGAAGAAATCCACGAAGAAATTTGCGGAAGTCACGCTGGGGGGCAAGCTTTGGCATATAAGACGATTAGGCAAGGATACTACTGGCCCACTCTTCGCAAGGATGTCATTAGCTTCGCACGGAAGTGCCGAAAATATCAACTTTTCGCACCTAATATCCACTCCCCAACCAACCAACTGAAGTTGGTTTTCAGCCCGTGGCCTTTTACAAAATGGGGTATCGACTTGATCGGCCCATTCCCACCTGGCAGAGGCGGTGTAAAGTTTGTTGTTGTAGCAGTAGACTATTACACCAAATGGGCCGAGGCCGAAGCTCTCACAACGATAACACAGAAAAGGATGATCGGTTTTGTATGGAAGAACCTGATCTGTCGGTTCGGACTTCCGCAATCGATCATCACGGACAACGGAAGGCAGTTTGACGGCCAAAAGTTGAGAGATTTATGTAGTTCGTGGAACATCAAGAAGCACTACTCAACTCTGTATCATCCACAGTCAAAAGGCCAGGTCGAGACGGTTAACAAAATCCTGAAACACATATTGAAGATCCGCCTCGAAGATAAGAAATGAAGCTGGGCAGACGAACTCCCGGAGGTTCTGTGGTCTTACAGAACATCATACCGAGCCAGCACCGGAGAAACACCTTTTGCCTTAGCCTTCGGAACTGAAGCAGTAGTACCAGTGGAAGTCCAGAATAAGACTTGGAAGGTGGTAAGGTTTGACGAAGAAAAGAACGACGAAGCTTTGGCAGTCGAAAAAGATCTAATCGAAGAAACCAGAGCTTCCTCGGAAATGAGAAATGCCACCTACAAACAAAGAGCGGAGAAGTACTATAATTCCCAAGTCCGTGACCGAAGGTTCAAAGTTGCGGATCTGGTACTAAAGAAGAAATTGATGGCCCCACCAGGTGTATTTGGATCAAATTGGGAAGGACCGTTCCGGTTACCGCAGCCTGGGCAAACGGTACTTATGACCTCGAAGACGCAGAGGGCAACAACTCATCGTACACCTGGAGTGTGGCACACTTAAAAAAGTTTTATCAATAGACCAGGATTCTGTAATAGACTAGTCGAAGGTTCGCATCAGAAGTGTTGATGGCAATCGATGTAAATTACGCTGCTGTATGAAGTTAGGAGTTTTTCTCGAAAAAATATTCCAACTCCTCGAAGGTTCGCGAAATGTCCAACCGTTCGGGGGTTCGCGAAAATTTCCAACCATTCGAAGGTTCGCAGGATGTCCAACGTACCTCATATGTTGAGATTGTCTAGGGTTCAACTAAGACCATTAGTTTGACTAATCGCTTGACATATGAGGGCCTATGGGTCACACAATAAGTAACTCACGTTTATGAATTAAGTTGGTCG